>VDFB02047230.1:474449344-474996844 GCA_007258455.2 Sequoia sempervirens
TCTTTGTACATTTTCTTTCATTCTATTATGGCTTGCTTTAATTTTTGTTGTTTTGCTTATTCCATGTTGATCAAATTGTTTGTTTGTCATGTTACAACCTTAGGTTGTCAATAGACATTTTAAATTACACAATTCTATACACTTTCCTATTACATTTTTAAACCACATCTCTTTGAGGCATTTTGTTAAATTTAACAATTGACTTTCTTTATGTATGCTTCCAAAGCTTTCATTGAGGTATTTTGTCAAACAGTTATACAAACCAACTGATTGCCTTGTCTATGCTACCAAATTTTCCATACATGTCTCTAAAAAATTGGAATATACTCCTAATGCATGCTCAAATAGGTTTCCAATACAAAAACCCTCAATTTTCTAATAAATATCTAGGGTTTTCTATATTTCACAACTCCAAGGCCTTCCAAGCCTCACCAAAGCATCAAACAAGTTTGTCAGGGTTTGTACAAACAAAATAAACCTTCACTAGGCCTTTAGCCTCATTAGATCTCAAAAACACCACTTTGGTTCCTCCTTTTCATGCCAAAAACTCACAATCTCAGCCTAAGATAACATCACCATCCCTATAGATGCCTTACCACTATTAAACGAAACATGAAACTTGAAAACAACATATTACAAGCCTTTCCTTTGAATCACAGGTCACCATAGTAGGAAGAAAGGCTCCATCTTTAAATTAAAGTAAAACTCAAACCCTGCTAGTCTATATAGGCTGATCATGAAGAATGGAGTTTTTCATTCACCAAAACAACCAAAGGAGTCTCAAAATGGATTGAATTCCAAGTTAAGACCTACCACCATAGTGATTTTTTGTTCTACAAACCTAGGACCATTTAGACAACTTTATTTTACCCATTTTAGATCCTTCAATCATTTACCACCCAAACCATAAAACCCTCTCCCTAGGTTTAGAAACCATATGTTTTATTGAAAGTAGCACTTGCCAAACACTCCAAAACTTGAAAACTATTGAAACAAGCCTAATATACCCTATTCATGCTCAATCTAAAATATAAAAACGCTGCCCAACTCAGAAACTCAATTTCAGTCACCAAAAGCTCAATTTTGTTAAGGAAAACTCAACATTTCCTCATTTGGTTTGATGCCCAATCCAAGATCATCCTCCATTCAAGTTTATCATGGCATTTTATAATGTTTCCCTCTTAAAAAAAACCATTTCAACTTCAAAAACTAACATGTGAAAGAGGTAACCATTGGTCTCCCTCTTTAATAGACTTTTAGAACCCTTCACTATTAGTTAATTTGACTTAGCACTTTTTGTACAGGTAAAATTATTCGTCATGCCAAAAAAACAAACTGTTAAAAGAAAAAAACTAACAGATGATCAGCTCCAAGCCTTTAGAGATAAAGAGAAAAAATGGATGAGGGAATATCGTGAAAAGCAGAATTTGGGAATGAATGACGAAAACAAGCCAGTTGAAGAGGAACCTCAACCGTCAAAAAGAGAAAAGAAATTGGCAGCACAACGGGCATGAATGCGAAAGAGTCATGCTAGGGGAGATGCAGATACCATAGTTGGAGACACACCCTCTACCACAAGTGAATATGAAAGGACACCATTAAGCACAAGCGAATATGGAGGGACACCATCTACCACAAGTGAGTATGGTTGGACACCATTCACCACATCTAAAGTTGAGAGTACATCATCACCCGGATTTGACGAACAAGGTATGCCATCATCCCCATGTGAACCTCAAGTTATGTATTATATATATTCCACCCTCAGTCAAAGGTACGCAATCTAGCCCACCTCAATTAAATATTGATGAAATTGCTAATGTTGAGATGTATGTACCTAAGAGAACACCACCTAGAATTTTGCATAGAAAACCAAAGTTTTTTATTAATATTGATGAGGATATTTTCCAGCACATGGAAGGTAAGATTCCAGAATGCACTTGTAGAAGATATGCTGATAAGATTTGGAAAATGTTCTTTGAAAGGCTAAATGAGACTAGAAGATGTCAACTATTTGTTCAAATGATGTGGGGTTTAAAGTACATAAACATCATGAAGACTCTTGGGTTGAGAACATCGAATGCATCAAGTGAAAACACTATTGTGAAAAATCTAATGGATGCTTATGAGAGTGTGGGTAAGACCTCACGCTCAAAGGATAGTAATGTCACCCGACGTGTCATTACATCAACTTTGGTAAGCTATCAAACAAAGAGACCTCGTCTCATTAAAAAGACAAGTGAGCAAATGGGAATTAGTAGAAAAACTTTATCAAAAGCCATTCAAAGGCGGAAAAGAATTGAGGGCACCGATTCAAATGAATTATGGGAATTCTCAGGAAGACTACCACATAAAGATAGAAAAGTTGTTGAAGCATTGAGAACACTAATTGAAGATTATTGGAAGAATAATACACGGCCATCTCTGAATCAAAGGGATGTCGTAAGAAGGAGAATCGGTAGTTGTTATCAACTCAAACCCATTTTTTTCATAAATTTCAAAATGCTTATCCTCAAATTAGTATTTATCAAAGATTTTTTGAAATGCTTAAACATTTTAATGTCAAGATAAATCACACAAGCACTACTTTTTTTTGTAGACAACATATTGAATTTGCTAACCATTATGATGTTTATCATTCTATATGTTTAGATTTGCATACTAATGATGTCTTGCAGGATTGTGGCATAGAATCCCCACCAAAATCTTCAAGAGAATTCTTATCAAAAAATTTATGTCAAATAGAGGATGGCCAAATATTCTATAGGACAACATGCTTGGATGGTTCATGCGAGCGTTACGGTGGCATGCAACGAATGCGAGTATGTCAACATATGGAAAGCACAGATGAGGTGGGGCATAAACTAGTAGACTTCAGGAAGTATAAAATAGTGGCATATGCTACAAAAGATGGGTCTCAAGCAAAAAGGTGTGATTTGGTTATTGAGAAGATTCTAGTGTATCAGTTTATGTCCATGTTTCATGAGAATCTAGTGTGTGAGTATGCAAGGAATACCCATAGAGCCCAATGGCTGGACATGCAATTCAAGCTATGCAAGGACACCTTTCCAATTGGCAACATAGTATCAGTGGTTGAATTTTTAGAGAACTACACTCTACAGCCACAATGTGAGGTGTAGTCACAGTATTACAACTCCACATAGGTTTCAATATTTGTGCACATAAAATTCATTCATGCAACTGATAGTACAAAGGACCAAAGGAAGGTATTGAGGGAGTATCACTTTTATATTAGTGATGATCGCACACATTCTCTAGAGTTCATGTAAGGTTGCTTCTAGATGTTCTATAGTGATTTGGCTTAGAGGGGCATAGCATACAGTTGGCATATAATATGGTCAGATAACTGTGTAGCACAGTTCAAGAACACACACATGTTCTACTGCTTGTGCAAGATGCATCTCACTATAATTGTTTAGCATATGTGAAACTTTTGTGAGCTTGGGCATGAAAAGAGGGAGCATGATGGTGCAAGAGCATGCGTGAAAAGAGAATTAGCACGAGAAGAGTTAAAGTATAAAGACAGTGCAAAGTTGACAGATGCAAGTTCAATCGTTGAGTGATGTAATGCTTCGATGGGTCTAGGTAATGAAGGTACATCTTCAGTTCGTAGATTTTTTTTGTTGATGGATGATACTAACATTGCACCATATGAGTATTTTTGTACACTAACAGGATCGAGTGAGCTACACTCTTTCCTTAGCTCAAATGCAGGTTCATGGAGTATCAATATACTTAATATGGAATGCTTTTTTTCATCATGTACAATCCAAGACTGGAATGATTGTGAGTCAAGGGAGTGGGTTGACAAATGGTTGACAAGTTATCTTACCCCACTTCACACATATCACTCTCCGACGGCATTGGAACTAACACAGATGGAATCATCAGTCGAATTTGACCACATATCATATATAGTTCAACCAAGTAATATATCTACTTGCTTAGTTTTTCAAATTCCATATTGTTATCTTACTTTGTACTATATTTGTAATGTTGACTAATTTCGAGTGATTTTATGCACATATCAATGTAGGGCATGTTTATGCAGTTATTATAGATGAAGAAAATGAAGAGGGAACATACTATTACTTTTGTCATTGTGTTGAGGCCAAAAATAAATTGGAATCCCTAGTTATAGATGGAGAAAACATCGAATACCCTACAAGCTCAATTGTTGTTACTGGAACGTGGCTTAGAAGGTACCCACAAAAGAGTTTTAAACATTAGTTGTTTGAGGACTTTGACACGCATCGTAAGATTCTTCATTAATCGAACCTTGTTGTGGCATCCAATGTTTGTTTGAGCAAATATGGGGGTAGACCTTTGAACAAGACCTTGTGGAAGGTCCATGAGTCTGACCATGAGGCAATACTTGACACAATAAAGAGTAGAGTAGATCCAGATGGTTCATTGGATTATTTTGTAAGTATATGCACAATGGTTCTTATTAATTTATACTTGCATCCATGCTAATTTGTTTGATGCCAATTCTATCATCTCTTATTTTACTTTGTGTATCTGTAAGTAACCCGGTAAACATTGAATGGTGTCCCCTTGCAGAAAATGCAGATTTATGAGTCATCCAAGAGAATCTCAGGCATAAAAGCAATGCAACATCCCTATTTTGCTTATGAAGCCAAATCTCAATTATTATTTTCAGCCATTACAAAAGTGTGTGTGAAGCTTGAGGGAATTTCAAGTTATTCATTTGAAGTTAACCTTATCATGATCACCTATGATGTAGACATTATAGGAGCATCTTGAATTTCAAGATATTATAGATTCATGAGAGGTGTTGTGTGCAGTAGCTATCTTGGAACTCACAGTGAAGATGTATGAGTAGGAGTGACTAAGTTGAGAGACTTCCATGCCTATCTGTAAGTGCCTTCCATCTATTTTCATCTCATTTCCATTTTGGACATGAGTTGTTTCTTTTTATTCTTTTACTTTGCCTATATGTAACCAAACTAGTAAAAATTGATTGGTCTCTCCTTGCAGAAAATGTTGATTTTGGAGCCATCGAAGAGAATCTCAGCCAAAAAAGCAATGCAACATCCTTATTTTAATGATCTTGACAAATCTCAATTTTGATTTCAAGCCATTATAAAAGAGTGTGAATCTTTTTGAGCGAATCTCAAGTTTCTCATTTGAAGTTAACCTCTAAATGAGAACCTATGATGTAGACATTATAAGAGAATCTCAAATGTATGAGTGACATTGTAAAATATCTGTGAGAACAGAGTACCGAAGGCATTGTAATAAGATTTACTTGTAATGAAATTTACTGAGATAATGAAATTTGGTGTAGGGGAACCAAGGTTATTGAGCAAATTTGGATCATGAATCTTTTAAGTTAGTTTTGTGTTATGAATTTTGTCAATTGAATAAGGTCATAACACATCCACAATTGATTTATAATGTAATAAGTCATGTTAGTTACAAAAAGAATAGTTAGGCATGATTGGAAAGATGTAGAATCATTTGTAAAGGTGATTTAAAGCTTCTTGAAGGCTATTTAAGTCAATATTTGAATTTGTACAGGCTCAATAAAGAAAAATGGATTTTCCTTTCACTAAAACAACCAAAGGTGTATCAAAACATATTGAAATCTAGGTTAAGACCTGCCACCACAATGTTTCATGAATTTCTTTTCATAAGAGGCTTGTAGTAGGCCATACATAGAGAAAAGAAATTGAAAACTGAGAAAAATGTTGAAATTAGAAGTCAAAGCATGATTACTTTGCTTCATTTCCATTTGCATAAGCATATCAAGGCATGAGAACCAAGAAGACCAAGGATGTCCAGTTTTATGTGGAGGTAATGGATGTGGTCCAAAATTTAGGAGGGTCAAGAAGGTCAATGTATTATCTTGATGAAATTGAGGAAGAACAACAAGAGAGGGACAAGAAAAATAAAATCAATATAGAGTTTCAAGGTTTTTTCAAGCAAGTAAGAGAGCTATGGGAGTAGCCTCATCTAAAATATTTTGAACTATAATTTGATATGTACCATTTAGAGAGATTAGTTTTCATGGAGTTCCTTTCAAAGCCTCTACTTTTATTATTCTTATGGTAAACTGTTTGGTAGAGTTGGTGGAATTACCTTTCTTAGTAGTAATCGCTATTAGTGAGATTGAGATTGTTAACCTTGAGAGAGTAGGACTTGGGCAAAAGGAATTTGATATGGCTATTGCTTTCAAAAAATTCAAGCGGGATGTACTCCACATTGACGCCATTCCTCAATCTTCACTTGATGGCATCAAGGAATGGTTGAACTCCATGGTTATAAAGTATTATGAAAGCAAAATGAACTTGTACTAGTAGCCAATTTTGAAGACTTTTACTGATGATTCAAAGCACATCAACCATGTGGTACAGATGATTAAATACCAAAGATGATTTGTAGCAATGAAAGAGTTTGAAAAGGAAGAGAGAGCTACATTGGTGACTTAGGAGAAACTTTAGCTTTCCAAAAACAAAGCCAATGAGGCTGGCAAATGTGTGGTTCGGGCCAGCATTTGGTGGAAGAGGAAGAAAGATGATTGGAACTCTAGAGGCCCACCATACTAGATTTCGATATTCAACCATGAGAGCAGAAGAGAGAGTTGATATCATGTATCAAAAAATTAAGGATGCATTCTTGTATCCAGCGAAGAAGGAGGTGATTACTTTGCTTCATTTTCATTTGCATAACCATATGAAGGCGTGGGAACCAAGAAGACCAAGGATGTTGAGTTTTATGTGGAGGTAATGGATGTGATCAAAACTTTAAGATGGGAAAGAAGGTCAATGTATGATTGTTAACCTTGAGAGAGTATTTATGTTGAGGAAATTTCCTTTAGATGCAAGGATTCAAAGCTGATGTAGAGTGAGCAAGGAAGTACACCAATCTCAGATGGTAGAGGTTCTTTTATGAGTGCTTCTCTCAAATACTCTTATCAACACACCATCAAATAACTGTCCTTCTATAAGGAAAACTCAACTCACCAAGGGTCCTTGAATCTCAGACTTTTGAAGGACTTATAATCACTTGAAACATGCTCTAACAGACCACAATCAAAATAGCATAGCCATGTTTAGCACTTAGGAAACCCCATGAGTTCATTTCTCAACTAGTAGGCCTCTTTACCCCCAATTGCTTGTAGCACTGCCCGATAGGACAGTCCAACTAATTATCACCCAAAAACCTGTATCTGATGTAAACTATTGTTTTTAGGAAATTATATTATTCTTCTACAAGGCCACAAAATCTTACTTCTTGATAGTGGTTGGAAAAGCAACCACAGACCAAACTAACAATGTCCTCAAGAGGCCTAATTGAGTGCACTTGATTGGTATTTAGTTTTCTAGGCTCACCACTTCTCTCCAAAGCCTTGTTTCAAACTCCTAAAAACTACTTACAACCATTTCAATCATTCCTAAGTGCCACCTTGAACAAAAATCTCTCAAAACAAGCAAAACTCTATTTTTTGCTTTACAAGCTAGGCCTATCACATGAAGATGCTAGGCCTAGATCAGTTTGTAGCTTTCCCCACACATTTGGCCATTCTCCAAAACCTTGAAAAGATGAAAATATTCATAAATACCTTCCATCCCACAAGAAATTAGCAACTATACACCGTGGGAATGGAAGATAGAAGCAGTTTTTGGCCAAACCCTAGTTTTGAGGGTTTCTTGACCTGCTGCTGCTAAAACAAAGATATCTCCACTTATACTTGATGAAAATTCACCAAACCACCTTAAAATGAAATCTGACACTCTCCTCTTTCTAACCATAATAGTTTTGAGCCCGTACAGATCATATAGAGGTTGTACTACGCATTTTAGCAGAAAATTACACAAAAATTTCCAGAAAATAGCCACTTCTTTCATTAGAACTTGAAAAAAAATGATTCAATAGCCATGCCTCAACCATGAGAGGCTTATTTAACTTCCAAACACCCTTCCCAATGTCCTCCAACTGATATTTGAATTAGGTGGACATTGGAAACTAACTTTTTTTCCAATTACACCCCTAATTGCCTAGTTAAGGGAATTGACTACAACTTCACAAAAGCCTGATTGAAATGAGGCTTCAAAGGTGTATTCAAAAGCATAAAAGACACCAAA
The DNA here is from genome assembly GCA_007258455.2 of Sequoia sempervirens. Lineage (NCBI taxonomy): Eukaryota > Viridiplantae > Streptophyta > Pinopsida > Cupressales > Cupressaceae > Sequoia > Sequoia sempervirens. Next base: position 474,457,477 of record VDFB02047230.1, read on the forward strand.
AAAACTACACATGTCAAGGAAACTCCCCTCAAGGACATGGATACATCAAGGAACTATAATTCTTTAGTTTTCCTAGATGAATCAAGCTTTCATGGTGAGGAAGGAGACCTTGTTTTTACAACAAGACTTGACTCCAAAACTAAAACTTGTTACAAGACATGAAAGATGGTTCTTGGAACCTTATTACATCTCAAAATTCTTGAAAAAAAAAAAAGAAAACAAATAATACCTCCAAGAGGCATGAGGATCCCAAGGTGCTCCTGCACCAAAAACACATCAACCACATGTGGTACAAATGATTAAATCCCAGAGATGATTTGTAGGAATGAAAGAGTCTGAAAAGGAAAATAGAGCAACACTGGTGACTTAGGAGAAACTTTAGCTTTCAAACAAAATTCAATTAGGCTAGTAGGTGTGTGGATCGTGCCAACATTTGGTGGAAGAGGAAGAAAGATGACTAGAACTCGAGAGGCCCACCATACTAGATTTCGTTATTCAACCATGAGAGTAGATGAGAGAGCTGATATCATGTATCGAAACATTAAGCATGCATTCTTCCAGCCAATGGAGGAGATTATTACTTTGCTTTATTTTCATTAGGATAACCATATTAAGGCATGGGAACCAAGAAGACCAAGGATGCTGAGTTTTATGTGGAGGTAATGGATGTGGTACAAACTTTAGGAGTGACAAGAAGGTCAATGTATGATTAGTGTAGGAGAACCATTCATTAGGTTTTGTTCATCAAAGAAAATAAGGAGTAGAATATCATCAATTTACTAAAATTGGCCCGAACTTGTACATTTGAAGGTTTTGAGTCAATAAAAATGGATTTTTGACCCATTCCTCTTTTTGTAGCCTCTGTAACTTAAGGAATGAGTCTTCACTAACATTATTAAGGTGTGGAAATGATGTGTTAGTGTTGGGGAGGTTTGAAAGTGAGATGGGTGTGAAACCCATGTGTGTAAAAGTGTGTTTTCTTTAAGAAAAATGGTGGTTTTGAAGAGTTAAATTGTGTTTTTTTGTAGGGAAGCATTATTTTATGATTGTTTGAGCTTTTGTAGGGTATCAAAAACTTGTTTGAGTAATTTTTAGGTTGTGGTTAGCTTTGCAAGTATCATTTTCAATAAACCCCTAGGGTTTAGGCTACAATAGAGGGTTTTGTGGTTTACCCATTGTACAGTGGTATAACTGAGATATAAATGTGGATTTTGAAGTTTTGACACCTTAGAATTGCTGCCCCAAGAGTTGGTAAGGTTTGGATAAGTTTAGAGTATAGACCCTTTGTTCAACCAGATTGATCCCTTAAGGATCCAAAGGGAAAAATGGCTGCAAACTTCAGCATGAGGTTACTCAGACATTGTGATACTTAGAAAATTCTTGTCTGATCCAATCAGATCATGTTGGGACCCTCTAAAATAACCTCTCTTGGTTTTCATTATCTCAGAGTGGCTTTCTCGTGGTGTCTAGTTTTCAGTTGACGAAAAAAGTGTCAAATGGAAGTAGTGGAAAGTTGCAAAGTGGTGTAACTTTCGTTCTACAACTCGTATGACTAAATGGACTATTCCAATGAATCTGAATAAGCATTTTTATGCTAGGAATGGTACTCTTTCACACCCAAACATGAGGAATCACTATGAGCTACGTTCAAACGAATCGATCCCTTAAGGGTCCAAAGGGAAAAATGGCTACAAACTTCAGCATGAGGTTACTCAGACGCCGTGATGCTTAGAAAATTCTTGTCTAGTTCAATGGGATCATGTTGGGCCCCTCTACAATAACCTCTCTCAGTTTTCATTATCTCAGAGTGGTTTTCCCGTAGTGTCCAATTTTTAGTTGATGAAAAGTGTCAAATGGAAGCAGTGAAAAGTTACAAAGTGGTGCAACTTTCATTTTGCAACTTGTGTGACCAAATGGACTGTTCCAATGCATTTGAATAGGAATTTTTATGCTAGGCATGGTCCTCTTTCACACCCAAACACGCAGAATCACTCTGAACTATGTTCAACCAGATCGATCCCTTAAGGGTCCAAAGGGAAAAATGGATGCAAGCATGAGGTTACTCATACATCGTGATGCTTAGAAACTTCTCATCTAGTCTGATGGGATCATGTTGGTCCCCTCTATAATAACCTCTCTCATTTTTTGTTATCTCAGAGTGGTTTTCCTATGGTGTCCAGTTTTCAGTTGATGAAAAAAGTGTCAAATGGAAGCAGTGAAAAGTTGCAAAGTGGTGCAACTTTCGTTCTGCAACTCGTGTGACCAAACAGACTGTTCCAACGCATTTGAATAGGCATTTTTATGCTAGGAATGGTCCTCTTTCACACCCAAACATGCGGAATCGCTCTGAACTATGTTCAACTAGATCGATCCCTTAAGGGTCCAAAGGGCAAAATGGCTGCAAACTTCAACATGAGGTTACTCAAACACCGTGATGCTTAGAAACTTCTCGTCAATCCAATGGGATTGCATTGGTCCCCTATACAATAACCTCTCTTATTTTTCATTATCTCAAATTGGTTTTCCCGTGGTTTCCAGTTTTTAGTTGATGGAAAAAATGTCAAATGGAAGCAATGGAAAGTTGCAAAGTGGTGCAACTTTTTTTCTGCAACTCGTATGACCAAACAAACTATTCCAACACATCCAAATAGGCATGTTTACACTATGCATGGTCCTCTTTCACACCCAAACATGCGGAAACACTCTAAGCTATGTTCAACCGAATCAATCCCTTAAGGGTCCAAAGGGAAAAATGGTTGCAAACTTCAACATGAGGTTACTCGGACACCGTAATGCTTAGAATCTTCTCATCTAGTCCAATGGGATCATGTTGGAACCCTCTACAATAACCTCTCTTGGTTTTCGTTATCTCGGAGTGGTTTTCCCGTGGTGTGCAGATTTCAGTTGACGGAAAAAGTGTCAAATGGAAGCAATGGAAAGTTGCAAAGTGGTGCAACTTTCATCTTGCAACTTGTGTGACCAAACGAAATGTTCCAATGCATCCAAATAGGAATTTTCATGCTAGGCATGGTCCTCTTTCTCACCCAAACATGTGGAATTTCTCTGAGCTACATTCAACCAGATCAATCCCTTAAGGGTTTAAGTGTAGTATGTTGAAATAAGCCATTCCACCTATTTTTCAGGCTGTGTCTAGGTGATATGGGCCTGATGTAAGTAGGATAGGGAGTAGGAATAAGAAAATATCATTATTAAGGGCATTGGAAGAGATTACTAATGCTGCCCCTGTTGAAAATTCGAATTTAAGGCCCCTTAAAAGCAAGCCTAGATGAGGTGAAAAGAAGAAATTGCTTGAAAATAAGTTAGAATAGGTTGGAAATAGGGTGATATTGTGGAGTTTGATGTGTTCAAAAGGTCTACAAGGATAGGGGAGGTCAAAAGTATGTTATGGAATGACATGCCCTAGTTGGGAAAATAGGGGTTTTGAATGAAAAAGAGAGGTTTGAGGGAGTAAATGTGGGTAAAGTCAAGGGGCAACATAATTTGGTGGTCAATTAAGTTTGTGCAGGAAAAATGAAGAGTGTTGGAATAGGTTTTGAGGTTCAGGTTCGAGGGTTCGGTTCACCGGTTTGGCCAAAAAAATTTGGAGGGGGGTTCAGTTCATTTTGGGTTCATTGGTACAAAAAACATGCAAAAACAAAATATATATCTATGCAGCCTAGAAGAATGAATTAGGATTAGAATATCACATATCATCATATAAACAACAAAACCACCATAAACTTGAATGTCATTTAAAACAACAAAACTGGCCAAAAAAAAGTGTTTATAACCTGCAAAAAAAATTGAATAAAATCACACTAATTTTTGTGTGAAAAAAACCATGAGACCATAGCTTGTTGCTTACTATTATGCTTTGATAGATTTTTTCCAAGCATCCATAGCTTGTTCGAAACATTTTTTTTTAGGCTTTTAGCCATAGCAACAAGGCAATGAATTGTTTGATAAAATGCTTTGGTAGACATGCATGAAAAATGTGGTAGCATAGACAAGGCAGTGAGCTGTTTGAAAAAATGCCTCAAAGAAATGTGGTTTCATGGTGATGGAATGGCATGATGAATGCCATGACAAGAAAATTGCTATGGATTGTCACAGCATTCCACCACCATTCACATCACATTTCTTTGAGGCTTTTTTTCAAACAATTTGTTGCCTTGTTTATGCTATTGCTTATTATTATGCTTTGATAGATTTTTTCCAAGCATACATAGCTTTTTTGGATGCACCTATTTTAGGATTTTAGCCATAGCAACAAGGAGGTGAACTATTTTATAAAATTCTTTGGTAAACATGTATGAAAAATGTGGTAGCATAGACAAGGCAGTGAACTGTTTGAAAAAATGCCTCAAAAAAATGTGGTCTCATGGTGATGGAATGGCATGATGAATTCCATGACAAGAAAATTGCTATGGATTATCATGGCATTCCACCACCATTGAGACCACATTTCTTTGAGGATTTTATTCAAACAATTCGCTACCTTGTCTATGCTATTGCTTATTATTATGCTTTGATATATTTTTTCCAAGCATCCATAGCTTGTTTGGAAGCACCTATTTTAGGCTTTTAGCCATAGCAGCAAGGAGGTGAACCGTTTGATGAAATGATTTGGTAAACATGTATGAAAATGTGGTAGCATAGACAAGGTAGTGAACTGTTTGAAAAAATGCCTCAAAGAAATGTGGTCTCATGGTGATGGAATGCCATGACAATCCATATCTTGTTTGAAAGCACTTGTTTTAGGCTTTTAGCCATAGCAGCAAGGGAATGAACTGTTTGATAAAATGATTTGATAGACATCTATGAAAAATGTGTTAGCATAGACAAGGCAGTGAACTCTTTGAAAAAATACCTCAAATAAATGAGGTCTCATGGTGATGGAATACCATGACAATCAAATTATTTTGATTTTCTTGGCATTCCATCACCATGAGACCTCATTTCTTTGAGGCATTTTTTCAAACAGCTCACTGCCTTGTCTATGATATTGCTTGCTATTATGCTTTTGATAGATTTTTTCCAAGCATCCATAGCTTGTTTAAAAGCACTTGTTTTAGGATTTGAGCCATAGCAACAAGGTGGTGAACTATTTGACAAAATTCTTTGGTAGACATGTATCAAAAATGTGGTAGTATAGACAAGGCAGTGAATTGTTTGAAAAAATGCCTCAAAAAAATGTGGTCTCATAGAATGCCATGACAAGCAAATGCAATTGGGAGCTGCTCCTAGTTATTATTTATGCAATGTGAAGTAATTGCATAACTTCTTAGGTTGAATTTGTAAAAACTATATTGTAATTGAAATTTTGTCATCAATCAGCATCTAGTTATTTGTTATGCAATGTGAAGCAATGCTTTGAGTTTGAAATATGTGCAATGCAATGTAATCAACGATATGAATATAAACTACAAAAATATTTATTTTATTTGCTCTCTATATCTCTATGCTATGGAAATACCTTTAAATTTTTTTAAAAATTTTTTTATCTCTTGTTCTACTTTTTTTTACCTTTTTTTTTAAATCTGATTTTTTCCGATTTTTTCTAGACTTGTTCCCAATTTTTTCAAAAAATCTTATACTTTTGGTTTGCCAATTTTTTCCCCAAAATATTTTTGCTGCTATGGTATAAACACATATCTTTTTTTAATATCAAGGATACTTTTTGAAACTTCCATGCATTAGAAATCTAAAAGGAAAAGTCTTTTTCCTAATCTGTATGCAGCCATGCTTTTGACATTGTCAAAAAGAGCAAATATGGACACCATCGATAATAAATATTTGTATTAACCAAATAGCCATGTACACATACATAAATATATGTCAATATAAGTATAAAATATAGTTACAAAATAGCCATATAGGCTTACGAGAATGCCATATAGGCATACAATGTCAAATATATCCAATACAAGATATGTACAAAATTTCCATGTCTAGGCATACAATGAAGGGCTCTGGAATCAAAATTCATTTCTCTTCATGCTCTGGAAATAAATTCTTTCCCTTTATTTGGAAATCCAATAGCGATAAGTCTGTCACTCATTTCTGCTATGCTCAAGGAGTGCTCCTACTGCTCCTCCTATAGTTTAGTTCCTAGTGAAGTTTTAACTATTACAATAAGAAGTAAAGACATTAATATATATAGAAATTACATTATAAGAAATGATATATTTAACAAAATAATCACTTACGGCCATCTCATGATCACTCTCCACGATGGAAATATTTGCATGTCAATGCTTAGGTGTGCTCAAGCCCTGTATAAACCATCCAAATAGGAATTAAACTGGGAATCAATAATGGTTTGATTTTTCACTAGAACTAACATCTATAACAACGAATGTAAATTGAAATTTAGTAATTTTCCTCATACCTCCTCTATCAAAGCCATGGAGGATTGTATAGTAGATGAAACACCGATATCCATTTCCCTTGTAACATTTGGAGGTGTTTCCACAACCAACATCTAAAAATAAAACAACAAATTATTCAATCACAAAAAAATTACAATAGCGATCCACGTCATGACTTATAATGTATGAAATCTAATGAACAAAATTTTGAGTACAAGTATTAAACTATATATTTTTGGTAGGCCCTCGTAGTTTGAAAGGAAGACCAAGCATGATGGGGAGAAGAAAACATACTCCATTTTGAAGGATGGGAAGATTTACAAACTTTCACCTCTCCTAGAAGAAGACAAGGCAAAGCATGAAGGGCCTAGTGTTTTGATGGTGGGTGAGAAGGAGTTCATGAAAACCTTAAAGGAAGGAGGAGGAAGAGGATTCTTCCTAATTATGAAGCCAAAAAGTGAAGCAGATCTGCCCACAAAGAAGAAGGAAGATGCACCAAAGGAAGTCCAAGAGTTGTTGGAAAGGTACAAGGACATAACAGTGAATGAATTACCTAGTTCCCTACCTCCCATTAGGGATATAAGCCACCATATTGATCTTATTCTAGGGGCTACATTTCCTAATAAGGCTGCATACAAGATGACACCTCCTTAAAATGTGGAGATTGCAAGACAAGTGCAAGAGTTGATGGATAAAGGGCTAGTGAGGAAGAGTTTGAGCCCATGTATTGTTCCTAATGTCCTAGCACCAAGGAAGGATTGGAATTGGAGGCTTTCCACTGATTCAAGATCCATTAATAGGATCACAATCAGATATAGGTTCTCGATGCCAAGAATGAAGGACCTCATAGATTGTCTATCAGGAGCATCTTACTTTTCCAAGATTGATCTAAAGAGTGGGTACCATCAGATAAGGATCAAAGAGGGGGATGAATGGAAGACAACTTTTAAGACTAAAGAAGGCCTCTATGAGTGGTTGGTGATGCCCTTTGGGTTATCAAATTCCCCTAGTACATTTATGCGCCTTATGAATGAGGTATTGAGACCTTTCATTGGAAATTTTGTTGTAGTTTATTTAGATGGAATCCTTGTGTTTAGCAGGTCTAAAGAAGAACATTTGAAGCACCTTGACATGGTACTAAGGAGGTTACAAGAGGAGAAGTTGTTGATCAACATGGAAAAGTGTGAATTCATGAAGGAAGAACTAGTCTACCTTAGTTTTGTCATCTCCAAGGGAAGTTTTAAGATGGATCCTTCAAAGGTGGATGCTATTCTTACTTGGCCAACACCAAAATCCATGGGAGATGTGAGAAGCTTCCATGGACTTGCAAGCTTTTATAGAAAGTTCATCAAGAACTTTAGCCAAATTTGTGCACCAATCTTGGACACCATCAAAGGAGGTAACAAAGGTAAGTTTTCTTGGACCAATGAGGCTAATAAAGGGTTTGAATATCTGAAAATGAGAGTAGCACAATAGCCTATACTTGTGCTCCTTGATTTTAATAAAGTTTTTACCATCGAATGTGATGCTAGCAATCAAGCTATAGGGGTTGTTTTGAGCCAAGAAGGTAGACCAGTTGCATTTTATAGTGAGAGGTTGAATGAAGCAAAGAGGAAGTACTCTTCCTATGATTTGGAATTGTATGCTATGGTCCAAGCCCTCAAAAAGTGGAGGCACTACTTGTTACCTAAAGAATTTGTTGTTTATACTGATAATCATGCCTTGAGTTTTTTGAATGCATAGGACAAACTCAGTCATAGGTACATGAAGTGGGTAGAGTCTTTGCAGTCCTATACTTTCACAATAAAGCATAAGAAGGGCCAAGAAAATAAGGTAGCAGATGCTCTTAGTAGAAGGGCACTTGTAGTGCAAGAGATCCAACTCCAAAGCATGGGTGTCGAAGCATTGAAGGATATGTATCATGAAGATTTAGATTTCAAGGAGGTATACAATGTTTGTGAGTAGGATTTGAATTATTTTCATGGTGAATTCTTTGAATTTTTATTACAGAATGGTTTTCTCTTTAAAGGAAGCTAGTTGTGTGTGTGCAAATGCTCAATGAGGGAGAGCATCATAAAGGAGAAACATAGTGGGAGTCTTGGAGGTCACTTTGGCCTTGACAAGACCTTGGAACAAGTTAGGAGATTTTACTATTGGCCAAAGTTGCAAGTGGATGTGAGAAGGTATGTGGAAGGCTGCACAATATGTCAAAGGGCAAAGGGAACTTCATCAAATGCAAGAATTTATTAGCCACTGCCCATTCCCAATAGGCCTTGGGAGTGTGTATGGAATTTGTGTTGGGGTTGCCTAGAACCCAAAGAGGTTTTCATAGTATCTTTGTGGTAGTTGATAGATTTAGTAAGATGGCACATTTTCTTTCTTGAAAATGCACCAATGATGCATCTCATATAGAAAGTCTCTTCTTTAAGGAGGTTGTTAGGATACATGGACTGCCTTTAAGCATTGTTTCTTATAGGGATTCTAAATTCATTGGTCACTTTTGGAGGACCTTGTGGAAGAAACTCAAGGAAAAAAATTGTCCTTTAGTTCAACATACCATCCACAAATAGATGGACAAACTAAACTGGTGAATAGATCATTGGGGAACCTCTTAAGATGCCTTACCAAGGAGCATGGACAAGCTTGGGATCTGATTTTACCTTAGGCTGAATTTACATATAATGACTCCATGAATAGGAGCATTGGTAGAAGCCCTTTTGAAGTAGTCTATGGCATGCACCCTAGAGGGGTCTATGAACTAAGAGATATACAAGGAGTTGCTAAGAGAAGTGCTCAAGGTGAGGACTTTTTTGTTACAATCAGGGATATTCATCAACAAGTGAAGGAAACCCTTCAAAAGAATGTTGAGAAGTATAAGGAAAAGGCATATTTAAAGAAGAGGAATGTCCAATTCAAGGTTGGAGACTTGGTGATGGAACACTTGAAGAAGGAGAGACTTCCAAAAGGAAAGTATACCAAACTCATGATGAAGAAGATAGGACCTTGCAAGGTGGTCCACAAGTTTTCCTAAAATGCTTATGAAATAGAGCTACCTCCTGGGGTGGCAATCTCTCCTATCTTCAACATTTCTGACTTGTATTCTTTCAAAGCTTTTGTGAATGTGGGTGATGGAGCAGGTACAATAGAAATGGAGGATGAAGATTGGGTGAAGGAACTACCCCCCATCCAACCTATGACTCTTGAATGCATCCTAGACACCAAGGAGACAAAGAAGACTAGAAGGAAAGTTTACAAGGAATATCTGGTCAAATGGAAAGGTCTACCTAAAGAGGATGCAACATGGATGTTAGAAAATGATATTAAACAACATGGAACTACTATAGAAGATTTGATCTCAAAGAGGACTTGAGATCTTTGTCTTGCTTTCGAGTATGGCGCAGGAGCACCCATGGGTCTAAGGGACTTAGAATAATTTTTCATTTTTTTTTCTTGGTTTATGGATGGAATAAGGTCTTATGGACCATTTCAATGCTTTGTAGTGGGTCTTCTAGGTTTTTGGTTGAGTTTTTCGTCTTGGTAACCAACTTCTTTGTACAACAAGGTCTCCATCTTCCTTTGTAAGTCTAGTGCATCTTTGAAAAATAAGGAAAAATGATGCCTCTTTGTATCTAGAAACCTAAGGGAAGTCACCTTACTTTTTGATGAGGTTTTAAATTCCTTTGACACATTTTGGAAGGCTCTTTGTGGTCGAGTTGGTAGAAGTTGCTCACATTGCCTTAACTAGGCAATTAGAAGTCAAAGCATGAGATTAGTTGTTTTCCAACATCTCTCTTTTCAAAAGACAGTTGCAAGAAGATTGAGGGAGTTTATAAGACTTCAAATATGCATCTCTTGGTCGAGGCAAGGTTGATGTTGATGTTTTGAAGAAGTTTCAATAAGAAGTTTGTTGTTTTTCCTGTGTTTTTGTGAAGAATTTGCTGATCTCGTACTTGGTATGGACTGTATGTTCAATTTCATGCTCCAAGCCCATAATGGTTGGATAGGTAATTGAATAAGATTTACTTTGGCATTGGAGTGGTGAGATTTAATTGAGTATCAATGGAGATAAGCCAATTTCTCTATCGGGTGGTCTGAAAACCCTTAAAATCAGGGTTTTGGGTGAAAAATGTATATTTCTTCCATTCCCACGTTTTAAAATTGCTAAATCTCGGTGGGATGGAAGATATAAGGCTGTACTATCATTTCCTCAATGTTTTGGAGAATGATAGGCTCATTGTTGGAAGTTGTGCATGGATTTTGGCTTGACATCTCTATGTGGCAAGCATAATTGACAAGCAAAAAAAATGAGTTTTTTCTTGATTTTGAAGAATTTGTTTAAGAAGCACTTAGGAATGGTGGAAAAAGGTGTGGAGAACCTGTAGGAGTCTAAATTTGGGCTTTGGGGTGAAGGGGAGAGCCTAGATAGTCAAGACCTAAGTGTAGGTATGTGAATTAGGCCTTTTAGAGTAGTAGTAGAAAGGGCCATTGTGAGTGATGTTTTGACAATCAAGAGGAAGGAACCTTGTAGCTTGGGTCCATCTTAGGGGTCTAAATCCCTAAGTTTGGTGTCTTAATAGTCTTCCTTGTGTTTTTTATTCTGATTGGCCTACCGGGCAAGGCATGCAAGCCTTAAGAGAGAGTGAGGTCTAAGTCACCAAAGTGATGGGTTTTTGTTGAAACCTAAATGCTAGAGGGTTGTTAAACCTTTTTTTGACTTATTGAGACATGATACAAATGTTTTCAAGCTTTTTGAGTGGTTTTATTTGTGAACACTACATGTGTGGGGTTGATCTCTTAAAGAATAGTGGAGTTTAGGACTCATCAGAGTATTTGAGAGAAGCATTCAGTGGAGTGACTTTGCCATTTGTGATTGTGAGTTTTCCTTCCCTGCCACTATGCATCATTTCTAAATCTTATGCAGGCTATTTCCATGGTGTTTGTGGTGGTGGCAGGAGTATTTAAGGTTTGTAAGTACCTTATGCAATAAACCCTCCTTTGTAGGGCTTGATTTGTGCATAGAATAAGCTTAGTCAATAAACATGATGTGAGTAATGTCTTGGAAGTCAGATGAAATGATTGAGGTGTAAATGGTTGATTGTAGTATCTTGGTCTTGAGGAACTAGTTGGTAAAAGTGAAAATTTGGTGAGTTATTTAATGAATTGAAAGATTCAGAGCTCTTTATCAGGTTTTTGCTTTGAATTCATATAAATTGATGATGACAAAGGTGTGTTAGCATCTGATGGATATAGTTTGTAACATGAAATATTGGTTTTTAGTTATTTTTCCTAGGTAAATAAAATTGAGTGGAAGGGTGCCTTGGTGAATGATGAAAGAGTGGATTGTTTAGTGACTCTAATTAGGTTTCTTGTGCACAGATCAACCATTTTTGTTGATAAATAAGATGTTTGAAGCTTGAGCATGATAAGAAGTATTGAAATGAGTTGGCTTGTTGTTGCCTTCTGGTTTGCAAATGAAACAATGCATTTTTTTATGAAAAGAGAGAAATTTTAGTTGCTTATTCAATTTGATCTTCTCCTAATTCAATTGGGTCAAATGTTGGTGCAGGAGCACCTAGGTCATCAAATACTCTTCAATTTTGCAAAAGGGATGAGTGTTCAAATTTGTATTCAGTCAATCACAAAAGGACATGGAAATATTATGTAAAGCATGTTCAAGGTCATATGAGGTCTTATTTGAATGTATTTAAGGTTATGGGTAAGTTCTAGGTGGTCAAAGTGGGAAAATGCAAACAATGCAATAATGTAATATTGTTAAAAGTTGTTAAATTGACAAAAACAAGGAAATCAGGCATATTAAGGGTTAAAAGGGGTAGTTTCAAGTAATGGAAAGATAGTTATGGAAAAGGAAATATCTTTAAAAGGCATGTAAAGGTGAGAAAAAGTAGAAGTTTGTGTTCTTGTAATTAGATTTTGAAATAAAAATTCCTTGTCTCTGAGTTTGCAGCATTACTCTAGATTATTTTGCTTTCTTGTGTTGGTAATTTAGGAACACCCAAAGTTAAATCATAGTGTGAATACATGTAAAGAGGAGTTAGTTTCCAATTTCAAGAGTTGGACTTGGTTAGTTTTAGGAAACAAAAGAATAAGAGGCAGTTTTCAGTGCCCGACAGAGTCCTTTTAGAAGCAAGTTTGAGAGTCCAATAGGGTTTTTCTTCACTACTCCACCAATGTAGGTCAAGTAAATTGGTGGATGAGGTTAATGTTAGGATTTTTTGCATGTTTTGATGATTGTAAGTGTAGGGAAAAGTAAGAATACCATGGTGGAGTTGCTGCTACACTAGAAAATAGAGGATTTTCCTACACAAAGTGATGCTACAGTCATGGGTCATGAATAAATAAAGAATGCAGAGGCTTGGAAGTGATTTAGAAGGTCTTGGAAGACATAAAAAATCATGTTCCAGGTGGTGGCTAGAGAAATAGAGGTTTGCAAGAGTATTTTTCACAAAACCCTCCTTGATTTGTGCTTTTACACCCTACAAACGAGGGTTTATTGGATCAAAACATTTTCATGGTTTTAAATCCCTATAAATGGTGAAATATTGAGTTATAAGACATGCTTGAAGACTGTTTTGAGGTTTTGAGTGATTTGGAATGGTTTTGAAGGGGTCTCCTTTGTAAAACAGGCCTAATCTACTAGCCTTTCTTCAGAGGACAATCTGAAATCTAATGATTTTCTTTATGTCAAACGTCTAATAAATTTGATATGTTGTGATGTGCTGGAAATTGTTTCTAAATGTGCATTGAGTTTTTTAATAAGCTTTGAGATAGGAATGTAACTACCCGATTCAATGGTTGATAGACCTACTAGAGGAATATGAGATTGTCTAATCAAAACAAAGATGTTTGTTTAAACAGTGGAAAGGATGATATTGAGTGCTTGGTTACTATCAAACTAATGATATGATTGATGTTACTAAATTTGGTTAAGGTGTATAAGATAGGTTTGGTGACTTTGATGGTTGGATGGGTGAGTATTATGAATCCTTTTGAGAAAATTGGTGATGAATCACAAGATGATAATCAAGATTTTGTTGTAGCATGAGTTTGTAACCTGTAAATAGACTACTGCAGTCAAAATATGGTGAGTACAATGCTTGATAATGGACTGATAACAGTAAGGTATGATTTAGTTGATTTGTTTCCTTGGTGAATAAATGAAAGGATGAATTGTTCAAGTGTCAATAATCAGGTTTATGTTGTTTTTATGGTGGTTGAGAATGATATGAATCTAATTGATTAAGTCAAATTTTCCTTTAATATCTAGTTTTTTCTTTAAATGAGTCAATTGGAATACTAATTAGTGGAATGATGAATGATGGCCTCTGGAATGCCTAAGAGAATTTGAGTGGGTTTTGGTTGAATGAAAAGTAGATTTATGATGAAATTATATTTGATCTTCTCCTAATTCTATTTGGGATTGAAATCCCTTGAAGAAATGATGTTGGTGGTGTTTGTTGGATGCTCTGCATTAGATGTACCCTGATGAGTGTTTTGATATGATGCTCTACGTCACTGACTACCTTGTCTATGCTATTGCCTACTATTATGGTTTCATAGATTTTTTCCAAGCATCCATAGTTTTTCATGTTGGTGCACCTTTGCAAGTGCATGCCTCCATGTTAAGTAATTGCATCGTGCTGCTTATGTTGACTTTCTAAACAACTATATTGTACAGTTGAAATTTTGTCATCTATCAACATCTAGTTATTAGTTATGGAATTTTAAGTAATTCTTTGAGCTTAAATGATGTGTAATGCAACATAACCAACAATATGAATATAAACTACACAAATATATTAAGTAGAATTCATTAGTTAAGTTCTCTTTATTGTATTACCTCTATGTACATTTGAGTGAATCCACTGGCACTAGGAGGTGTTTTCTTGAAACCACCAATATTAGCCTATTCAACATCCAAAATCACATGTATTAAAATACCTTTCGTAAAACAATGCTATTAACATGTAATAAATTTATAATTGTTTACTAGTTGGATACCCCACTGATAGGTGTACTACATAAATAAGTAGGTGGAGGACCGGTGTATCTAGTCTGAACACTGTGACCCTACAATTTTATTAAAATAATAAAACTAAATTAGTTAGTCATGCATTCTAGAATTGAAATTTAATAAATTAAATTCAATGAACATGCTGACTTTTACCTGACTATCAATGCCATATGCATGATACAAAATGTCAATCATCCTCTCCATCCTTGTAGCAGCGTACAGATCCTATGTAGTAGCATATGGATCCTACATAGCAGCATACAAGTCCTGCGTAGCAACATACGAATCCTGCATAGCACCCTCTTGAGTGCCATTGGGGTCATATGAACAAGTCACCCCACAAGATTGACACACATGGGTTCGAAGGCCACCACCTAAAAAATCCCCTAGATGGAATTGTACAATAGGGAAAGTATGATGGATGACACTCCAGGTCAAATTTTTGATCACCTACAATGTCTCTACACTGGCACTCTCCTTCGCAACGACAGGCATAACAATGTGCTCACGAGGCGGCCTGGCGAAAGGTCATCTCCCTTGCCACGTAGCATCTAGTTGTGCACTAGGTCTATCCTAAGCCAACCCCCCACCTGACCCCCCACCTCTCCCCTGGAATTCCCTCATATCAAAATAATTAGGGATTTGGTTCAATACAAACTCACTGTATAGTTTCCTAAGAAAATATTGGGGGACTTCACAATTGTTGCACGGTGGGTAATCAAAGACCAAGTACCACCTATCATAAAAACGGTTCTTAATCTCTTGGTGGTGGCACCAATGAATAGGAAACCTCTTCGCATTGAGGCTAAGATTTTGATTTGTTCTAGGGTAAGTGAATAAAGAGCACAAATCACCTTTAGTAATTTTTAAATCTTTTACTTTTTTATATGATAGTTTATTTGCATAATATGCCCTAGCTACCTGCCTCCTATCTTTCCATCTGTTATTTGTTGGGTTATTGAATCTACATTTTTTAACATCTCTTTCATTGAATTTTCTAGTGTCATTCTTTCTGCAGTTGAAGCATTTGGATCACTCAACCTACTGATAAGATCCTCAATTTGTTTTTTGTTGTTTTCAATTTCACTCCTCAAATTTTGTTGAGTGTCGGGAGGGTGTTGAGTGATTGGTGGGGGAGGTTGATTTTGTTGAGGATTTTGTTGAGGAGGATTTTCTTTTTCTTCTTGTTGACGATTTTTAGGATTTGCAGGATTATTTGCATCTCCTACAAATTTAAAAAAAAAACAATCAAATCGAACCTAAAATAAATAAAATCAACTTGAAACTAAGAAATTAAAAACAAATAGCAAACAATACTTACCTCTTTCACCTCTTCATCCTCGTGGTGCAATATTTGCAAACCAAAAGCAACTATTGATGATGAATTTTGTAGAATGCCTCCACCTAGAATGCGACCGCAAAAATGAGGGTTTTTGGCCACGGGCAGAGTAGAAAACTAGAGAAGAGAAATGAATAGCTTTCACCTCTTTTTTTGTTGTTAAAATGGCATAACGTGAGTACATTGTAATGCACTCGCATTATGGAATTTTCAATCTTTTTTTGAAGTTGGCCACAAAATTGTAACCCAACTTCATGCACCCACCCTTAGTTCAACCTTTTGTTGTAATCACAACATTTTCTAATGTAGTGAGCCTTCCTGTAAGTAGTGAGCTCTAGGCAGTGTTCTAGAAATGCATGTGCATTCCCTATTTTCTCATACTTCTAACAGAGCAAAAATTGTTGATTAATCTCCACCATGGTTTTTCCCCTAACAGGGTTTCCACATAAAAATCTTGGTGTTATGGTTTTTTTATTGTCTCCTTAATGTGCTTACATATTTAATTCTATTTATGAGTTGTAAATGGTTTAAGATCTAATTGAATGTTAAAAATTATTGAACACTTATTCACCCCTCCTCTCAGTGTTCCCTTCAGTCCAAAAATTGGTATCAAAGCCTAGTTCCTCTGCAAAAATTTAATAGCTTGAGGTGGATCTTGGAATGCAATGGAATTTGGTGGTCTTCATCAACATCTTTTGGTGGAACTTGATGATCTTGATCAGTCTAAAGCAGAAGTCATGGAATTAAAAGAAAATCCTTAGGATGCTGAAAAATTTGTTCAATCTTTGAAAGATAAAATCAATGATTCAAGAGAAAAGAGGAAGGAACTATGTGATCAGCTGAAGCAAAAAGAAAGTAATTTTTTGGAAGATGTTCATCTAAATCAGACCCTAAAAGAGATAATTGAAGAATGTGAAAAGCTTGCTAGAGATAATGCTACTCTGAAGCTTGAGATAGAATCCATGGTGATGAAGATGACTAAGGAGATTGAAGAAAGGAAAAAGAATGAGGAGAATTTGGCCCAGTCCTTAAAGGAAAAATCTAAAGAATGTAGCAGAGTTAATAGTGGATTCATTCAATTGGAGATTAAACTACAACAATCTAGAAATAATGAACAAGAGCTTAAAAGACAAATAGCTATTCTCAATGATGAGCTCACTACTGCAAATGAATACAAGGATAATTTTAGGATCAATTATGCTAAGCTTGATGAGCTAACTAAAGGATAGAAGGATACGAATGACAAGCGAGGCCTTGGATATGAGAAGGGAGAAAGCTCTGGATCTAAACATAAGGATTCTAAACAAGGAAATCAAATGAACAATGGCATAAGGTATCTGATAAGACAACCAAATGCTCAAAATTTTAATGGTCACTACTTTTTTTGTAATAAAATTGGTCATATGGCTTCTCACTACAAAAGTAAAATAAATTCAAGCACTCCATCATTTCCTAGTTAGTGTTTCAGTTGCTTTGGTCATAAATCAATTGAATGCAGAAGTATGTTTGTCAGTATAAGGAATGTTAAATGTTATACCTATGGATGATTTTGGCATATTTATAGTCAATGCATATCAAGAGGGAATCAAAGGAATGAATGGTCTAGAAAGAGAAATCTTGTGTGTTACAATTGCAATAGATTTGGTCACATTGCAATATTCTATAGAAACAAAAACATGGATAGAAACAGTTTGATATACAGAGGAAAAATTTCACAGAAAGATGATAAGGGAAAAGGGAAAGTGACTATGGAAGAGATAAGGGATCAAATGAAGAAAACATGGGTAAGGAAGAGTGATTCTAGTGAAGGAAATAGGCCCGCACTAGAATCTTCTTCTAGTAATTCCTCCAAAAATTGATCTTAGGCCATTGGCCTGGGGGGAGTTTTTCAAGAAAATCCTTTGTCCCCCTATTGGTAGTTGGCATCGGAATGTAGGAGATTTTCAGAAGCTATGCTAAAAGTGTACAAATATATTGGTGATCGCTTGTGTAGAAGTTTGAGGAGTAGAAGATCCCCAAATTAATTCTTCTTTTGTTGTCTGAGAAAATAGAGTTCTCGAAACTCCTAGGGAAAAACATTTAATGTCATAAAAAGGGTAGGTGAAAAGTTATAAAAGGATATTTGGAACCCTCATTTGTCACCTTGCACTAAAGAAGAATAGAAGGAGAGCTTCTGTAATAGAATTTTGAAGGAGTAAAGATCAATTTGAGGGAAAATTCATCATGTATTTCAATTGCTCATAAAATTCTCACTTAATTTGGTGCTCCGTACAAGCCTTCTTGGTACGAAAAATGAAGCAAATCAAAGGAATGGTGAATTTGGATGAATAGAGCAATGGGAAGATTAGGAATGTGAGAAATATGTTGTTGACCGATGAATTGAAATGGATTGAAGGTGTGAAACATAGAAGTCTGGATATTTCAAGTGAATTTCCTTATTTTGTCAATGTGGAAGTCATTAGATTTATCTTGAATAGATTGAATGATGACATTCTTACTCTAGATAAACCCTATCACATTTTGAAAGGGGTAATCAAGAATTTAACTGGACTATGCAATGTTGGGGATATTATGAAAAAGAAGTCAATTTAGAACAAGGAGGTTGAAACCCTAACCAAAGTAAGTAGAGATCAGAGTGCTTTGATAATTTTGACAATCAAAGATCCGATAACAAGGTACATTGTGCATATAATTTCATACGAAATATTTTTTAGAAATAGGGAAGGAACAACCTTGGCAGACATAGTGTATATCACTCAAAAAATGATAATGGAGGATGAAGATTTTGATCTATGCGGATTGCTTTAAAGGACCAGTTGATGGAAAATGTGCAATTAACAAAAGAAGTAGATTACCCCTTCAGGTTTGGTACCTTGTTCATATGTCTTGTGATGTATTTTTTGAATTTCTTACCACAGATCAAAAATGTTGTATGGAAAGAGAATGAACTAGTTTGTTAAAAAAATTTGAACATTCTAATACTTTGTAAAATTGTGAGCAAGAATATGCAAATTTCTGTAAGAAATTGCCTAGGAAGTTTGGAGCAATTAGCATTTCTATTTCAGTAAAGGCACTTGAGGTTGGACCCTCTTCTGGTGAGATGGAAAGAAAGAAGAAAAGAGCAAAAGAGATTGTTGTTTATGCCCCTCTAGCACTCAAGTCTCCAAAATTTGAAGGAAAAGGAAAAGAAAAAGTAATTGTGGAAATTATAGATGAGGAATCTAATGAGTACACGCCAAAGGAAGAACTAGAATCAACTGAACTGGATGTAGTAATGGTAGAAGGAAGTGAAGAAGAAGGTGTTTTATCCAAAGAAAAAATATTATAGCTTGTTCAGGAGAAAGATGGGATGCAAAAAATTGTTGGCTTATGGTCTGAGAGACCCTCATTTGAGCAAGACTTGATTGAAAGCACATTGAGTACTTATTTTCTACACAATAACATTGGTTTTGAGAGTTTGTAAAATGTGTTTCCTGAGGAGATGATCGAATGCATTAAGGAAGCTATGGTGTCTGAGTCTGAGGACATGAAAGAATGCGAAATAATTCTACATTTGACAGTCCAGGCTATATCTAACCAAAATGAAAAAGAAAATGAATGTGTTGAGGTAGTGCATTAATACAAAAAATAGCATCTACAACTATTGTCTTCATTGGCCTCATGTAGTTGGGAGATAGAAGGATAAGTTGGAGTAGATTGAAGCTGAGATGAATAGAATTGGTCAAGATTAAAACATGTTCCAAGATTAGGATGGTGCAGTCAAGAAAATGATTCAAGATTTCCCATCTAAGGATGCAAAATTTCTATTCACCAAAAACAACCTTGTGGACACCTTTTGGAAAGTGAAGGATATGACTGAATGCAGGCTAGTGCAGCTAACTGAGGTTCTGAGGAAATGAGAGAAATTATAAGAGGAAATCACAATTCCAAAATCTCTCATTTAGATTATTAATATGAAATATATGGAAAACAACTTGATCATAATAATTGGGATTGTAGTGGAAGCATGGAAGAATTTTCTTCCAAAAATGAAAGATAAGCACAAGATAATTTTTTGACTTGAGCAGTAGTTGCATTTCTTCAAATTTTGATCAAATTTTGAATTTTTGAAAGGGGAGAGAGTACAATTTGTTTTTCATTGATATCAATGGGGGAGAGAGAGCCATGAAAAATGTCGTATCATTCTAAGGGGGAGCTGTGTTTTGAATTTTGAAATTTTGAAATATAAAATGGGGAGAGAGAGCGTAATCATATTGGTTCTGACACTTAGTCATTTTGCACTGTGTTGCCATCAATGCCAAAGGAGGAGATTGTTGGAATATGGCTTCTAATGTTGTCATTGATGGAAACCTAAGTCATTTATTTGGTCTATAGATCAGGATTTGTTCATAACAGAAGGAAGAGTGAAGAACAAAGTTGTACCAAAAGAGAGAATGAAGAACGGGGTATCTGATTAGTTTGTTGATCTATATGCTTCAAAGGATCATCCTTTTGAGTTTTGGATCCCCGGAAGATTTTTTAAGTATCTATATTATCTTGTTGATAAGTTTTATGATGTCAAATTAATCAGTGTGCAAGTTAGGAGATCTGGCAGGATGATTTTCTATTTATTTGTTCTTGAAGGTCCACTAAGTGAATTTGGCATGTGGCAGATGTGTAAGGATAAATTGTTTAAATGTCTTTGTGTTTATGAATTTTGTTTTGGTTCCTAGCTATGGTCTAGCCAACTTTGATGGGTGTGCATCAAATATAACTTGTGATTTGAGCTGACCATTGGAGAATATTTCATGTTTTGCTCAAGCCAATATGAAGCGATTGAAATATTGGTAGTACATATATATAAGAGATCAATTGATTCATTTTGGAAGTGTGAGTGGAAAGTTTAAGTGTGTGAAGAGCAGAGTAGATGTGCTATGAATATTAGAAGGGTGGTTGAGTGATTTATGCATAGTTTCACTTGTGCATTAAAGTTTTTGTGAAAGCAAATTAGGGCAGAGCAAAGTGAAGTGCATAAGCAATTGGCTGATCTAGAATCTAATTTATGAGCTTCACCTAAACTGAAACCAGGCATTTGTAGATGCTATCTTCTTAGTTCAACCATTTTTTTGTAATCACAACATTTTTTAAGGTAGTGAGCCTTCCTATAAGCAGTGAGCTCTAGGAAGTGTGCCTGAATACATGTGCATTCCCTTTTTTCTCATACTTTTCACAAAGTATAAATTGTGGATTAATCTCCACCATGGTTTTTCCCCTAATAGGGTTTCCAAATAAAAATTTTGGTGTTATAGTATTTTGATTGTCTCCTTAATTTGCTTACATATTTACTTCTATTTATGAGCTATAAATGGTTTAAGATATGATTGAAAGTTAGATATTGTTAAACATTGATTCATCCCCCCTCTTAATGTTCCCTTGAGTCCAACACTCTCCTTCTCTCTATCTCACTTATTCCTCCATATCTCCCTCCATCTATCCCTCCCTCTCTACCCTAATCCCCCAAATGTATACCCTCAATCCTTAAACCCTTAAACACTCAACCCTAAACCCTAAACCCTAAATCATAAACCCTTAAACACTCTACCCTCTACCCTCAACCCTCAACCCAATACCCTCTACCCTCAATGCTAATCTCTCAACCCTAATCCCTCAACCCTTAAACCCTTAAACCCAATCAGTAAACTCTCTACCCTAATCCATCAATCATCAACCCTTAACCCTTATACCCTTGATCCTTCAACCCTCAACCCCTAAACCCTAAGCCCTCAACCCCTATACCCTCTACCCTATACATTGGATTATCAACCCTAATCCCCCAACACTATACCCTCAATCCTAAGCCCTTAATCCCTCAACCCCTATACCCTCTACCCTATACATTGGACCCTCAATCCTAATCCACAAACCTTATACCCTCAATCCTCTACCCTCAACCTTAAACCCTCAACTCTCAAACCTTAAACCCTCTACCCTCTACCCTTTACCCTCTACCTTCTACATTAAACCCTAAACCCTCAATTCTCAACCCTCTACCCTATACATTGGATCCTCAAAAATAATGTATCTTTGTTCCTCCCTAATCTTCTCTCCTTCTCTCTATATCACTTATCCCCCCATCTCTCCCTCCACCCATCCCTCCCTCTCTACCCTAATCCCTCAACCATATACTCTCAACCCTTATACCCTTAAACACTCAACCCTAAACCCTAAACCCTCAACCCTCAACCCTTAAACCCTTAAAAACTCAATCTTAAACCCTAAACCCTTAAACCCTCTACCCTCTACCCTCTACCCTCAACACTAACCCCTCAACCCCTATACCATCTACCCTATACATTAGACCCTCAACCCTAATGCCCCAACCCTATACCTTCAATTCTCAACCCTCAACCATTAATCCCTCAATCCTAAACCCTAAAACCCTAAACCCTCAACACCAATACACTCTACCCTATACATTGGAGCCCCAACCCTAATCCCTCAACCCAATACCCTAATAACTCAACCCTATAGGTCATCAAACCTATACCCTCAATTCTTAACCCTCTACCCTATACATTGGATCTTCAACCCTCATATATCTTTGTCCCTCCCTCCTCTTCTCTCCTTCTCTCTATCTCACTTCTACCTCCATATCTCTATCCATCCTTCCCTCCCTCTCTACCCTAATACCTCAACCCTAAATCCTCAACCCTTAAACCCTAAACCCTTAAACCCTCAAACCTCAATTCTCAACCCTCAACTATTAATCCCTCAATCCTCAACCCTCAAACCCTTAACCCTTAACCCTGATACCCTCTACCCTATACATTGTACCCTCAACCCTAATCCATCAACCACATGTACCCTCAACCCTAATCCCTCAACCCAATACCCTAAACCATCAACCCTATAGGTCCTCAACCCTATACCCTTAATTCTCAACCCTCTACCCTATACATTGGATCCTCAACCCTCATATATATTTGTCCCTCCCTCCCCTTCTCTCCTTCTCTCTATTTCACTTATCCCTCCATCTCTCCCTCAATCAATGCATCCCTCTCTACCCTAATCCCTCAACCATATACCATCAACCCTTAAACCCTTAAACACTCAACCCTAAACCATAAACCCTTAAACCCTCTACCCTCTACCCTCAACCCTAATACCTCAACCCTTAAACCCACTCAGTAAAATATCTACCCTAATCTCTCAACCCTCTTGACCATTAATCCCTCAACCCTAAACCCTTAAACCCTAATCACTCAACCCCTATACCATCTACCCTATACATTGGAACCTCAACCCTATACCCTCAATCCTCTACCCTCAACCCTTAAACCCTAAAACCTTAAAATATCTACCCTCTACCATCAACCCAATACCCTCTTCCCTCAACCCTAATCCCTCAACCCTTAAACCCTTAAACCCACTTAGTAAACTCTCTACCCTAATCCCTCAACCATCAACCTTAAACCCTTAAACCCTAATCTCTCAACCCCTATACCCTCTACCCTATACATTGGACCCTCAACTCTAATCCCCCAACCCTATACCCTCAATCCTCTATCCTGAACCTTAAACCCTCAACCCTCAAACCTTAAACCATCTACCATCTACACTTTACCCTCTACATTAAACCCTCAACCCTCAATTATCAACCCTAAACTATTAATCCCTCGATCCTAAACCTGCAAACCCTAAACCCTCAACCTCGATACCCTAAACCCTCATCCTTCTGTTGTGCAGTTTTCACACACACGCCCTGCTAAAAGCAGGGACCCTCTTTCGATTTGGTTTTTGGTCTCTTGGCCCTTTGATTTTGAGGATTTATCTTGCTTTGGCATGTGCTTGAATGTTTATTTTGATGACCTAAGTGATTCCCCTAAGTTATTCATTGAAAATCTTAAGTTCTGGGTGAATTTCAAATTTTTACCCCAGTTCAGGATTTTCCACTCTGTGCAGATTTTCCTAGATCCTACTTAGACTCTAACTAAATGATGTCGCTCGAGAGTTTTCGATCTTTGCAAAATTCCATGTGGCCGAATTTTTCTAAATTCTGTCCTATCGTCGTGTTTCTAGATTTCCCCAGGCTACCTTGTCAGCGGCATTAATGTCATTCATATTGTTGTAAGGGATGCATTTAACCGATCTTTGAGGACTTTTGTGCCATTATGATTTATTGTCTATGATCGATTGAGCTAAGGAGTGCATTCTTTGAGTATTGGATTTGACTTGGAGTGCTAAGTTTTTGAATTCCTATGCATTTTTGTTGCTGTCTTTGCTGGGCACCATTAAACTCACATTTGTTATCTCTGAGTTTGATTTCAGTTTTATCATGGTACGTATATGATCACCTGGCTTTTATTTGATGAATGTAAGCATTGCTTTGGCGTTTTTGGTTTGTTCAGGGTCCAAATCCCGCACGATTGGAGCATTTCGTGACTAGGGTTGCATGATACTATTTGATTCTTGGTTTCCCAAGCAAGTTTCTAATTCACTCTTTCATTTGCATCATGAAGTAACTTGCTTGTGAGTTGTGAATACCCCCTAGTGAAGACCCAATAGTTTCAATATTTGAATCTTGAGCTTCCATGTGTGTTAATGGTGGATTTTTGGGGTTTGATACCTAGGGCATCACCATTTAACTTTAGTCTACTTTCGAATTGGCCTAGAATTATAAGAAAACCTATAGAAGGACCATATCAAACTTGTGTCATGCCTAAACTCTTGAATTTTATGATCGATCCATTAATCTGGGTGAAATAGTGATTTAATGCTGAGGTTCGGGTTTTTCACTCATCTCAGGATTTTTCGACTATGGCGAATTTTCCTGATTGTCCTTGTCTCCTTCATTTTCCAAGACTCCACTATTTTTTGAAGATTCATCTTCTTCATGGATTTCCCTCGACTCTAGATTTTCCCAAAATTCTTTGTTCCCTAGTTTTTCTGAAATTTGCAGAATGTCTCTTCCTTTGTGAAAATCCACGCCATGTGGATTTTCTCAGAATCTTGTGAAAGTAAAAGAATATGAAATAGCATGATGTGTTAGGGAATGATGGTACATTTTATGATTAATTCATGCTATTTTTAGATCTCACATGTTGTTTATTGACTGATAATGATTAGATTGAGTTGCTAATAGGTGTTTTCATGTTCATTCCACTGGAATCTGTCTGGTCTGGAATTCTCTGAAATTCTGCCTTGGCTTGGATTTTGCGGATGGTCCTGAAACCCGAAGTTTAATATGATCATTTTATTTGAGCTTTAATGACACCTTGCTTATATGGGATTCATTTTAATGATGATTTTGATTGATTAAAGTTGGTTTCTTGTGGTTTTGACTATTGTTCCTTTGTTGAGTGTAGGCTGAGTCTAGCAAGGTATTAGCTAGAGAGGCTAAGGGTGACATGGAGGGATATTCTGTATCTTAAGCAGAAAGGATTAAGATGGACATCAAGAGTAGAATTTCAGAGAGCAAGATCACCTCTATTTGGTCAGAAGTAACAGACACGAATGTTGGACTATGGGACTACGAGGAGTTCAAAGGTAGAATGGAAGCGCAGGATCTTCCTTTGGTGGCCAAAAGAATGTTGGAGTCAAGATTGGCACACGTAGTTGGTTTTCCCTCTATAGTGCAGTGTTATGAATTGGTTCTTGAGTGCGCTAGGAATTATGACAGTGATACATAGAGAATAATTGGTCCTCAAGGGAGGATTCTAGAAAATCTGAACCCTATCTCCATAGCCCAGACCTTTGATATGTGAGATAGATCTCATATGGTGGCATTCAACATGGAAGTAGCTAAAAAGTATTTTGAAGAGGAGACTGTTAAATCACAACAGCTTATCAATTCCTGGTTGGAGAAGCCCAAGTCTCACTATTCATAACTACCTAAATAGTTATTCAGAGCAAAGTTTAAAAGGGAGTATTATGATGCCATCACTCTTCTTTGCAGGGTGGTTGGATTAAAGAGTGCAGGTATGTTTGAGGGTTGGATGTGCCATGTTATTACAAGGATGGAATAGGAGAATATCAACTATCATTAGGAAGGTGTCATAAGTAGGGTGATTCATGAGGAATTTTCCAATGTGCTACAAACCAAGACCTTCACAATGAACTTGTACTTAGTCTATGCACTTGAAAGATTTCATCCCTACAAAGGATTAAGTACAGGGGGCGTCTTTGGAACAATTGTTATTTATGAGGCTTACCCTCAATTGCACTTAGGGAGCTCAAGTTACAGAAGGGTGAATGATGCATTCACCATGCATATCACTAGAATGTTGTAGGGTGTAGAACATATGAGAATTTTAGACCAAGCCAAGGAGCTCATCAAGAAATATGGTACTTGGTTTATTCAGTTCCCAACCTTCTCATACATCTAGATTTATGGTTGTCAAAGGGCTCCATACATGCTTCCAAGGTATCCCACTGATCATATCTTACATTTGGAAGTCACCAGGCAGATATGTGACTTCGATGCTATTTTCAAAAGGGACAAACATAAGACTTGTTTTGGTGGAGACTTCCCTTTGAGGATAGGCACTAGAGAGGTATGCCCTTCCATTATTTCAGCCCAGGCTTCAGAAGAAAAGATGAGTTCTCTTGGTTTGTCTTTCCATTCCAAGAGATCTAGATTCGACATAATAGGTGAGGCACAAAAGAAGGCCAGTAGAGAATATAGCCATAAGGTTGATTTGGAAGACTACTGGGCCAACTACAGTGATGAATATGAGGTCAGAAAGGAGAAGTTTTCTCACCTTCCAATTGAACCAGTCCGATTATATAATGTGAAGGCAGTTCCTGATCAACTTGAAGATGATGGTGACTTGATTCAGGGCCATGCTTATGAGGCAGTCAAAGATAAACCAATTGGTGAAGTAGATTTGCTAGAAGAAGAAAAGATAGAATTAGGTTAGTTAATGGATCCAATCACCAAGTTTACCAAGATGTGGCTGAAGCATAAAATATGGGAGCTGGAGAATGAGGGTGTATATTGTACTTTAGATCTAATGGGAGATTTAGACTCTCATTCTACTTCTGAGGAGTCAGCTAAGCAGGACCCCAAGGGTAAAGATAAGGCGAGCTCCCCTTTCAAAATAAAGATTAAGGGTGTTCAAATGGAGAAGGCTCAGGAAGAAAAAAAATAGAGAAAGCCTATTGCTAAGAAAAGAGGGCACACTTCAAAGGCTAAGAAATCTAGAGTGGAGGAAGCTGAAAAGCAGAGTCCTGAGGTTGTTGCTCCTATGCCTAAAAGGAGAGAATCATAAGATTGTCACAGAAGGCAGGTTCTAAGGATGGAGAGGAGGTTAATCCACCTATGGTAAATATAGAGAGTTCAGAGGAAAAGACACAGGTGTATACAAGTAAGTCAAGGACTCCTCCTAAAGATAGTGTACCCAAAGCGGATCCTCCTCCGGTTACTTCTCAAGAGGAGCAGCATGATAATGTTCCTTCCTCCCATGAAGCTCAAATGATGAATTAGGTGAATCCAAGGAAGCTGAGGATCATTAGGATACAGAAGGAAAATAATTTCATGAAGGTGACCTTTATCATGCTGAGGTAGAAGTAGAAAAAGTGATGCAGTCTCCCTTGGTCGCATATGAGAATTCACCAGTTAGAACCGAAGAGGTTGAATCACCTCCAAGAGAAGAAGTAGTTAAGGTTCCATCACCTATGCACAAAGAGGAGCATGTTGAAGAAAAGGAGGACAAGGCCGAAGAAATTCCTAAGAGGCAGAATTTGAATGAAGATATGCCTAAAGATCAACAGGCGGAAGTGGGACATAATAAAGTACAGTTAGAGTCCATTGTTCCAGATTGGTTGGACAAGGAAATAAAGAGGAAGCAAGTTTTTTTGGAGGATACTCCACCCAAATGGGATGAGTAGTTGGCTAAGATTGGAAAGGAAAAAGGAAAGAAAAATGCCAGGGTCATTTCAAAAATTGAAAGAGATGAGGCAAGCTATAGGGTGGTGCACAATGCAACTCCTACTCCAAACAAGAATAGAAATGTTGTAAATGCAAAAGATTACAACCTACAAACCATTAATTTAGGGCCCACTTCCATTGAGAAATACATTGAAGAGTATTAGGACTCTAGTGCAGTCATCTTGGGTAGGTTGAGGAAAGAAATAAAGACTAAACAAGAGATGAAGAAGGAGATTGAAGGACTCAAGAAATGTTTGGAAGATCTAATGAAACCCTTGCAATCCATTAGCTCCTCATCCTTTGCTGCAAATCTCCTACCCCAAGAAACTATCACTGAGCTTGAAATAATGAAGGTTTCCACTCTTGCTACAACAAATTGGCTACAAGGGGTACGAACTAAAGGGAATGAGGTTATCAAGGATATTCTCTTATCTAGGAAAGATGCTATGAGGGAAATTGATTGGTTGAAGTAAGTATTAGCTCAAGATAA
Organism: Sequoia sempervirens; assembly: GCA_007258455.2. Taxonomy (NCBI): domain Eukaryota; kingdom Viridiplantae; phylum Streptophyta; class Pinopsida; order Cupressales; family Cupressaceae; genus Sequoia; species Sequoia sempervirens. The sequence continues at coordinate 474,485,617 of VDFB02047230.1, forward strand.
GGAAGATGCAAACCTCTTGTTACAGAAAACTAAAACCATCATGGAGTATACCAAGGACAAGATTATAAGTGATGGAATTATCCCTTCCTCCAGAGCTGTTGAACATTGGGAATGGTTTGAGGCTTTGCAAATTAGGCAGAAGGTTCTAAAGAAGATCTACAAGCAGAGGAGGAAAATTGAAGATACCCTAACTGGTGTTTATAATGGATGCAATGCTTTCTTTGAGATAATGACAAGGAGAAGGAAGATTGCACCTAAATATTTGAGTTTAGAGTAGTGGAGAAAGTGGTGGCAGGATGTTTATGCTCCAATCAGTGATGATCCTATTACTGAACACCAATTAGATGATGCGGCCACCTACATTGTTGTTATTGATAAATATCTAACATATAAGGTTGAGTGGGATATATCAATGAAACAATCAAGGGAGGATATTACATCAATTGAGAGCCGACTTAAGATTTTTCCTTTACCACCTATGGCTGACTTGGATAAGGTGCTTTTGAAGGTGCACGAAATGCTGGGTCAAAATAAAGATAGAGGGGAACATAGTTAATGTTGGGCGACATCGAGATTTGTGCTTCCCTATTATTTTGCATGCATTGGTTCGAGCTGCATTGGAGATCCCAGGCCGACCTGGATGAAGTTCATGCATTTAATGCATATTTTATGTCATTTTGAATTTCTCTTGGCTGACTTGTTGTGGCTAATTATTATTGTAAAACTCTAACTAGCCCGACATATCTTGGGGGTCTCTATAAATATGGTGTTTTGCCTCATTTGTAAGGGCTAGACATAGACATAGACGAATAGAGACATAGCTAGTATAGAGCGAATTAAGTAGAGCAAGGGTTAGCAAGTAGTTGTTCTCAAGAAAATATTGTAACAAAAAGCTAGAATTATTGCTATAGTGGATAATTTGATGCAAGTAATGACATTGTGATTTGGTGCCATACTTGTGTTCTTATCTTGCATGGTTCTTGTTATTCTATCTTTAGAATTGCTTTGAGGAAATTTGATATTTAGATATTTAGAGTTAGATTTTATTCAATGATGTTTATGATTTGATATTTGAAGTGTTGCAGCAATCCCTAGTCCATACTTTTCACAACCAACTGATTGTTAGTCACTTTGCAAAGTTAGCCTAGACTTTTATATTCATTGTGCTTAGTTCAATTGTGAGGGTTTATTCATTTCAATTGCAATATGGTTGTCTAAATGAATGTTCATGATCTGAAAATCTTAACACCTTAGAAGATTGCACTATTTCTATAAGATTGTAGATCCATCTGGGTCAAGTAGAAATCAGTTTTTGAGGGATTGGTCCATTTCAAGTGTTTGTCATTTGCATTGTTAATCTTAGGAGTAGTGTTAGACCTAGAAATCCCTTTGAAACCTTATATCTTTTGTTATTTCTTTATCATTTGGGTAAGATTTAGGATTGAAGTATCATCATATTGTTAGATCTGATAAATTTAAGATTCAGTCTTTGCTTGTAGTAAGGTCCCATTGCGATTACCAACATTTTCACATTATCATTGAGTTGTTTGTGCATTGTTAAGACCTGACATTAGAGACCTTGGGGTTATCTCTTGAGGCTTGCTGTTAGAGATTTACCTTTCAAGAGAGATAGGATTTCATATTCTGTCTGAGTTGTTGCTGTGCAAAAAACATCATCAATAGATTGGCACTAGAAGGAGGGCCTAAATAAGCAAGCTGGATCAGTTTTTGAATGCCTTCTCTCTTGAAAGATTTAGAGGAAGAACCAGATCTACTCCAAGAGAGGAGGAATTTCAAGAATTACCTGTCCCTACTAGGTCAAGAAGGACCAATAGAAGGGGAGAATAATCATCCACCCAACCATCTGCATCATCCCCATCTTCATCAAGTTCATCTTCATCTTCATCTGAGGACATTCCCATTCCACAACCTCAGCCAGTCATAAATCAGCCATTACCACCTCCACCTCCACCAATGGCTTTCCTAGCTAATAACCCATCTCCATTGTGTTTCACCAATTACAATGTCATGGCCAAGAACCTTGAACACTTTTGTTCAAAGTTCCATGTTAATGATCCCAATAGAATTTTTGAGGAACACATCAAGATCTTTCAGATTGGCCTTAAGGATAGAGGAATCAATCATGAGGATGTAACATGTAGACTCTTTCCTTATTCATTGGGAGAGGATGCATTCTATTGGTACAATCATTTACCTGCTGGGTCTATCCAGAATTGGACTGAGTTAGAGACTGCATTCTTGGAGAAGTTTAGGATTCCCATTAGTCCCAATGAGCTCTATCTTCAGTTCACTAATGTTAAGAGAGAAGTCCATGAGCCTATAGGATCCTTTAACAACAAATTACATCATGCCTATACCCGACTACAGGCTCCCTATGTTGTTGATGAAGCCACTGCTTTATAAGTCTATTATGAGGGACTTGACAGTCTAATGACTACCTTTATGAAGTGGAGGAACAACTCTCCTAATAATCTACTTGATGCTTATGTAGAGGCTATGAAGGTTAGTACTACTTTAAGGCAACATCTTTCTGGGCCTTTACTATCATTAGGACCCGCTGCTCACCTTGGACAAGTCCCAACTCTCAACTAGGCTCTTGCTAACCACACTCCTATCATGAATCCAATACCTCAATTACCTCTGTTCCCTCACCCAGGACCTCCTGTGAGACAAGTTTCACCCACAATCAGCTACCCTCAGCAAAATGTAAATCAACCTCTTCATACATAGCCTCAGGCTAGTTTTCCCATGTATCTGTAGAATTTTGAAGTATTAAACCAATCACTGAATGCCAATGCTACAGTAGGATATTCCCAAAATAATGCGAATTAGCCTCCATATAGTAATCCTGACAAGGAGAGACTAATGAATTGTCTGAACAAGTGAAGAATCTAAATATGGTGGTAACTTACTTGAGGAACCAGAACAGTCAGTTGCAAGCTGCTCAAAGAAATATGCAGTCCAATCAGAGTAGAGAAAATTGAGAAAATCAACAAGGACAACACTTTGATAGAGGGCAATGTCCTAAAAGAGTATATAACCATGACAGAGGATACAACAATGAAAGGGGATATAACAATGAAAGAGGATATAATAATGATAGAGGGTATAATAATGACAGAGGATAGAATTATGATAAAGGACAATCCTCAGGCTAGAACTTTGATAGAGGGCAAGGTGGTGGACAAGGGTTCGATAGGAGGCAGCCACAAGGATAGAACATGACTTGGAACACAAAGCCTAACAATGGAGGAGTCCCCAACCCATTGGATTAGCGTGTCAATTAACCAATTAATCAAGAGAAGCCTTGTAATGGTGTATATCTAGATGAGGCTGCTTTATCAAGATGGTGTAGGCTCCATAAAATGAGTCAACATTTTGAGTTAGATTGTCAAGAATTCTATACGACAACTTCAATTTTTTAGTATGAAGTGGAGAACAATGCAGGTAGTTAGGAAATGGTGCCTTCTACTCCTTATGATTCATCAGTGTTGGTACTGAATCATGCTCCTTTTCCACAAAGTAAGGAGAATGTACCTGAAGAAGAATCTGACCAGTTGAAGGAAGAGGCAGACCATGTATGCAATGGAAATGAAATTACACAATTATTTGATGATAATCTAGTGAATGACAATGGCCCCAGGGATGAAGAAGAGGCTTATGTTGAAGAAGTGCAGACCTTCCAAAGACCTGTTAAGAAGTATGATTTGAGGGAATTGCCACATAGACGTCCACAAGATGGAGGCCCCTTCACTACTTGCATTCCACCTAACAACTTCACTACACCTCTAGATCCTAATGCCAACAATAATCCGTCACTTCCTCGGGTGTCTAGGAAATATTTATCTCAGGATCAGGGACATACTGACATGCCAAAAGGGAGAGGTGTTGATGCAAATAAGGATAAGCTGATGGAATACCCAAAGGAGACCCCTACTAATTTGAGTGAGGAACAATTGGCCATGTATGTTGCAGAAGAACTTAGAAAGATAAAGGTAAGTCTCTCTACATTTGAGTTATTGAGAGTCCCAACCATTAGGAATGCAGTTCTAGGATCTTATAATGCAAATTCCATATCGAAAGATAGATCAGTGAGTGAAAGTGTCAACAAAGCATCTAGTTCTCAATCGGTAGGAAGGAAAAAATAGACTCATAATCAAGTCCACATGCTTCATAGGGATAAGGGAAAGGAGAAGGAAAAAACTCAAGTTGCTCAAGTAGATACTCCCTTAACTCTGTTTCAAGGGAAGACAAACACTCCTCCATTCCTAATTTTTGTTAGCATATTTGGTAAGAATTTGCATAATTGTTTGTTGGATTCTGGTGCTTCCACCAATGTTATGCCTTTTGGTGTCTATAGAGATATGGGTATTACTCCTGTTGATTCCCAAAAGAAAGTTACATAATTGGATAGGAATGAAGTCAATGTTGTAGGGGAGTTAAATATGATTCATATGTAGATTGCTTCTAACCCTAGAATTCAGCAGGTTATTAATATATAGGTGGCTGATATACCTGACGCTTATGGCCTAATCTTGGGAAGAGACTTTAATAGGTCCTTGAATGGATATGTCTCGACTGATCACTCTCACATGTGGCTTCCCTAGAAGGGAGTGCCAAACCAGATTAGAATTGAAAGAGAACCTAGAATGAAATACATGATCACATAATATCAAAATACCTCCATTGAAATTCTGATATCAGAAGTATGGGTAATTATGTGCTCACAACCCCTTTTGAGGAGTCATATGTAGAGGAAGTTCTTATGTTCCACACAACACTTGTTGACCTTATAGCAAAATCCAGTGGTACTGAAGCTCTAGTGGAACCAGTTGAAAATGATGATGATCCTGAAGATAGTCAGCTAGCTTTGCTGGATAGTTTTCAAGAATTCATTCAGAAGTGAATTGGAAATCAGGTTCAGTTGGGAAGAGGAATGAATTTTGCAGAACTACTCTTTCCCAATCGGTGTAGGGTGCATAATGCTTCCCATTCAGAATTGGACTGTTGCTTGTGCTAGGCTACAGTGGAACAAATACAGAAATGTATCAACCCCACTCCAGTAGTCAAAGTTAATATCCAGAATGTTCAAGAGGACCCCAAAGGAAAAAGAGTGATGCTTTCTGAAGAACTATCCAACAACAACAGTGCAAGTGATACAACAAGGAAGTTTGCAGTTGTTGGTTGTTGGACTCTAAGATTTGATGGATCCAAATCAAAGCAAGGAGCTAGGGTAGGATTTGAGATAATCAGTCCAAGAGGTAAGACTTTCTTTGCTGCTCATAGACTTCAATTTCATTGTATGAATAATGTAGTAGAAAATGAGGCTTTAGTCCATGGGCTATTAATGGAATTAAAGAAAAAGTTTAAGATTTTGCAAGTATTTGGGAATTATAAGTTAGTATTCAAGCAAGTTAGGAGACAATACTCTTTTCATGATAGAAGAATGACCAATTATAGACACAAAGTATGGGATCTTATTAGAGGATTTGATGCCTTCAACATTCAGTTGATTCCATGAAGTAAGAACCAGACAGCTGACTCTCTTGCCTAGGCAACTAGTACATTACAACCCCTGTCTCTTTCTGGATTAAAGAAGTTTATAATGGAACTAACCCTAGTACCTTTAGTACTAGACAATTTCACCAACTTCTAGGTATTTGAAGATGACAAGCATATCTTAGATTTTATCACAAGTATAGATGTCTTTACTTCTCAAATCATTGATGAAACTAAACTCCAAGAAGTGGAGATGGATTTGGAAGGAGTAACTAATTTGAAAACCAACACTATTCCCAAAGGAATGGTGCAATTAGAAAGGATCTTTGATTTGGACAAGGTCAGGGATCAAGAACAGGATGCCAGGAAGGAGTCTATTAGTGGACAATGTGAAAAATATAATATGGGAACTCAAGATGATGTTAAGAATGTCTTCATTGGTAAAGTATGAACTCCAGAAGAAAGAAAAAGAATAATTGATGCATTACATAGATATCCAGATGCGATAGCCTGGAGTTATGAAGACTTAAAGAATTATATCAATCATAACTCATACTATCCCTCTCAATCTAGGAGTAAAACCTTTCAAGTAGAGGAAAAGGCCAATTAATGCCTTACTAGAACCCATAATATAGAAGGAAGTGCATAAACTACTGTCCGCAAGAATCATATTTCCAGTCAGACACTCAACTTGGGTTGCAAACCTGGTTCTAGTGTGAAAGAAAAATGGTGAAATCAGGCTATGTGTAGATTTCAGGAACCTTAACAGGGCATCAAAAAAGGATAATTATCCAGTACCCTCACTGGATGAAGTACTCCAGATTGTCAGTGGATCTCAAATGATGTCTTTCTTCGATGGTTATTTAGGTTACAACCAGGTCATGGTGCAGTATGAGGACAAGCATAAGACTGCTTTCACCAACAAGTGGGGCACTTTTACCTACAGGAGGATTCCCTTTGGCTTGATTAATGTTGGAGCCACATTCCAAAGAGCCATGGAAATTTCCTTTAAAAACATAATTGGTAAGTGCATAATCATTTATATGGATGATCTAACAGTCTTTTCCAAGAAGAGAGGTGATCATATCACAGATTTGTGCAAGGTTTTTAAGAAATGTAAAGAGTTCAGTATATCTCTCAATCCAAAGAAATGCATCTTTGGAGTTACAGAGGGTAAATTACTGGGGCATGTTCTCTTTGAGAAAGGAATTGCCATTGATCCAGAATGAGTGGAAGCTATACTCAAGATCCCACCACCTACTAGCAAGAAAGAAATGAAATCATTCTTTGGTAAGATCAACTTTGTGAGGAAGTTCATCACTAGGTTTGCAGAAATAGTCAAGCCACTGAATGCAATGTTGAAGCAAGAGGCCAAAGTTGAATGGAATGTAGAAGAAAAAGAAGCATTTGCAGAGATAAAAAGGGCTATTGATGAAGCTCCATTTTTGGTGAGTCTAGACTATGCTAAACCATTCTATATATTTTTTTTTGCTTCTTATCACTCCTATGCTGCTATGTTAACTCAAAAATCTGATCAAGGCAATGAACATCCCATAGCATTCATGAGCGCACCATTGAAGGATGCAGAGATGAGATACCCAAGTGTGGAAAAGTAGGATTATGCCTGAGTTAGAGCTGTAAAGAAATTTAGGCACTATATCCTCAGAAACAAAATCTTTGCAATAGTTCCTGATCCTATAGTCAAGCTATTGTTGATCCAGAATGAGCTAGGAGAGCACACGACTAAGTGGGTAACTATGTTACAAGAGTATGATATTGAGATTCAACCCATGAAACTGGTAAGAGGGCAAGGACTTACAAGGACAATGGCAGAGACAGGCCCTGATCTTGTAGCCCAACATTACAATTTAGAAGATGTTTCTCCTAGCGAATGGTATGATGACATCATTCACTATCTCCTAACTCGGAGATGCCTTGATCATCTTAATGTAGTACAAAGAAGGACATTGCACTTAAAGAGTGATAGCTTCATGTTAAAGGGAGTTGTTCTATATAAGAAAAATCATGAGGGTGTTTACTTAAGGTTCCTAGGAAAGGTAGAATCTGAAAGAGTGATGTTGGAATTTCACAATAGATATGGTACAGGCTATGGATCAACACCTTCTACAACAAACTAGATTCTGAGAGCTAGCTACTATTGGCCGACACTATTCAAGGACACACACAACCATGTCAGAACTTGTCATGTGTGTCAGACTATGGCAACTAGAGAGAAGTATGCAACACTCCCACTCCAACCAGTGTTTGAGGTAAAACCTTTCGCACAGTGGGGGATGGACTTCATAGGTTCAATCAATCCGCCTTCCTTTGTAGGTCATAGGTATATCCTTACTGTCACTGATTATTTTACAAGATGGATTGAGGCCCTTGCTTGCAAGCAATGTACTTCTGAGGTGGTAATTAATTTCATCGAATTAGGTATCATTAACCGTTTTGCATGTCCTATGTCTTTGGTTTGTGATAATGGTCCTGCATTTGCATCATTGAAGTTTTCTAATTGGGCCTTTGATCATGGAATTATCATTAAGTTTGCATCCAACTATTACCCCCAGGGTAATGGTTTGGCTAAGTCTTCCAATAAGAATCTCCTGACTGTTATCTGCAAACTATTAGAAAGAAATCTGAAAGATTGGCACACCCAACTTAGATTTTCTCTCTGGGCAGATCGTACAAGACATAAGACTTCCATAGGAATATCCCCTTACCACCTGGTTTATGGGTTAGAGCTTGTGTTTCCTATTCAGTTAAAAATCCCCACCTTACAGTTCATTAATGAATATTATGATGAGGGAGATAAACGTGAGGCCAGATTTGCTGAATTATTACACCTTGAAGAAAAAAGAGACGAAGCCCTAGAAATATTTTCCAAACATCAGGGGGTAGTCAAAAGATGGTTTGATAAAAGAGCCAAGATAAAAGCTTTTAGGATTTCTGACTTGGTTCTTTACTGGGATAAAGCCCATGACCATAAGGAGGAGCATGGAAAATTTGATAAACTTTGTCTTGGCCCTTACCAGATTTCAAAAATCCTAGGAGATAATGTTTGAAAACTCTCACTGGAGAGGATATCCCACTGCCTGTTAATGGGAAGTATTTGAAGCATTATTTCTAGTCTTGAGCTATTTTCAGCTCTTTTCCTATATATAGTTATATTAGGTTTATTTTCTATTTTGTTTGCTTCGCTTTGCTTTGGTTAGAGTAGGTTTCCCTTTCCACTTTGCTTTTTTTTGTTTTGGTTAGTGTAGGTTTTCTTTTGGTTTGGTTTTTTTTTTTTGCTCTGCTCTTGCTTTGGAGGTTTTCTTGTTTTCTTCTGGATGTGTTGCACCTGCATGGAAAATATATCATTATTTGGGACTGTTCTAAGTATTTATTTGGTGGACTTTAGTCTTGTATCTTGAAAGGATGGTTGAAATCTTTGTTATTGCCAAATAGTCTAAATGTTTGATTTATAGAAGATGGGTCACTGGCTTTGATTTGAATTTGAAGTATTCTAAAATCTTATATCTTTCATACATCTTAAGAATCCTGATGTTACCATAGGATCCTTGTGAAGTTTTTTCAGGTGAAAAATCCTATTTCTGCTTCAGTGCCACTGTGGTTCTCAACCCTGAGTGTGAACTTCATTGTTCACAGGTTGAAATGAAAAATGACACAGAAAAGAATATCAAAGAAAGAAAAGTGAAATATTGAAAATCAAAAGAATGAATTCAATTTATAAGGAGTACTTGAATATCTCTATCGAGGCTATAGACACCTAACTGGCAATAGAGCTATGTTCGGGAGAATCACAACGATAACCTCATCGGGGCTATAGACGCCTAACTAGTAGCGAGGCTCTACACAGGTTGCTTTTGAAGTTATAATATTTACATAGACTATCCTGACTGAACCTGGTTTCTGCAGTAGCTCAAGGAGGGAAATGAACTCATATGCACACACTTGGATTTTCAGTTTATGGAAGGTTCGGTCTAACCTTTGGTTCTAATTCTTTAATCTTTGTATTTTGGATTTGTTTGTCTGATAGTGAGACTGAAACTACAGATTCTGGGTTCTCAATTCTTGTTCGTCATCAAATGCTCTGGAGCATTTCCAAGAAGAGTCACCATTTGTTGTGCAGTTTTTCCACACACACCCCACTGAAAGTAGGGACCCTCTTTCGCTTTGGTTTTTGGTCTCTTGGCCCTTTGATTTTGAGGATTTATCTTGCTTTGGCATGTGCTTGAATATTTATTTTGATGATCTAAGTGATTCCCCTAAGTTATTCATTGAAAATATTATGTTTTGGGTGAATTTTGGGTTTTTACCCCGGTTTGGGATTTTCCACTCCATGCGGATTTTCCCGAATCTTGCTCAGACTTCGGCTGAATGTTGTCACTCGACAATTTTCAGTCTTCATGGAATTCTGTGTGGGCCAAATTTTTCCCAATTTCTTCCTATTGTCAGGTTTCTGGATTTCCCCAGGTTGTCTTGTCAGCGACATTAATGTCATTCATACTGTTGTAAGGGATGCATTTAACCGATCTTTGAGGACTTTTGTGCCATTATACTTTATTGTCTCTGATCTATTTAGCTAAGGAGTGCATTCTTGGAGTATTGGATTTGACTTGGAGCGCTCAGTTTTTGAATTGTTGGTTTTGGGTGGTGACTTCCTATGCATTTTTGTTGTCTTTATTGGGTGCCATTAAACTTGCATTTGTTATCTCTGAGTTTGATTTCTATTTTATCATGGTACGTATATGATTTCCTTGCTTTTATTTGATGAATGCTAGCATTGCTTTGGCATTTTTGGTTTGTTCAGGGTGCAAATTCCACATGATTGGAGTATTTCATGACTAGGGCTGCATGATACTATTTGATTCTTGGTTTCCCAACCAATTTTCTTGTTCACTCTTCCATTTGCATCAGGAAGTAACTTGCTTGTGAGTCATGAATACCCCCTAGTGAAGACCCAATAGTTGCAATGTTTGAATCTTTAGCTTCCCTGTGCGTTAATGACGGATTTGTGGGGTTTGATACCTAGGGCATCACCATTTAACTTTAGTCTACTTTCGAATTGGCCTAGAATTCTAAGAAAACCTATAGAAGGACCATATCAAACTTGTCTCATGCCTAGATTCTTGAAATTTATGATCGATCCATTAATTTGGGTGAAATTGTGATTTAATGCCGAGGTTCATATTTTTCACTCATCTCAGGATTTTTTGGCTCTGGTGGATTTTCCCAATTGTCATTGTCTCCTTCGTTTTCCCGGAATCTACTATTTTTTGGAGATTCATATTCTTCGTGGATTTCTGTCAACTCTAGATCTTCCCAAAATTTTGTGTTCCCCAATTTTTCTGAAATTTGCAGAATGTCTCTTCCTCCATAGAAATATGTCCCGTGTGGATTTTCCCAGAATATGGTGAAAGTGAAAGAATATGAAATAGCATGATGTGTTAGTGAATGATGGTACATTTTATGATTAATTTATGCTATTTTTAGATCTCACATGCTATTTATTGATTGATAATGATCAAATTGATTTTCTAATAGGTGTTTTCATGTTCATTCCGCTAGAATCCGTCTGGTCTAGAATTCTCTGAAATTCCTCCCTGGCTTGGATTCCGTGGATGGTCCTAAAACCCGAAGTTTAATATGATCATTTTATTTGAGGTTTAATGACACCTTGCTTATATGGGATTCATTTTAATGATGATCTTGATTGATTAATGTTGGTTTCCTATGGTTTTTAATATGGTTCCTTTGTTGAGTGCAGGCTGAGTCTAGCAAGGTAGTAGCTGGAAAGGCTAAGGGTGACATGGAGGGATCTTCTGTATCTAAAGCAAAAAGGATTAAGATGGACATCAAGAGAAAAATCCTAGAGAGCAAGATCACCTCTATCTGGTCAAAAGTAACAAACACGATCATTGGACTATGGGAATATGCAGAGTTCAAAGGCAGAATGGCAGCACATGATCTTCTTTTGGTGGCCAAAAGAATGTTGGAGTCAGCATTGGCACACGTAGCTAGTTTTCCCTCTACAGTGCAGTTTTATGAATTGGTTCTTGAGTATGCTAGACATTATGACAATGATACATAGAATAGTTGGTCCTCAAGGGAGGATTGTGGCAAATATGAACCCTATCTCCATAGCCTAGACCTTTGATATGCTAGATAGATTTCATGTGGTGGCATTCAACATGGAAGTAGCTAAAAAGTATTATGAAGATGAGACTGTTAAATAACAACAGCTTATCAATTCTTGGTTGAAGAAGCCCAAGTCTCACTATTCCAAATTACCTAAACAACTATTCATAGCAAAGTTCAAAAATGAGTATTATGAGGCCATCACTCTTCTTAGCAGGGTGGTTGGATTAAAGAGTGCAGGTATGTTTGAGGGTTGGATGTGCCATGTTATTACAAGGATGGAATAGGAGAATATCAACTATCATTGGGCAGGTTTCATAAGTAGGGTGATTCATGAGCAATTGTCCAATGTGCTGTAAACCAAGACCTTCACAATGACCTTGTACTTAGTCTATGCACTTGCAATATTTCATCCCTACAAAGGATTAAGTACAAGGTGGGTCTTTGGACAGGATGTTATTACAAAGGATTAAATAACAACAGCTTATCAATTCTTGGTTGAAGAAGCCCAAGTCTCACTATTCCAAATTACCTAAACAACTATTCATAGCAAAGTTCAAAAATGAGTATTATGAGGCCATCACTCTTCTTTGCAGGGTGGTTGGATTAAAGAGTGCAGGTATGTTTGAGGGTTGGATGTGCCATGTTATTACAAGGATGGAATAGGAGAATATCAACTATCATTAGGAAGGTGTCATAAGTAGGGTGATTCATGAGGAATTTTCCAATGTGCTACAAACCAAGACCTTCACAATGAACTTGTACTTAGTCTATGCACTTGAAAGATTTCATCCCTACAAAGGATTAAGTACAGGGGGCGTCTTTGGAACAATTGTTATTTATGAGGCTTACCCTCAATTGCACTTAGGGAGCTCAAGTTACAGAAGGGTGAATGATGCATTCACCATGCATATCACTAGAATGTTGTAGGGTGTAGAACATATGAGAATTTTAGACCAAGCCAAGGAGCTCATCAAGAAATATGGTACTTGGTTTATTCAGTTCCCAACCTTCTCATACATCTGGATTTATGGTTGTCAAAGGGCTCCATACATGCTTCCAAGGTATCCCACTGATCATATCTTACATTTGGAAGTCACCAGGCAGATATGTGACTTCGATGCTATTTTCAAAAGGGACAAACATAAGACTGGTTTTGGTGGAGACTTCCCTTTGAGGATAGGCACTAGAGAGGTATGCCCTTCCATTATTTCAGCCCAGGCTTCAGAAGAAAAGATGAGTTCTCTTGGTTTGTCTTTCCATTCCAAGAGATCTAGATTCGACATAATAGGTGAGGCACAAAAGAAGGCCAGTAGAGAATATAGCCATAAGGTTGATTTGGAAGACTACTGGGCCAACTACAGTGATGAATATGAGGTCAGAAAGGAGAAGTTTTCTCACCTTCCAATTGAACCAGTCCGATTATATAATGTGAAGGCAGTTCCTGATCAACTTGAAGATGATGGTGACTTGATTCAGGGCCATGCTTATGAGGTAGTCAACGATAAACCAATTGGTGAAGTAGATTGGCTAGAAGAAGAAAAGACAAAATTAGGTCAGTTAATGGATCCAGTCACCAAGTTTACCAAGATGTGGCTGAAGCATAAAATATGGGAGTTGGAGAATGAGGGTGTACAGTGTACTTTTGATCTAATGGAAGATTTATACCCTCATTCTACTTCTCAGGAGTTAGCTGAGTAGGACCCTGAGGGTAAAGGTAAGGTGAGCTCCCCTTTCAAAATAAAGATTAAGGGTGTTCAAATGGAGAAGGCTCAGGAAGAAGAAAAATAGAGAAAGCTTATTGCTAAGAAAAGAGGGCACACTTCAAAAGCTAAGAAATATGGAGTGGAGTAAGCTGAAAAGTAGAGTCCTAAGGTTGTTGCTCTTGTTCCTAAAAGGAGAAGAATCATAATATTGTCATAGAAGGCAGGTTCTAAGGATGGAAAGGAGGTTAATCCACCTATGGTAAGTATAGAGAGTTCAAAGGAAAAGACACAGGTGTATACAAGGAAGTCAAGGACTCCTCCTAAAGATAATGTTCCCAAAGTGGATCCTCCTTTGGTTACTTCTCAAAAGGAGCAACATGATGATGTTCCTTCCTCCCATGAAGCTCAAAAACAATGAATTAGGTGAATCCAAGGAAGTTGAGGATCATCAAGATACAAAAGGAGAAGAATTTCATGAGGGTGATCTTTATCATGCTGAGGCAGAAGTAGAAAAAGTGATGCAGTCTCCCTTGGTCGCATATGAGAATTCACAAGTTAGAACTGAAGAGGTTGAATTGCCTCCAAGAGAAGAAGAAGTTGTTAAAGTTCCACCACCTATGCACAAAGAGGAGCATGTTGAAGAAAAGGAGGACAAGGCCGAAGAAATTCCTAAGAGGCAGAATTTGAATGAAGATATGCCTAAAGATCAACAAGAGGAAGTGGGACAAAATAAAGTATAGTTAGAGTCCACTATTCCAGATTGGTTGGACAAGGAAATAAAGAGGAAGCAGGTTGTTGTGGAAGATACTCCACCCAATTGGGATGACTTGTTGGCTAAGATTGGAAAGGATAAAGGAAAGAAAAAGGCCAGGGTCATTCCAAAAATTGAAAGAGATGAGGCAAGCAATAGGGTCATGCACATTGCAACTCCTACTCCAAACAAGAATAGAGATGATGTAACTGCAAAATATTACAACCTGCAGACCATCAATTTAGGGCCCACTTCCATTGAGCAAGACATTGAAGAGTATAAGGGTTCTAGTGCAGTCATCTTGGGTAGGTTGAGGAAAGAAATAAAGACTAAACAAGAGATGAAGAAGGAGATTGAAGGACTCAAGATATGTTTGGAAGATCTGATGAAACCCTTGCAATCCATTAGCTCCTCATCCTTCGTTGTGTTGATGATGTTTTTTGCAAAGCAACAACTCAGACATAATATAATATCCTATCTCTCTTGAAAGGTAAACCTCTATCAGCAAGCCTTAAGAGATACCCTAAGATATCTAATGTCAGGTCTTGACAATGCATAAATAGCTCAGATAATATGTGAAAAGGTTGGTAATCACAAAGGGACCTTACTACAAGCAAAGACTGAATCCTCAATTTATCAGATCTAGCAATATGATGATACTTCAATCCTAAATCTAATCCAAATAATAAAGAAATAACAAAAGGTAAGGGTTTCAAAGAGATATCTAAATTTCACTACTCCTAAGATTAACAATGCAAGTGATGAAATACTTGAAATGGACCAATCCCTCATAAACTAATTCCTGCTTGACCAAGATAAATCTGCAATCTTACAGAAACAGTGCAATCTTCTAAGGTATTTAAAATTTTCAGATCATGAAACTTCATCCACTACAACCTAGTTGCAATTGAAATGGATAAATCTCCATAGTTGAACCATGCACAATGAATATAAAGTCTAGGCTAACTTTGCAAAGCAACTAACAATCAGCTAGCTGCAAAAAGTATGGACCAGGGATTGATGCAAACACTTCAAACATTAAATCATGAACATCATTGAATCAAATATAAATCTAAATCTAATAGCCTTGAGCAATTTGAAAGATAGAATCATAAGAACCATGCAAGATAAGTCAACACAAAAGAGATCACCAGAAAATCACAATGTCTGCAATTATATTGAATCACCAGATTTCAGCAACAATTCCAATGTTCTGTTATAACACTTGCTCAAAATTTGATTAACTTCTACTTCTAACTCTTACTTTACTCCCCTAATTGCTTCTAAGAACTATCTCTAGTGACTTCTACTAATAATTCCTCCTATATGTTACAAATGAGGCAAAGTGCCTAATTTATAGAGAACCCCCAGAGCATGTCGGCCAAATAAAGGTTTTACAATAATAAAACAACCACAAGCAAGTCGGCCCAATTGATGTTTACAATAATAATAATGGCCACAAAACAGGTCAGCCCAAGGAGAATTCAAAATAAAATAGCTTAGCATTTAATGCATGAATTCAATCCAGGTCAGCCTGGGATCCTCAACACAATTCAAACCAAGGCACAAGTTTCAATGTAGCCCCAAATTAAATACCTCCTCCAAGTCAACCAAAGGGTGGAGTAACAGTATTTGAATTTCTTCATTAAATTTCATCTCCAAAATTTCCTTAACGACTCAACAATATTCAGCCTGCACTTAGCAAAAACTGCCATTAATATCCATTATAACACCATCATAACATGAAGATTAAGATTAGCTCATCATCAACAACATATTCGTAATCCAAATAAGCCCAAACACAAATCAAAATCAACCCAGAAATGCGATGCAATTGTGAACAACATGATCCGAGATTTTGAGCCAGCCGCAGAATCTGGGCCAGGAAGGAAATTCCAGAAAAATCTAGCTCAAGTGGATTCCAATGAAGAAGGCACAAAATCCACCATTAAATTATCATAATGCATAACAACTGAAAATAACCGTGTAATTTATCAACCAAAAGCATGGAATGACAATAATTCATCATTAAAATCATTTATTTCACCAAATTTCTTCGTTCCACAGTGCCTCCCAGAAAATCCAGAAAAATATGGCCAGACCGAAAAATCCTAAAGTAGACAGAAACCCCGGCAATCCAACACAAAATTGCTCAAATTGATCGAAGGTCATGAATTTGAGGAACCAAACATGAAACCAGTTAACTCAGAACCTTCAACAGATCTTCCTTGAACAAACTAGGTTCAATCGAAATCAAATAAAGATGAAATGGCAACACCCCAAGGATGAAACCCTTGATTTTAACCATGAAAGCATAGAGCAAACAAAATGTGAAAGCACCACAAGATCAAATATAAAAAATCAACAAGATGCAAATGATAAAGCATAATGGCAAGAAAATCCCCAAGGATCGACCAAATACAACCCCAACAAAGAGCATCAATGAAGCGGACAAGACAACCAGATGAAATCTGGAAACCCGACAGGATGGTGGAATTTTGGAAAAATCCGGTCCAGGGGGATTTTTACGGAGACCAAAAATTCTTCAACCATAGTGTTGAGGCCGACTTGCCAGATTTTGAGCATAGTCCAAGAAAATCTGGAGGACCACAAAATTCTGAAATGGGGCGAAAACCCGAACGATAGTATGAAAACCGAAATTCACAAGAAATCCGGGAAAATCCAGATGGACCGAAAAATCTTGAACCAGGGCAAAAACCCAGATTTCACCAGAAACATGAGATTTTCAAAATGCAACTTGGGAAAAACACTTAGGCAAGCAAGATAAACATATTAAGCACATACCAAGGAAATTTCAACATGCAACCCCTCAAAATCAAAGGGCCAAAAGCATAAAAGTGAAAGAAAAAGAGGGTCCCTGCTTTCAGCGGGGCATGTGTGCAAAAACTGCACAACAAATGGCAACTCTACTGGGGAAATGATCTAGAGTATTTGATGATGAACAAGAATTAAGAACCCAAAATCTTTGGTTTCAATCTCATTATCAAACAAACAAATCAAAATGCAAGATGAAAGAAAATCAGAACCAAAGGCAGACTGAACCTTCCATAGACTGAAAATCCAAGTGTGTGCAGTGAGATCATTTCCTTCCTTAAGCCACTATAGAAGCCAAGCTTAGTCAAGTTAGGCTACGTAAATATTCTAACTTCAAAAGAAACCTGGATAGAGCCTCCCTACCAGTCAGGCATCTATGGCCTCGATGAGGTTATCATTGTGGCCCTCTCAAGCATAGCTCTACTACCAGTTAGGCGTCCATAGCCCTGGTAGAGATACTTGAATACCCCTGATAAGTTGAATTCATTCTTTTGATTTTCAATATTTCACTTTTCTTTTCACTTTTTCATTTCAACCTATGAGCAATGAAGTTCACACTCAGGGCTGAGAACCATAGTGGTGCTAAAGCAAAAGTAAGATTTTTCACCTACCATGACCTCACAAGGACCCTACTGCAACCTCAAGATTTTTTAAGATGTATAAGAGATATAAGATTTCATAATACTTCAAATTCAAATCAAACCAGTGACCCATCCTCCTTAAATCAAACATTTATACTGCATGACGACAACAAAGATCTCAACCATCCATTCAAGATATATGATAAAAGTTCATCAAGGAAATACTTAGAACAATCCTAGACAAAAGAATATTTATTGTACAAGTAGGAAACTTCCCCAACCAAAAAGCAGAAGACCAAAGCCAGAGAAGAAAAGCAACAACCAAACCAAAACCCAAAGCAAACCAAAACTAACTGAAGCAAACTAATTCTAAAGCAATCTATCCTAAAGAAAACAAAATAGACTAAAGCAAAAGAAAAGTAGAACAAGCTGCATTTATTCAAATCAGTAGTATGTACCAAATACTCATAACAACTCATTACCAGATAGGGTGAACTGAGACCCACCCCCATACGGTTCATCAATGCATGGACAAGCAGCAAGGTAATGGTAACAGTCCTCAAAAATACAAATTTATCTTTATACTTAGCAAAATAAACCTCAAAAATGTAG
This sequence comes from Sequoia sempervirens, assembly GCA_007258455.2. Classification (NCBI taxonomy): domain Eukaryota; kingdom Viridiplantae; phylum Streptophyta; class Pinopsida; order Cupressales; family Cupressaceae; genus Sequoia; species Sequoia sempervirens. The sequence continues at coordinate 474,503,769 of VDFB02047230.1, forward strand.
CATTCAAACTCAACCTCATAATCAGGAATAATCAATAACTGAGGTGACTCATTAGGACCATGATTACTCCATATGCAAGTTTTCTTTCCTAAATTACCATAATCAAATTGATAAGATTCAGAATTCGTAGCAAGGAGAGAAACAACATGACTTTGTACTGCTGTAAATGGAATGTTGTGTTCATCATCCTGCATCTGTGAAGGGTTGATATCCATGTCATTAGGAGGTCTCCACTTATGGTACAACAATCCTCTTGTGCTGGAAACATGCAAAATAGAATTGGAGGCATCACTAGGCAATGGAAAGTGAAATTTAGATTGGAAAGATTCAAAAGTATAAACATGGAACTTTTCACTTGTGTGCACTTCTTCATGAGGGATCAATGTTGAAAATGTAAAATCCTCATCATGCATAGTAACTTCCCGATCATGATGCTTGTTAGGAGGTCTCACTGACTAATCTCTAAGCATGCCATCACCTTTTGCAATGTGGTTAGGCCCATCAAATATGATTGTGGTAGTGTTGTTTTGAACATTGGTCAGATTTTCCTGCACATCCATATGAATCACATCAGCTATCTTGTCATTAATACATGAAATCTGTGAATTTTCTTTACTGAATTTATCAACAGAAAGAGGAAAAACATAATGTGATGAGTGAAGGGACTCCCTGAATTCCTCTCCTATTGGAATTTGTTCTTGTTTTGGATTGTGACTACTCAGAATATTAACTCTTTCATTAAGTTCTTCACATCTTGCAGGACATTCATCAGTAGGTCATTGAAGTTCCTGTATTGAAATCTCCTCCAGGGCTGCTTTAGCCTTTACTTCCATTTCTCCCTCAAAATTTGTGTCTGTTGGTTCATTGATGGCTTGTTGAGATTTTTTTATTGGAAGCTCACCCTTTGTAGTTTGATGCACATGATTAGACAACCATACCTGATCATCCACCTCTTTTGTTGATTCTGCCGATACTTCAACACTGTTGCATTTATGAATAGGCATATCATGTAACATGAGGATTTTCTCAGTCTCCCATCCTTGAGGGTCAACTATCAGTGCATAATTTCCCAAGCTTGTTTTAGACAAAAATACCTCCTTAAAATTATTTGTATCAACATGGCCTGAAGCACCCTTTTGCTTAGAAAGCATATCTTTTTCAAGAGACTTTAGTACTACATCCCTAATTGTAGGATCCCTTAACAACTCATGAGCAAAGAGATTTACTTTGAATTTCTTGAGTTCTTCTACCACACACTCTCCCATTTTCTTTGTAGTCATGGTAGAACAATTGTCTTCAAAGCCAACCACAAATTTATACCTGTTACTTTCAATGCTTCTCCCTTTATTGGCGTCAAACTGTCCTCCATTTATGAAATACTAAATAGGAACATGATGGAAAGCTTGAACTTCTTCTGTTGTATACTCTTCTTCATCTAATGGACAATTATCATTCTCCTCATTACCTCCAAAAGGTTGAGCTACAAATCCTTCACTGTAAGCATACCCTATTTCAACACCTTTATCCTGTTCTTCTTCTGGTTCATTCTCTTCACTTCTTGGAAATGGGGCATGATTCACCACCATAACTAATATGTCATAAGGATTAGATGGTACTATCTCCAACCCGCTTGAACTGTTGCTAGCATGTTGAACCTTCTGTTGGAAAATAGATGCAGCAGTCTGGAATTCTTGACAGTCTGACTCAGAATGTTGATTAGTATTATGAAGCCTACACCATCCTGACAAAGCCACCTTTTTCCAGATAAACTTCACTAGATTTCTCCTGATTATTTAGCTGATCTAGAGATGTTAGAACACCTTTATAGTTAGCCCTTGTATCCTAGGTCCTATTCTGACTTGGTGGTTGCCCTCCATGACTTTTATTAAGATGTTCTCTGTCAAAGTTCTACCCCTGAGCCTGCATCATATCCTTATTGCTTTGATCATAGTTGGACTGAATCCCCCTTTGGGTTGCCTAGGATTGACAATTATGGCACCTTAGGTAGGTGACTTCGGTGTTCAGCTTCTCAACTAGCTTTGTGAGTGCATCCAACCTCTCCTTGTCCGCACTATTCGATGGAGGAACAATACCAACTGAATTTTACATATAAACATTCGGGAGCCCATAGTTCAAAGATTGATTAAATATCTCAGAGCTCTACAAGTAACCAGGCATATTAGCTTGTTGGTGAAAAAATGCAGGCTGGTTCATATTTGGATGGTAATTTGGCATGGGTGGACTTGATAGGGATGACCTAGGTGTGAAACCAAGGGTGATTGAGGGAATGAACTCAACATAGGTATTTGGTTAGCCAAGGGTCTAGACAAGTGCTGTCTCAAATCTATACTTACTTTAACAGCCACATCATAAGCTTCAAATAAGCTACCAAGAGGGTTTTCTTTCCATTTGATGAAAGTAGATGTTAAACTATCCAAAGCTTCATAATAAACCTCCCTAGCAGAGGCATCTATAGCATGAGGGTGTTTCAATCTAGCATAAGCCTTATGAAATCTATTATTGAAAGCCACTATTGGTTCATTTGCTTCCCTCTTGACTCCAGTAAACTACATAACTTCTTAGCACTGATTGGGATTTGAAATTTCTGCAAAAACATAGTCTCTAGCTAAAGCCAAGTAGTAATAGACCCAGCAGGAAGATGGTTATACCAACAAAATGCTTCATACCCAAGGGAATATGGGAAAATTCTACATGCAACATCCTCATGATTAATTCCCCTATCCCTAAGGGTAGTCTTAAAAATCCTAATATGCTCCTCTACAGTCCTTTTGGGATCATTAATGTAAAACTTGGAGCAAAAAAGCTCAGGGTTCTTAGGCATAGGATTGTAATGGTTGAAAGATAAGGGAGATGGGTTGTTTGCTAAGAAAGCCATTAGTGGAGGTGGGGGTGGTAATGGCTTATTTATGATTGGATAAGGTTGTAGAATGGGGATGTCCTCGGACTCGGATGAAGGTGAACCTGGAAAAGATGGAGATGATGGAGGTGCTCGAGTGGAGGATGATTCTCCCTTTATACGGGTCGTTCTTGACTTGGTAGGGACAGCCAATTCTTGAAATTCCTCTTCTCCTAGAGTAGATCTGGTTCTTCTTCTGAATCTTTCAAGAGAGATAGCGTATAGAAACTCATCCAGCTTAGCTTATCCATGCCTTCCTTCTAGCGCCAATCTGTTCATGATGTTTTCTGCACAGCAACAACTCAGACATAATATAATATCCTATCTCTCTTGAAAGGTAAACCTCTATCGGCAAGCCTCAAGAGATAACCCCAAGGTCTCTAATTTTAGGTCTTGACAATGCATAAAAAACTTAGATAATATGTGAAAATTTTGGTAATCACAAAGGGGCCTTACTATAATCGAAGACCGAATCCTCAATTTTTCAAATCTAGCAATATGATGATACTTCAATCCTAAATCTAATCCAAATAATAAAGAAATAATAAAAGGTAAGGGTTTCAAATAGATATCTAAATTTAACTACTCCTAAGATTAACAATACAAGTGATGAAATACTTGAAATGGACCAATCCCTCATAAACTAATTCCTACTTGACCAAGATAAATCTGCAATCTTACAGAAACAGTGTAATCTTCTAAGGTATTAAATATTTTCAAATCACGAAACTTCATCCAAGACAACCCAATTGCAATTGAAATGGATAAATCTCCACAGTTGAACGAAGCACAATGAATATAAAATCCAGGCTAACTTTGCAAAGTAACTAACAAAAAGCTGCAAAAAGTATGGACCAGGGATTGGTGTAAACACTTCAAACATTAAATCATGAACATCATTGAATAAAATCTAAATCTAAATCTAATAACCTTGAGCAATTTGAAAGATAAAACCATAAGAACCATGCAAGATAAGTCAACATAAAAGAGATCACCAGAAAATCACAATGTCTACAATTGTATTGAATCACCAGATTTCAGCAACAATTCCAATGTTCTGTTATAGCACTTGCTCAAAAATTGACTAACTTCTACTTCTAATTCTTACTTTACTCCCCTAATTGCTTCTAAGAACTATCTCCAGTGACTTCTACTAATAATTCCTCCTATATGTTACAAATGAGGCAAAGTGACCAATTTATAGAGAACCCCCAGAGCATGTCGACCAATTAAGGGTTTTACAATAATAAAACAACCACAAGCAAGTCGGCCTAATTGATGTTTACAATAATAATAATGGCCACAAAAAGGTCGACCCAAGGAGAATTCAAAATAGAATAACCTAGCATTTAATGCATGAATTGAATCCAGGTCGGCCTGGGATCCTCAACACAATTCGAACCAAGGCACAAGTTTCAATGTAGCCCCAAATTAACTGCCTTCTCCAAGTCGGCCAAAGGGTGGAGTAATAGTATTTGAATTTCTTCATTAAATTTCATCTCCAGAATTTCCTTGACGACTCAACAAAATTTAGCCTGCACTTAGCAAAAACCACCATTAATATCCATTATAACACCATCATAACATGAAGATTAAGATTAGCTCATCATCAACAACATATTCATAATCCAAATAAGCCCAAACACAAATCGAAATCAACCCAGAAATGTGATGCAATTGCGAACAACATGATCCGGGATTTCGAGCCAGCCACAGAATCCGGGCCAGGAAGGAAATTGCAGAAAAATCCGGCTCAGGTGGATTCCAATGAAGAAGGCACAAAATCCACCATTAAATTATCAGAATGCAGAACAACTGAAAATAGCCTTGTAATTTATCAACGAGAAGCATGGAATGACAATAATTCATCATTAAAATCATTCATTTCACCAAATTTCTTTGTTCCACAGTGCCTCCCGGAAAATCCAGAAAAATGTGGCCAGACCGAAATTTTTTGAAGTCGACAGAAACCTCAGAAATCCAACACGAAATCGCTCAAATTGACTGAAGGTCACAAATTTGAGGAACTAGGAATGAAACCAGTTAACCCAGAACCTTCAACAAATCTTCCTTGAACAAACTAGGTTCAATCGAACGCAAATCAAGATGAAATGGCAATGCCCCAGGCATGAAACCCTTGATTTTAACCATGAAAGCACATAGCAAACAAAACGCCAAAGCACCACAATATCGAATATCAAAACTCAACAAGACGCCAATGATAAAGCATAATGGTAAGAAAATCCCCAAGGATCGACTGAATACAACCGCAACAAAGAGAATCAATGAAGCGGACAAGATAGCCAAATGAAATCTAGAAACCCGATAGGACGACGAAATTTCAAAAAAATTTGGGCTAGGTGGATTTCTATGGAGACCGAAAATTCATGAACCACAGTGTTGAGGCCGACTTGCCGAATTTTGAGCGTAGTCCAGGAAAATTCAGAGGAACAAGAAAATCCTGAAATGGGGCCAAAATCTGAACGACAATATAAAAACTAGAATTTGCAAGAAATCCAAGAAAATATCGATGGACCGGAAAATCCTGAACCAGGGCAAAAACTTGGATTTCACCAGAAACATGAGATTTTCAAAATGCAATTTGGGAAAAACACTTGGGTAAGCAAGATAAACATATTAAGCACATACCAAGGAAATTTCAACATGCAATCCCTCAAAATCAAAGGGCCAAAAGCATAAAAGCAAAAGAAAAAGAGAGTCCCTACTTTCAGCGAGGCATGTGTGCAAAAACTGCACAACATGCTACAAATCTCCTACCCCAAGAAACTATCACTGAGCTTGAAAGAATGAAGGCTTCCACTCTTTCTACAATAAACTGGCTACAAGGGGTATGAACTAAAGGGAATGAGGCTATCAAGAATATTCTCTTATTTGGGAAAGATGTTATGAGGGCAATTGATTGGTTGAAGGAAGTATTAGCTCAAGATAAGGAAGATGCAAACCTCTTGTTACATAAAACTAAAACCATCATGGAGTATACCAAGGAAAAGATTATAAGTGATGGAATTCTCCCTTCCTCCAGAGTTGTTGAACCTTGGGAATGGTTTGAGGCTTTACAAATTAGGCAGAAGGTTCTGAAGAATATCTACAAGCAAAGGAGGCAAATTGAAGATACCCTAACTGGTGTTTATAATGGATGCATTTCTTTCTTTGAGATAATGATAGGGAGAAGGAAGATTGCACCTAAATATTTGAGTTTAGAGAAGTTGAGAAAGTGGTGGCAGGATGTTTATGCTCCAGTCAATGATGATCCTGTTACTGAACACCAATTAGATGATGTGGCCACCTACATTGTTGTTATTGATAAATATCTAACATATAAGGTTGAGTGGGATAAATCGGTGAAACAATCAAGGGAGGATATTACATCAATTGAGAGCCGACTTAAGGTTTTTCCTTTACCACCTGTGCCCGACTTGGATAAGGTGCATGAAGTTTTGGATCGAAATAAAGACAAAGGGGAAGATAGTTAATGCTAGGCTACATCGAGATTTGTGCTTCCCTATTATTTTGCATGCATTGGTCTGAGCTGCATTGGAGATCCCAGGCCGACCTGGATGAATTTCATGCATATTTTATCTCATTTTGAATTTCTCTTGGCTGACTTATTGTGGCTAATTATTATTGTAAAACTCTAACTAGCCTGACATATCTTTGGGGGTCTCTATAAACATGGCGTTTTGCTTCATTTGTAAGGGCTAGACATAGACATAGATGAATAGAGAGATAGCTACTATAGAGTGAATTAAGTAGAGAAAGGGTTAGCAAGTAGTTGTTCTCAAATAAATATTGTAACAGAAAGCTAGAATTGTTGCTACAGTGGATAATTTGATGCAAGTAATGACATTGTGATTTGGTGCCATACTTGTTTTCTTCTTATCTTGCATGGTTCTTGTTATTCTATCTTTAGAATTGCTTTGAGGAAATTTGATATTTAGATATTTAGAGTTAGATTTGATTTAATGATGTTTATGATTTTATATTTGAAGTGTTGCAGCAATCCCTAGTCCATACTTTTTGCAACCAATTGATTGTTAGTTGCTTTGCAAATTTATCCTAGACTTTTATATTCATTGTGCTTAGTTCAATTATGAGGGTTTATTCATTTCAATTGTAATATGATTTTCTAAATGAATGTTCATGATCTGAAAATCTTAACACCTTAGAAGATTGCACTGTTTCTATAAGATTGTAGATCCATCTGGGTCAAGTAGAAATCAGTTTTTGAGGGATTGGTCCATTTCAAGTGTTTGTCATTTTCATTGTTAATCTCAGGAGTAGTGTTAGACCTAGAAATCCCTTTGAAACCTTATATCTTTTGTTATTTCTTTATCATTTGGGTAAGATTTAGGATTGAAGTATCATCATATTGTTAGATCTGATAAATTTAAGATTCAGTCTTTGCTTGTAGTAAGGTCCCACTGTGATTACCAACATTTTCACATTATCACTGAGTTGTTTGTGCATTGTCAAGACCTGACATTAGAGACCTTCGGGTTATCTCTTGAGGCTTGCTAATAGAGATTTACCTTTCAAGAGAAATAGGATTTCATATTTTGTCTGAGTTGTGCAGAAAACATCATCAACACCTTCAACCATATGTACCGTCAACCCTAATTCCTCAAACCTATACCCTCAACCCAATACCCTAAACCATCAACCCTATAGGTCCTCAACCCTATACCCTCAATTCCTGACCCTCTACCCTATGCATTGGATCCTCAACCATCATATATATTTGTCCCTCCCTCCTCTTCTCTCCTTCCCTCTATCTCACTTATCCCTCCATCTCTCCCTCCATCCATCTCTCCCTCTCTACCCTAATCCCTCAAGCATATACCCTCAACCCTTAAACCCTAAAACCTTAAACCCTCTACCCTCTACCCTCAATCCCTTATCCTCTACCCTCAAACCTAATCCCTCAACCCTTAAACCCTTAAACCTACTTAGTAAAATCTCTACCCTAATACCTCAACCCTCTTGACCCTAAATCCCTCAACCCTCAACCCTCAACCCTCAACCCTCAACCCTCAACCCTTAAACCCAAATCCCTCAATCCCTATACCCTCTACCCTATATAATGGACCCTCAATCCTAATCCCTCAACCCTATACCCTCAATCCTCTACCCTCAACCCTAAACCCTCAACCCTGATACCCTCTGCCCTATACATTAGACTCTCAACCCTAATCCTTCAACCATATATACCCTCAATCCTAATCCCTCAACCCTATACCCTCAATCCAATACCCTAATCCCTCAACCCTATAGGTTTTCAACCCTCCAGCCTATACATTGGATCCTTAACCCTCATATATCTCTATCCCTCCCTCCTCTTCTCTCCTTCTCTCTATGTTACTTCTCCATCCATCTCTCTATCCATCCATCCATCCATCCCTCTCTACCATAAACCCTAAACCCTAAACCCTTAACCCTTAAACCCTTAAACACTCAACCCTAAACCCTAAACCCTAAACCCTCAACACTTAAACCCTAATACATTAAACCCTCTACCCTTTACCCTCTACCCTCAATCCAATAACCTCTACCCTTAAATCAAAGAAAACTCTCTACCCTAATCCCTAAACTCTCAACACTTAATCCCCCAACCCTCTACCCTATACCCTCAACCCTCAACCCTTAAACCTTAATCCCTCAACCCCTATACCCTCTACCCTATACATTAGACCCTCAACCATTATACCCTCTACCCTTTATAGTGGACCCTCGACCTAATACTTCAACCATATACCCTCAAACCTATACCCTAAACCCTCTACCCTGAACCCTAAACCCTTTCACCCTAAACCCTTAAACCTTCTACCCTATACCCTCAACCTAATACCCTCTACACTCAACCCTAATCCCTCAACCCTCAACCCTTAAACCCTAATACCATCAACCATCAACCCTATAGATCCACCACCCTAATCCCTCAACCCTATTCCCTCAACCCATATCCCTTTCCCTCTGTCTATACATCTCGCCTCTCTCTCCCTCCCTCTCTCCTACCCTCTCCCTCCTTCTACATACATATCACTCAATCAATCCCTACCACCCTCTCTCACTCCCTCTATCTATCTCTCTATCTCCCTCACACTCTCTTCCACTCCCCCTCTCTCTCAAGTCTCTCCCTCCCACCCTCTCTCTCAAGTTTCTCCCTTTGGTAACCTACCTAGGTAACTCTCTCTCTCTCTCTCTCCCCCCCTCTCTCTATCTATCCCTCCCACCCTACCTAGATAAGTCCCTTTCACTCCACTCCCCTCTATCTCTCCCTCTCTTAGGTCACTCCCTCCCACATCCTCTCCCTCACTCCAACCCCTTCTCTCCCACTCCCTCTTTCTTAAACTCTCACTTCCACCCCTTCTCCCTCTCTCCAAACTATCTCTCTCTCTCTCTCTTTTAAAATTATCCCTTCCTCTAAATACGTGTCATAAATACATAACTACAAGCATAATACATATGTACATACAATCCTACATACATACAAGAATACATGTACATGTGTAGATACATTCTTACATGCATAAAATATGCATGCATTGATACATACAGACATACATACATACATACATACATACAAGCATGCATACATACATACATACATGACATACAAGCATACATGTACATATAAATATATACACATACATTTAATATAGTAGCATTTAACATAAAGAAAGACATATGTGAGCACATTGTATTGCACTCACGTTATGTCTTGCTGGACTTGTCTCTCAAAAATGCAAAAAACCATGTCAAAACTAAGATATAACACAAGTGTGTTATAATCTTTGAGTGTTATATCTTTCTTTGGGAATCCCCAAGCCTTAGGCTTGGTATTTTCCTTGGAATACCAACCCAAAGGCTTGGAGGGAATTCCCAATGACCAAAGACATGTTTTTGCAAATTCTACAATATTTCACATAATTAGGTTCATGCTCACCATCAAGATTGCATGTGGTTCAATTTCGAACAAATCAAACACCTGAGTAATATTAGGTTCTCTCTTAGCTATCCAACGATGTAATTTTTTTCACTTTTTGATAATGTTAAGCCTTTCAACTATAATTTCATTTGTTTGTGTGTCTCTTTTTTGGAAAAAAAGTAGTGTTTTTTTTTCATTATAAATTAATTGCTCACCAAAATTTAAAATAAATTACATTTTTAGAAACTAGGCTCCATTCTACAAATTTTAAAAAAATCAATTAGTTTCCAAAATTTGTAGAGGTAGTATGGCCAAAATTCTATTTTTCAAAAAGTGTCCACTTAGAAAATTAGTAAAAAATCAAATATTCATTAAAAAATTATCATAAAAATTGTGCATCGACTACATACTATTAGCTAATTTCTTAGTGGAGCGATCTTAAAAATACTAAAACAAAGTTCACCATGCTAGGGACGTACAATAGTTTCTATGTTATGTTTTTCTGACAAGAATGACACCAATTTTTGTGCATCCCTCTTTTTAACCCCTTAATCTCAACCATTTTCAAAATAAATTAGTATTTTAGAAAGTAGACTCAGAGAACTTCGCTCCTTATTTTTGTTCCATCGCAAAATTTTGAGTGTAACTATCCTCAATTTCACATCCAAGTTTAGTATTTCCTTCTTTCAGAAAAAAAAAAGTGGCCACTTAAGCCCCCTTTTTGGTCGCCCATCTTTTTGCACTTACCCGATAATAAATTTGAGATTTTTTGGCAACATATAAGTACTTATTAAACTATATTTTATAAAACCTCCATCTCTATCTCCCACTAAATAGAAGAAGGAAAAACCAAAAGCCATTCATAGTTTTCCGAAAACCATGAGCTAAGACAAATATGGCACACAAACTAAGTGCCCACATTCCAAAGCTCATATCACATGATGAGTCAACATATAATTTTCAGTAAATGTTCTTACATATCACAATTTATTGTAAATTGGTCATAGACAACATGCCAACTTGGGTGCTCCATTTTGGTTCCATTGTTTCCATTCAAAAATCTTTATGACACATCATAACATGCATCATATATGTTGAAAACCCTAAATACTAAGAGGGGGGTGAATCAGTATTCTCTTAAACCACTTAAACATTCATTTCAAGAATCACATTCAATTTTTAGTAAGTAAAAAAATAATGAAGGCAATCACCAAATCACATAACACATGAACACAAAAATTTTGCATGCAAAACCAAAAATGGAAAAACCTTCATGAGGATTAGCTCAGAACATATTATAACCAGTCATAACATATTACAGAAAGGCTCACCACTAGGTGGACTCACTGTTTGATGAAATCACTATCTATAGAATAAGAGAAATGTAAGAGAGGGGTGGCTCACTACCAAAATTTGAACTACTACAAATGCATTTACAATATGTATGAAATATAGTTACACCAGAGCTCAATATACTAAATCAACACACTTCATACTACTAAACTTCCACACTCTATCCTTCTTTACATTCACATGCTCTACTTAAGAATTCACATCACACATTTTCTATAATACTTCTTGCATCTCTTCACATTCCTAAAAAACTTAAAATCATCTTACATTTATACCCATTACATTCATTAACACCTACAACATCAATTAGGTCAGCCTAATTAGATGTATCATGCAAAATAATAACTTTTCGGCTCAAGATCAAACATACACACTTCATTCCTTAATTACAAAATTGTGACACATTCAAATAGGTTGGAATGTACCTGTAATAGCTCCCATATAACTTATCAACACTCTGTTTAACTTTACATGACCTCAAACATATTAGGTCAGCACCGTTGGTGAGACAACACCAAAATACATCAACTGATTATTAAAAAAAATGGCATATGGACCTCGAAAACACACACCACTTGTACTACACATCCTTCTAACATCTATAAAAACTCCCTCAAATTTTCATAACAAAATATGCTTCCACGATGGAATGCAAACCATTCCAAATAGATACTTTAAATTGGCAACATTATCACTGGAAAACTTGATATTTTTTTCAACCATAATTTTTGCATTGAAGGGCATAAAGACATGAAAATTTGTATTTAAGATCCTCAAACACATACCAAATTTTTTTTAGAAACATAGACAAAAATTCCTTAATGTGAACCAATGCGGACTAGAAAATTGATGCTTTGTACACACAAAACTATATTTTGGACTTAGTCATATTCAACATATTTGTTTTGTACCAGAGCAAAAACTTTGCATCTCTATGTTGGATTACCATCACCTTAATCACTTAAGCTTCACCAACCCATTATACATCAATCTTCACATCAAACCACAATTTTGACATCAATTACAACACTATATAAGCTCATGCTTATGTTTCCAATAGATATACCAATGACACTCTCCTCAAACTTCCAACAATCTCCCCCTTTGTCATTGATGCAAACATTCAAAAAATATTCTCCATGTATTTTCCAAACTATTCTCCCCCTTTTACATCAAGGGAAAAGGGTGCATACATATTTCCTATTCATTGCTCCCCTTTGACATCATTCTTATATACCTTCTTTTCTTTTTCATTTACCCCCTTTCATATATACAAGATTGTACTTGGCTTACTCACATACTCCCCCTAACAATGTTATCCATCAAAACTAATCAAAATTTGCACTAGTATATTATCCACCAACTTCCGCATATATACAATAGAATCTAAAATTCATAAATAGAAAAAGATATATAAAAATCAACTAGAAGAACTGTATGACAAAAACAATTTTACAAGGTGTGCCTACTTGTCCTTTTTATGATTCTCCCAATGATTCTTGGCCAACTCAAGCATGTAGTTCATAGCCTCAAACTCCATGAAGGGTTCTTCTCCTTCATTCAGAGTACTAGGTACTGAATTCAACTTTATTGCTTTCTTTGTATTAGTTAGAGCACCAGATATAGGTATGAACTTTAAATTCACCAGGTCTCCAAGTTGTACGAATTGTATTATAACCTTTTATTTTTGTTCCTATGGTTGGAAGAATTATTCATGTAGATTTTAAATTTCTAAGCTTGTGGATCCATCTACATCATTTGTAGAATCATAGGCACAAGATACCTTATCAATATGGGACTCAATGGATTCCATCTCACCCTTTATTTTTTTAGTGGTACTAGGCCACTTCATGCAAAACTAAAATAAATCCTTGGCCTCTTCAACACAATTTTGCACATCCTTAAGGTTGTTCTATAATTTTCCATATGTAGTGGTACATTTATTTGTTATTTTTTCCAACCTTCTATCATTCATCTTCTTATTTATCTCCTCCAACTTCTCTTCAAGTGCAACATAATATTATTTATAATAATCAAGCAAAAGTTTCAAATTATGCACACCGGATAAGGAAATTAACAATAATTACTTTGAGAATACTATCTTGCAACACCTTCACTGCTTCATCTATCAACTCCACACTCTTATAATGTGTCCACAATATCTCCTTTCTAACGAAGGCATGTAATGAATCACCAAGTTGCAACTTGTGCAAAGGGGACATCTTGTCCATATCTACTTGCCCATGTTGTATTGGATTTTTTAATGTGGGAAAAAACAACTGGTTGGAACTATAATTACATACTCAATAAAATATTCAACATTTTCTTCTCCAACAATGTCTTCTCCTATCAAAGGAGTGTTATTAGTAATATTTTCTTATTTTGTAGCCACATTCTCTACTACCAAAGGGGTATCTTCTTTCTCATTATCCTCTACATCATGCTTAGGTTGAGCATCCTTCTATTGTGTATCTTCTAGTATATTAACTTCTAGAATAGAAACATTATCATGCATTTTCTCTTTAGTGTCTAGTATCATGCCTAGCTCTTTTTCTAAATTGGAAAATTTCTCTATAGTCTCATTTCTTAACCTCTCAATATCATCTTTATCTCTGCTCATTAATGTAGTGACCCTTTATTTGGTCTTGAATTTTTTATTGTACACTTGAGCCAATATTTCTCTATTCTCATCTAAAAGGAGAGAGCCAATCTCTTCTAGAGTAGATGCCTTCAACCTTGCATATTCATTTAATGCCTCTTCTCTTCTTGCATACAATGCACTTTTCAAATCTTCAAGAAATTAGCCTTCAATATCATTCATGTTGACCTCAAATGTAACTATATATCTAAAAATTTCCTCTTATATTGTAGATTTATCAATGTCATCCACAGTGGTGTATAATGTAGCATTTTTTTCTAATGTTTCATGCTCAACTATACCATTAAATCATTCATCTAACTTCATAGAACTATGTGCCCTTACCAGAGGGGAAGACTTATCCTTCTTCTTTTCTTTTGAATCTTTTTCTCCTTTACCAAACTTGGCTATTTTCTCCCTTACATAAATTTTGTAGCCGTCTTTCTCTTTCTCCACCTCAAATTCACTATTAGTATCTACAATATCAACTTTTTCCTTCTTTCCATTTGTCTCTACTTGAGAGACACCATTTTTCCTTTTCCTGATCAGAGGTTTTTCCTCTACCTCTTCTTCTTCTTCATCAACACTAATGTATCTTTCTCTTGTTTCCTTTTCTTTAACTTTTCTCTTTTGTGGGGCACTTTTATGCTTCATTCAAGGAGCCCTTTCTTTCATTGGCACACTTTGTTGTTTTGTTAGAGTACTAGTTGGCTCCTTTCTCTTTGTCCCACTAGTAGAGGACATAGTCCTAAAGGACTTGGGGGAAACTGGAGAGGGGATATATATTCTACCATATTTTCTTATGCTAGATGCACCTCTCAGAGAGCCAAACATGATTTTGGAATTCTCCACTTGTTCCTTTTATAGGACCATAATCTTTACAACCTATGCAATCATTTTCTTAATATTTTTATTTATTTGTTTCAACCTCTAATACATGAGCACAACACTCGAATTCTCCTCATATGTTCCAAATATTTACTTAAAGGTGTGCCTAGGCTTGCTTAGCATATGGTCAACTAGACCAACAATTATGTCCTCTATAACTTCACATCCCATTTTTGGGATCGACAAAATTCTAGGATCAATAGCCTCCATTATGCAGTAATCCTTACTCACCATGAAGATAGTGTCATTTTTATACTTTTCCACCACACACTTTAGAATTATTTCTCTGGCTTGCGCATTCTCTTGGAAATCCCCATAATTCTTTCTTCTATGATTCTTCATCACCTAATCTCATTAGGTGGTCTTTGATTTGATGTGTCAGTAGTCTTTCCTTCAACCATACTATGTCCTTGGTTCTGGGAACCTCATTAAGAAATTGGAAAAGTAAACAAATGATCAAGGTACCAAACTTGAAGGGGTACCAAGAGTCCTTGGTCTTCTACAAATTCTCTAGGAGTCGTCCCCTCAACAAATCACACAAATCATAATCAACACCTTTCATTACCATCTCACATGTAGTGTTGATGGCAATTGCAGAAATAGAGTTCTCTCTATTTGTAAAATATATCTTGTACCCTATCATAATTGATGCATATTTTATTGTAGGTTCTTTAATTTCCTTGATATTCAGAGCTCTCTTGTCCTATATTGCACCTATTAACTCCATTACCATTTTATTTTTCACTAATTTGAGTGTCAAAACTAGTTTGGTTGAGCATAATCCCATATCAACCCTAATCACCTCCATACTAATTATGTGTGAAATATCTAGCCACATAAACCTATCATGAATCCTACTCAAGGTTTATCTAACCTACTCATCCATGTAGCAAAAGATATGGAATTTTTTCTAGACATTGAGGTTCTTCTCTATCAAACTCTCAAATTTTGGTTTCAATTTAAATTAGTCTCCAGTGAGTTCATTAAACCACATGTAACCTAACTTAGAGTGTTTATAATCTTCCAACTTGTTGTGCATTTTTCACACACACACCCTATTGAAAGCAAGGACCCTCTTTTCTTGCTTTGCTTTCTTGTTTTATTTTCATAGGGTCTTAACTTCGTCCCCTTAAGGGATGGGTCTCTAGGTCTTGGTCTTGTTTTTCCCACGTGCTTAATGATAAATTTACATTTGCAATGTCATCTTGTAGCTTCAAGTGATGGTCTAGCTCTTGGAAGCTAATCCTTGATCAAAATGTTCAAACCGTGGAAAAATTGACTAAGTCAAAGGAAAGTTCGGTAATTTCAAGGTACCCCAAATTACTTGAACCTTAATCTGGTTGGATAATCCGAGGTGCCTCGAATTACCCGAGTCTGGGCCCTGGTCGCATTACCAAGTTTTCCTCAAACACTCGTACAAGCATTTATTGCTTGAATTAATGAGTTTAAAATGCTAATTTGGGAATAAAGGGATGGTTTGAATGGTCATTTCCTCATTTCATGTTTGTGGGATTTTCAATTTGAGAAGGTTACCTCCATCTCATATTCAATTGGCGCTTCAAACATGAGATCTGTGTTTCACTAGATCATTATAGGGTTTGAGGGTTATCATTTATGCTCTGTCATTATATACCTCTTCATCCTACATCATTGCAAAGTATGTTCATTCATTTTCATTCATGATCTTTGATTCATTTCCCGTTTGGCTATTAGTGTTCATACCTTGAGTCAGCCTTTTAGTCATTAGATTTTAAGTTTGCAATGAGTTTCATGCCGACATCTAGGGTTTAGGTTTTTTAAATGAAGTTCATTCTAAATGCATTGAAATAGGGTTTCAGTTTAGACATTTATGGTGTGAACATTGTGTTAAATGATACTAAAAACTCATTTGGTGATTGTTTCTTGTATGATCAATATGAAATATTAAATTGTTTCCTTGTTTCAAGTGATAAGATTAAACACTAGTTTTGAATATTTATAGGATTGGTGAGAATGAGTCAAATTGATGAGTGTGAAGAAAATTCTTTGATTTAGATTCACCAAGCGATGTTATTCCAATGATTCAATCTTGACGATTTGGTGTTTATCCTTTATCAATTTGAAGAACTTGAGATTTGACACTTAGCAAATTTGTAGTCTCGAGCAAGGTTCAAAAATTATGAGGTAGCTCAGACTCTCCAAGCTATAATCTTCCTATAGAATCCGATCCCCCTTAGATGATCCAAATTTCACCTTATGCTTAAAAGTCCCGATCAACACTTAGTCAAATTTCAAGCTTAACATCTCATCAGCAAATCCAAGCAAGCTCAGATTACCCAAACGTTTGTTCACCTAGTTAATCTAAGGTCCCTAGAAGTACCAAAACCTTGTGAATGATTGAAACCTAATGCATGAAATCACTTGATCATTGGACAGGAGAAATTCCTAAAGTATCTTCAAGGTGGGAAATGTTGGTACATAATTGATTGATTTAGAGATTGAAAGGTTGAAGTCTTTTGTGCATTGTACATAGTTGGCTCCAAAATGTTTGAAGCAGAGGAGATTAACCAAATGAGAAAATTATAAATATATACACTAATGCTTATGACTTTCTTGAGCATACTTCACAATTTGTTGCAGATTGCAACAAAATTGATGAATCAATTGTTGATGAATTGAAGAAGATTTTGTAGGTATCAAAGGATGAATTGGCTAAACTGGATGTCCTTTCTCAAGATGAAATTGGCAAGGTGAAGGAGTGGGTCAAATTTTGTAATTACAGGAAGCAGCTCCTCAAAAAGGCCTTGAAGAAGATAATGAAATTGCAAGGGAAAATGAAGGAAATATACAATAGTTGTATCAGTTTCCTAGAGATAATGACTAGAAGGAGGAAATTTGGAAAAAAGAACATGAACATTGGTAGATTGCAGGGATGGTGGCATGAAATCTATGCTCCTTATGATGGTTCTCCAATTACTAAGAAAATTCTGGAAGATGCAACATTTTATATTTCAAAATTGGATAAATACCATGAGTTCCAAATTGAATGGAATAAAGTGATGCCACAATATTTGGAAGAATTTAAAAATCATAAAACTAGAATTAAGTTTATTCTAGTTCTATACCTAGAAGATGTGAAAGAAATATTGGAGAAGGCAAAGGAATTGTTTAATAAATTAGAAGCCAATCAAGAGGGAGAAAAGGAAAATAGTCAACAAGCAGTCGCCCAGATTTTTGTGACATACATGTGACCTCCAGCTAGCCAGTTGGATGACCTCAAGTTTTGTGCCATCAAGGATATTTTTAGAAGAACCCAGGATAACCTGGATGAGGCTCCAAATATTAAATGCAAATTTTATTTTAATTTAAAACTTTCTAGGCCGAATTTTATGGCCGGCCTATGGATGTAAACCCTAAATTGGGCCGACCTAGTGAGAGTTCTCTATAAATTTAGGTTCAAGCATCCTTTGTAAGGGTTAGAAAGAGTTAAGTCATAGTTGCAAGAGCTAGAGTTGAGTTAGGAGTTAGTATTTTCTGACAGCAAGTGCTGCTACATCGAATAGTTGAATTGTTGCAATATTGGGTAATTCAATATAAGTAAAGACATCGTTCTTTGGTGCTCTTTCTTGTGTTGTTTCATTCTGCATGATTCTTGTTATTCCATATCTTTGAGATTTCTTTAATATTATTAGTTACATGTTAGATTTTAGATTTAGATGTGATGCAATGGTGTTGATGATTTGATATTTGAAGTGTTTGAGCAATCCTTGGTCCATACTTTTAGGATCTTGTTGAGTGTAAGTTGTTGTGTAAAGTTTTCTTGGGCCTTAAATTTGTGTGCTAAGTTCAATTGTGGGTATTTATGCATTTCAATTGCAAATTAAGGTTGAATTGGTTGAATGATTCATGATTTGAAAATCTTGAATTCCTTATAAGATTGCACTGTTTCTGTGAGATTGCAGATTTGATCAGGGTTAAGCAGGAATTGGTTTTAAAGGATTGGTCCACTTTGATTGTTTAATCATTTGCATTGTTGGTCTTAGGAATTAGTTTAGTTTTAAAATTTCTCTAAAACCTTATCTTTTGTCATTTCTTTAAAAATTTGAATTAGGTTTTAGGATCAAGAGTATCACCACATTGCAAGATCTGATAAGTCTGAGGTTCCAGTATTTGTTTTGTAAGGTCCCTTGTGATTACCAACATTTTCACATTTATCATTGAGTTGTTTTCTCATTGTCAAGACCTGACATTAGAGACCTTGGGGCTATCTCTTGAGGCTTGTTGATAGAGCTTTACCTTTCAAGAGAGATAGGATACTTGTATTTTGTCTGAGTTGTGCAAAAAACACCATCAACAGATTGGTACTAGAAGGAGGGCATGAATAAGCAAGCTAGATCATTTTCTATCTTCCATTTCCCCTAAGAGATTTCAAAGAAGAACCAGACCTACACCAAGAGAGGAAGATTTTCAAGAATTGCAAGCCCCTACTAAGTCAAGGAGGACCAAAAGAAGGGGAAAGTCATCATCTACCCCACCTTTTCCATCCTCTCCATCATCCTCACCTTCATCAAACCCATCATCATCTGATTCTGAGGCCATTCCTATTTAGCAACCCCAACGAGTCGTAAATCAGCCTTTGCCACCTCCACCACCACCGATGGCTTTCTTGGTAAACAACCCATCACCTTTGTCCTTTAACAACTACAATGTCATGCCCAAGAATCTTGAACATTTTTTCTCTAAATTTCATACCAATGACCCTAATAGAACTACAAAGGAACACATTAGGATTTTCCAGACTTGTCTTAGAGATAGAGGGATAAATCATGACGATGTTGCATGTAGACTTTTCCCTTATTCCCTAGGATAAGATGATTTTTATTGGTATAATCATTTTCCTACTAGTTCAATTCACAACTAGACTAAACTTGAGAATGCATTTCTACAAAAGTTTAAGATCCCTATTAGTGCTAATGAGTTTTTATCTGCAATTCAATAATGTTAAGAGAAATGTTAACGAGGCTATAGGGTCATTCAATAATAGATTTCATTGAACATATACTAGGTTGCAATCCCCTTATGTTGTAGATGATGCTACTACTTTAGAATTTTATTATGAATCTCTCGATAGTCTTATGGCCACTTTCCTCAAGTGGAGGCCCAATCCTCTGAATAGTCTACTTGATAATTATGCAGAGATTGTCAAGCTTAGCATAGATCTAAGGTAGCATTTATCTAGACCCTTGCCATCTTTAAGACCTACTGCTCATCCACCTGGACATATTCAAGTAATCAACTAGGCTCTGACTAACCATGCTCCCATTATGAATTTGGTACCACAATTTCCTTTGGTTCCACATTCAGGCCCCCCAATGAACCAAGCTCAACCAATCACCAATTATCCTCAACAAGCTATTAATCAATCTCTACATTCATAGCAATAGGCTAGTTTTCCTACATACTTACAAAATTATGAAGTCCTAAACCAATCCATGGGTTTAGGAGTAGCATGAGGATACTCTCAGAATAATGTGAATTTGGTTCCTTATAGTAATCCTAACAAGGAGAGATTAGATGAGCTAAAAGAGTAGGTGAAGAAGTTGAACATGGAAGTAACGCACTTGAGGAAACAAAATAGTCAACTCCAGGCTACATAGAGGAATATGCAATCCAATTATAATAGAGAGGGTCAATATTTTGCACAAGGACATGGGTAGAATTTTGACAGAGGGCAATCATCTAGTCAGAATTTTGATAGAGCATAGACAAGTGGACAAGGATTTGAAAGGAGAAAACCACCTAGGAAAAACAAGACTTGGAATATAAGGCCAAACAATGGAGGAGTCCCTACTCCATTGGATCAACCTCCTAACCAGGAGAATCCTCCAAGTGGTGTGTATCTAGCAGAGCAAGCTTTATCTGGATGGTGTAGACTCCACAAGACATATCAGCATTCTAAGTTGGATTGCCCTGAGTTCTAGACTATTACATCCACCTTTTAGTATGAGGTTGAAAACAATTCCAACAATCAAGAGCTAGTACCATCCAATCCTTATGACTCCTCAGTAATGGTGCTAAATCATGCTCCTTTCCCATGAAGTGAAGAGGATAGGCTAGAAGAATAGGTAAGTGAATAGGATGATAAGGAAGAACAAGTATACAATGGAGATAAAATTTCACAATTTTTCAATGAAGAAACAAAGAACAACAATGGTCCTTTAGATAAAGAAAATAATGACATTGAAGAAGTTTAGATGTTCCAAAAGCCTATAAGAAAATATGATTTGAGGTACAGACCAAACAAAAATCCACAAGCTGGAGGCCCATTCGCTACATTAATCCCTCTGAACAACTTCACCACACCTCTCGATCCTAATGCAAGTAGTAATCCATCCTATCCTCATGTGCCTACACAATATTTTTTGAAAGGAGGATAGTCTGATTTTTCCAAAGGAAAGAACATGGATGAAGGAAAGGAGAAGTTAGTGAATCATCCCAATTACTTTCATACTAATATGAATATGGAGCAATTAGGTGATTATGCAGTTGAAGAACTCAAGAAATTAAAGGTGATTCTTTATGCTTTTGAGTTACTAAGAGTTCTTGCAATCAGAAACATAATCCTAGGGGATTTTAAGATGAATGCAGTTCCTCAAAGTAGACCAACTTGTGAAGTGGATGGGAAGACCTCTAGTTTCCAAGTACCAAAAGATCAAGGTCAAGTCCAAGCACAACCTAGAGATAAAGGGAAAGAAAAGGATACGAGTCAAGTTGCACAAGCTAATACTTAGCTAAGTTTATTTCAAGGCAAGACAAAAACTCCTCCCTTTCTGATTTATGTTCGTCTCTTTGGAAAGAATTTGCACAATTGCCTTTTAGACTTAGGAGCTTCCATGAATGTTATGCCTTTTAATATTTGTAGAGCCTTACGTATTACTCATGTAGTATCTCAATGGAAAGTCACTTAGTTAGAAAAACAGAGGTGAATGTAGTGGGAGAAATAAATATGATTCCTATGCAGATTATGGCATATCCTAGTATTCAACAAGTAATTAATATTCAAGTGGCTGACATTCTTGACACTTATGGTCTGATCTTAGGCAGAGATTTCACCAAGGCACTAAATGGATATGTATCAACTAATAATTCCCACATGTGGCTTCCTTAGAAAGGAGTACCAAATGAAATCCAGATTGAAATGGAACCTAGAATGAAGTATGTAATTACTGAATACCAGAATACTTCAAATGAAATATTGGTATCAAAAGTTAGTCTCAAGAAATATGTACTAATAGCTCCTATTTCAGAGTCAGATGTAGAGGAAATCTTTATGTTGTAGAGTACACCTATCATGCCCACATTTTAAACTCTAAACAGCTTAACAATCCACAACTACTTTACTAATTTGCAAATATATATATATATATATATATATATATATGTTTACTTAAAAGACAAAACCAACACAATTCACTACTTATAGCTATGGTCAAGGATCACAGTTGTTCAAAGAAAAGATAGAAATGATTTATTATTTTTAGCAATAGATACTACTTGCTTTGGATTAGCTTAAGGTACCTCTTACATTCCATCGTGTGAAAAACTCCTTGCTCCTAATACCTATACCTGCAAGGTCTACATGACTTGGAACACACATAAGATCTAAGGTATTTAGCACATGATTACTAGGACAAGCTCTATACATCAGTGATAGTTTACAATATCAGGATAAAGTGACAAGTCACATACACAACTCAAAAGGACAGTCCTAAGGGCCTAACCTAATGCCTTGGAGGCTCATCAATTGATGGCCTTGCCTACATATTTACTTTGCAGAGGAAACGTAGTTCACCCAACTTGAGTTGCACCCAACTCATTTGACTCACCACGTGGGGTATATCCACACAGTTCAATAGATGACTTAACCTCATTCATACTCACAACATGATTACACTGAAATACATTAAAGTTCAATCCTATGCTCAAAGGTATCATGTGTAACTTACAAAATACATACTATAAAAGTGGGCATGCAACCCTTTCTATAGTCCATTACCCTAGACAGTTCATCAGTCAACCACCACCCACTTAAGTGAAGTCGGGTATTGGAACTTCGTTTAAGGATATACCAAGTAATATACTCCTATGAGATTTTCTTGAATGTTAAATTGAAAGAGAAAGATAGTTTCATGTTTACTTATGACCTAGGTTTATCTCCTTTGACTCGATACTTGTTTTTCTTAATTGGATATTAAATACACCAAATTACTAAGGATTTCACTTTTAAAGGGAATCTAGTTCTCCATGAACACAAAATTTACTATTGATTCACTAGGATAGAGATATGGCTTACTTAAATCATAAATTTGCACAAGGTGGGAGAAAAATAATTGGATAAAGGAATAGAGTCCTTGCATACTTACCCAAATGTGTTACAAACTTTGCAAACTAGATGATAAGTGAAACTCCCATGTAAATCTCTCAAACTATAAGTCACATGTTAGATTGAATAAAAATAAGTAACATCCATCATTTTCTACTTACCAAGGTCCTTATTAACAAATTGAGATGATATGATGGCAAATTGTCACAATAATAATTCTAATTACCAACCATGATATAAAGGCATAAGGGAATAAATTTCTATAATCATCATTTTAAAAATTACTAGAAATGATTGGTTGATAACCATTCAGTAATAATTCAATTTCTGTAACAATTTTCTTCTACAAAATCCAATGGTTAGAAATGATAAAATAACTAAGAAAATTCTATCTGTGGATAAATAATTACCTCAATTCACTACTACATAGAAGGGGGGTTTAAGACAATTTTTGAGACAATTTTTGAGTAAATTGTCTTAACTTGAGACAAAAAAAAAGTTGTTTATTGTCTCAAGTATTGTCTTTAAGGGGGTGTCTCTATAAAGACAATATGAAATTGTCTCTATAAAGACAATATGACATAGAAGTATTTTTGTCTATTTAGAGACAATTTCACTTCTGTCTCTTTAAAGACAATAGTTGGGATTAAAGACATATTGTCTCTACAGAGACAATATGTAAAAATTGTTTCTTTAGAGACAATATGTAAAAATGTATTAAAAAAAAAAACAATTCAATGTTTTCAAATTCTCGTCGTCCTCCTATTTGTTGGAGTTTTTATTTTTTATTTTCCAAATGTGATGGAAAATTATAATAGAAATTATCAATGATTTTGAAGTTGGAGCAATGAACAGTTGTTGAATACACAAAGCATAATGTTCATAAAAAACAAAGAAAATAATGCATCCTAATCCAAATTCATAAAGTAAATGCCAATAAGTATTCTTTTATTTATAGTTTATAAACTTGTTCATACAATCATGAGCAACACGTACGTCATAACATGACATACACAAACGATTCATTTCTAGGAAAGAGAAAATGTTAATATTTTCCTAAAAGCCATTGGAATATACCCAACTACCAGCATAACTCTTTCGAGCATGGCAAGGTAGCTTGACAAAGAGTTGACTCAATTGTCTGGATTGGACAATTTTGCTTCAGAACGGGAACTTTCTTCTTGCATGCTTATGTCTGGTCCTCTCAAAGGCTGATAACTTTTCATTGTAACAATCCACAAAATCATGTACTTTGTTATTGATGAACGACAGGATTTCCAAATCATCTTTGAGCATAGGACAGCCTTTCAAAATTTTGATATGATTTTGGAGAGAGTTGAATTCTTCCTTTAAGATAATCAATACGGTGAAAGTAAAATTTTCCTGCAAGCAAACAATATTAGATTTAACAAGTAAATCCATTTGCATTATTCATTTAAAGAACCACAAATCCACAAGTCTCTACACATTAACTGAAAATAATAAATCTGCAAATCAAACCCCAAAAAAAATCCAATTATAAGCAACCACTACACTAGTCATTTGATAGCCCAAAAGTGAAAATATGTGATCCCAAAAAACTTTCACAAATATTTTCTTTCATATAACTTACTGCTCAAGCTGGGCTGCAAACTGTGCAATTTTAAGTTGGCACTGGTTAGCCGTACTAGTAACTTCTTCACCTTGATAGAGCCCTGCAACTCGCTCAAACTATTCCAAAGCCAGTTCCAAAGTTTCTTCAGCTTCATATATTTCACCGAATTCCTATAGAAAACAATATTTTGAAGTACATTGGAAATCTAAATTATGGAAATTGACTTCTAAATTTCCAAATCAAAATCTGGTTGATGACCTCCAATATCCCAATTGAAGTATAAAACTCTAGAAACCAAAAGATCTGATAGATACATGAAATTATAACTTTATAAATTATAAACAATAAAATTCTTCTTAGACACAACCAACACACAGAACAACCAAAACTCTCAGGTAAGCCAATTTCAATTATGATGCTAAGGTAAATCAATCATAGAAAAAAAACTAAACGGACAAGGAAAATCTCTATGAAATTTAGTGTAATGAAGAACAGTTTAGAAGCTGTGATAGTTTTAGCATAACAAGGAGTACAATACAGGAAACAGCTATGAGAAGAACTACCATAAACTAGAAGTTACAGCCATCTCCCACTTTAAGAAAAAGACACAAAATAATGGACTGGAAAGAGAGGACAACCATAGTAGTGCCAAAACTAGTGTTGACCTTAGAAACTACTATCTTTGGGTCACCATTCAAATTCAAGGAGGACTGTTTGGTCTTTGCTCTATGTATGACCCCAATCACCTCTTAATATGACCTAAGTTTGGAAAATGGATGAGGTATAACCTCACCATTATAGATTGAGTTCTCAAGGGAAACTTCAACATGGTTGAATACTCTTTTGAAATACGTTGGAGTCACAACTCACACTTGTCATGAGTTAAATTTGATGCTTCTAGATCTTAGCCCATAATTCTTTGGGTGTTTTTGACTCATTCACTAGATTTGTATAAATAGTTAAAATCACCATTGGTCCACTTGGAGTAATCATAAAGATAGATTCTTCAGAAAATGACTAGATTAGACTACATTAATCTCTAATGGTTCAAAAAAGTTCAAACTTAAGCACCCTTACCTAGATTAGCGTTCAAATGTTGAGATTGATTCCAGATAAAATTTGCATGCTAATAACACATTCTTCTTGCTCTTCAACTTGAAAGCAAATGTAAGACAACCTTTAGATAATTTATACTATAATTATTAACAATCAACAGATTAACATTCTAACATTAAAAAATGCCAGCATATTGTACTACCTCAGGATGCACAATTCCAAATACCCCAATGCTCTTCCCTTTAAACATAATATTTTCTTGTCTACCAGGGAAAAACACTGGCTCCTGCAATCAAAAAACATTAGAGCAATGTTATTTATAAATTTCAATAAAGTGTTTATGCTAGATATGACTACTAGAATATTCAAAGAAAGTTCATTATCCTTTTTCCCCTATACTAATTAAACAAAACCATTTGAATCTTACATGAGATGGCCTTATATAATAGCCTGAGTTATCTCCTACTGAAACAAACGGTACACTGACAACTTCCATAATTCTGTCCACTAGACCATGAATTACCTGCAGGAATCAACAAGTAAAACATGCAATGAGAAAATGTAGGGTATCTCAGACTTAATACTAAGAACTTCTTTTGTCCCCAATGCCTGAAAGCATAAAGGCCTTTCTATAGGATGAAATGAACAAATTTCAATTTTATAGTGTAACAAATTTATTTCCAGTCGAGAGGAGTTCCATTCATTTAATTGTTTAAAACAATGAAACAAAAAAGTATTTGTCATATTAGACATAAAAATATATTTAATGCTCTTCAAGGAAACAAAACCTATGACAAATATATATAGATAGCAAAAATAAATGACTAAAAAGACAAAATAGGAAAGCGGGAAAACAATTCAATATTTGAAGAATTTCAACATGAATTATAAGAAACATCCCTTAATTGATAAACTTACATATGAGACCTCTCATTGGTAGTCAAAGTCAGACCTCAAACCTCACCATAGGTCATTCACCCCCAGAGCATGAACTTGAGATGAGGAGGCCTGGCCAGTGACATCATCCTCGCTCTTGCCTTGGGTCTTCACAAGCCCATGTCCAAGAGTTGAGGTGCAAAGTTGGAGTTCCTAACTTTAAAGGACTGGTAAAAGCAACCAAATGAAGAAACAGATATATCTCTTCAACCAAGGTGTTAGCTTATATTTTAGTTCTCAAGGATGAATGGGAGTGAAAAAATTAATTTTGCAATGAAGTAGTATGACGAGGAATTATCATGAAAAGATTGATTAGCTTCAAGAAACCTCTTAGCAGTTCATCTACAAGTGACTCTTTAGGCTAGCAATCACCAGGCCTACCAATGGAAACAATAAAAACCTAAAATTTGAAAGAAAAAAAGACATTGGATATGTGGTGATAGACAAAGTTGTAAGGAAGAGAAGAGGTTGTAGAATGATTTCCAAATATAAAAGCAGAAAATAGAGTGTGGAATGATGAGGCCATGAAAAGCCTTGTGATTGTAATTGAAATTGAATCAAATAAAATCAAATTTGTTTGCAATCTTTATCTTAGTGAATTAAGACAGTAATTATCTGTTTGGTTTTGAATTTGTGAATGGTTCTTGAGTAGAGGGAGGGGAGTCCTTTTTGTGTCAATACCTACTGCACATGATTCATTAAATCCCAAGGGAAGGAAGTAAACAAAATATAATAAGTTCCAAAAATACTTACTAATAGTACTCACTTGGAGTTGTTTCATTGCCCAATGACACTCTGTAAGAAACATGATACTCATTTCCATGGAGAGGGAGATAGTTTCATGGCCTGCAAAGAGAAGAAACAGAAGAGTTTCTGCCACAAATTCATTAGAAAGAGTAATATCAACCATACATGCAAAATCAGCCAAAACATAATACAAATGTAATATAAGTAGAGCATAGAATCAGCCAAAACAGAATACAAATGTCAGCTGACAAGCAATATCAATCATACATGCAGAAGGAAAATAAAAATTAAATACAACTGCATGATATAAAAGCCAAGGAATCTCCACGTGCTTGTCAATGTCAAGCTTTGAGCTGAAAATTATTTCAGCATTAGATTTGATCTTAGCCATGGATGTGTTCTGATCTTCATTGATTTCTTTCAGTAGTGTGCTTTATTTTAATTGATGTACACATTGTGTAGAGAGGTCAGATGATGTAAAGGTGTGTTATTTTAAGTTGTCAGTGAACAATCAATATTGTACATCCTTTGGGCATAAGTTTCTAACCCCTAGATCATGAAGCCATAAAGCAACAAGATCACGTTTTGATTGCAGAGTCACATCTTTATGGCTCTATTTCAATTAGTGGGGAAAATGTGACTTATAAATGGAGGTGGAATTCCTATCATGCAATGTATAATGGAGCTGATGTTGGCATGGATAGTCAATAAGGTGTTGCAGGGCAGATTTCACTTTTTCATCACTGTCACAATCCACCTATTGCCCTATTAGCATATACATGGGAGAAGATTCATATGATAACCAAATGAATTGAATCAAATCATGATCAGGTGTATGAATTTGATTCCACATTGAAAGTATGATCCTTGGAACATCTTATTGATACTTGACAAGGGTTTTAAAAGAGCAGCAGTCTCACATGTGGGCAAGGTTCAAGCTAAAACCCTGAACAACATTTGAGAGTCACAGTCTAAAAGTTTTCAGAAGCATTCCAAATGAAAGTTTGGATGCAAGGGTCACCAAGAGACAGTAGCCATTAGTGAAATGCATATGTGTGAGACAGGGGCAGCATTCTTTGAGAGACACTGACTTGTCATCTACTACACCTATGCAGTGGCAAGGATAGTAATCTCATGAATGAATTTAATGCATAGTTACAAACCCTATTTAAAGCCTTTGTAATGTGTGCAGCTTGTGTAGGGTTAAATGTGACTGAATATAGTGCAGATGACTATGCAACATAGGGTTTTATGGTACATTGTTTAGTCAAATGCATGTGACAATCACCTAAGGGGGCGGTCTTAAAGTCCAAAAGAGCTCGATAATAGTGTTTTATATTATGTGACAGTGCACAATTTTCAGTCAAGCTATTTTTCTCTGCCCCACATAAAAAAATGGTAGGATTTCAAGTACAAGATATCAGTATATATATGTTGATTGCAGACGTATTCAACATTCCTTGAAGGAGATTTTGTGTGTAAATTTTTTGTCAAAATCCTTCAAGTATATTCAAGAGAATTTTGAATTTTCCCAAGCCAACTTGTTTATAGAATGGAATGATCTGTTGTCACAAGAATAGACAAATTAGACTACAATTTAGAATGAATCTCATGATCTGGAAGTGATGATCACAGTAACTCACCTTGATGATGCTTGGAGTGATAATGTTGGGACCCATAGAAGAAAATACAACCATTTGTGGTGCTAGACTAACGTTCAAAATTGTTAAGGTTCTAATAATTTGTGCTGTGGGATTACTAATTATCCCAATCATAAGCTAGTTGGTGATGGAATAGACATGAAAACAAATGTGAAAATTTTGAAAGGTTCTTTAGATTCACCATTCTGATAACTAAATTACTTGTGTATTCACAATCACACCACCAAATAATGAAATAATTAGGAAATATCAAACAAGAGCTGATTATGTTACCTCTTAATTTCCATTCCTTCCTAGAAGCAATCTCATCCTACAAAACAGAACAAACATAAATCAGTTTGAGTAGAGTTTCCAGATTATCTAATTACGCATGCTAACTTGTAAAGTAGATAAAGATGACAATAAAGAGAACCACAAGGATGTAACAAATTTAGAGTTATAAACAATCTACTTACCACTTTCCCTTGATACCAGTATGTAGATGTCACTAGGTGCATTACTTTGAATAGCAATGTCCTCTTTTGGAGATGAGTAGTTTAATGAAAATCCTTAAACTATAGAAATTACTTTGAACTTTTCTCTTGTACCAGCGATTAGACTTCACAAAATGAATTGTACATGAAACACTATATACATTATATATATATAAAGTAGGCAATGAACAATGTATTGTATAAAACCAGGGAACTTTTTTCGTTTGAATGAAAACTAGGCAAGTTGCTTGCAATAATCGATGTAAGGAACATAAAATATCTTGCAAAAAATCATTTTGTTAAGTTCTTCTTTTCTTCCAATAAGTCCTAAGAGCTAAAAAAAGCATTCTAATCTATATATTCTATTGTTTTCTTATCCATGATCAATCCCACACAATTAGACAACAATAGACTCAAACATAAGAAGCAAACATGTTTTTTGTTAATTAGTTTATATCCATCCTCTTCCTTTATGTCCTCTTTCTATGAGGAACTATACTAATATGAGGCACTATTCTAATTGTGGGTGTCAATTGTCCATCACATTGGACACCCTCCTCATTATTCTCTTCTCCCACTTGCTCCTCATGTTCCTCTAGCTCCTCTTCATGCTCACTACCTGATGAGTTGGATTGTTGGGCTTCCTATACACAACAAAATTTAACTCATTAAAATAACATATCATATCACAGTTTTAACTTTGCTTGTTTCATTTCTCTATGCAAAAAAGAAACTATTATAATTCTAGGTGTATCTATCTATTTCAATATCTATATCATTTGTTTTGCAATGGAAATGAAAGAAAAATATGAAATTTTATTATATCCCATCATGCAAAGAACTTACCTCAGATTCATGACTAGTGACTAATTTCTCCCCTTGATCTAGCATATGTTGTCGAAGGCCTTTGGAACCATGTAGTAAAGCATATTTTAGGAGGTCATCTGAAGCTTCCTTTTGAAATTGGTGAACCTACATAAACAATTATAACCAAATTTATAAGGTATAATGACTCATAAGATACAATTAACTCACAAGTTAATCATGAATTTTTTAGGAAATAAAGAATACAATGGATGAAAATATTGACTTACCAAGCCACCACAAATGCTATCATACCCACCAGATCCTAATTTATGAGATCCAATACTTGACACCCTAGCTTGGGTTGCTTTTGTTGTATCTCGAAGGCGTCTTTTAGATCATGGTCATGCAGATGGCCTATAGTTTGGATTATTGTGAGCCTTCCTCTTAAATTTGGCATCTTTCATAAGCTCATCCCATGTCATTTGGTCTGTGATCCAAGCTGGATGTGGATATCTTAAGTCTTTTGTTAGCTTTGACCTTAGATTGTCTTGTTTAGAGTGAATGTATTTCCGAGCAATATCTAAAATAAATTCCTTATTAACACCAAGATTTTCGAATGCTACTATGACATCCTTAAATAGTTCATCTTTCTTAGCATTGGCTTGCTTCCTCCAATCCATTTGAATGTTATTGCCAAATAATTTTTTTGCATGACGAAAAATGAAGTGAAAGAATTTCAACCCCATTTCATCCTTCAAGACATTTCCTTCTGAGGTGAGCAAGATTGTAACTTCTTGCGTTCCTTTTGTGGTCACCGAGGATATTGTTGTAGTCATAGGGGTTGAGGTAGATGCCCCTATAGGTACATCAGTCACATTGTCATTTATTTCCTGTATTTACAATGAGATCATCAAACAACCATTTAATCACAAATTAGAATCACAAAGCAACCATGTAATCATCAATACTGCTTTTACTAGTCAACATGTTATTACATTGATAAAAGTAAAATATGAACTAGAAAAGAATAATAAGATAATATTTCCATATAATTATACCTATTCATCTGAAGTAAGCCCTGCACTCCCCAACAATGTCCTCTCCCATAACTCAATTTTCTTAGATATTTCTCTCCTAATTTCAACATTTTCAGGAGTATCTGGTAGGATCCTTAGTATTCTTGATTGTGACTCTATAAGACTCCTCAAGGAAACTTGTTCAGGTGTTGGTGGAAGAACTCTAACTGAACCTAGACTTGATGTAGAGGGCATGCTATGAGGTATTGTGCTTGATGCCACACTTGTGATAGGTGTTTCCGGTCTAGATGTAGAGGGCATGACACATCTTTTTGAAACATCCTGCAAGGCACAAATATAAATATTAAAGTGGTATTATGGCAGAAATAACATAATCAAACCCACACGAACATATGATTGAATCTTACTTTTTGCACAACATTGGGTGTATCGGATGGCATAATTAGATCTTGCATGCCAACAAGATGCATTCTTGGGGGAATTACTCTAGAAATGTCCTATAGCAAAAACACAAATATTAAAAAAATATAAAAGGTGAAATAAGTTAATTAAATGCACAAGAATCTAGATCAAATCTTACCCCTGGCATAATACTAGATGTATTAAAGGGCATGATAGGTGTCGACACGACTTTAGAGATGGCCTGCATTCCAAAAACATAAATTAACATAATATAATACGGAACATAAGATAATTGAACCTATAAAAGATAATTTTCAAACTTACCTCATTCACCATCATAGCAATGTTTTGCCCTTGCCCATTCCTTAGCATTTCAATTAGCCCATGTAAGATCAATGGATCCCCCATAGTAGAATCGGGAGTACCCATTGGCACATTCTTAAAGAAACACATAATGACATAAAATGACAAAATATTAATTAAAGAACATATGCAATTGATATTAGTAATATAAGTCAAATTCACTAGCACATGAACAATAACATACATAATTTTCATTATGTTTCCATACATAAGAAAAACATAAACAATCCTCAACTTCTAAATTTTTTACAGCTTTAAGGTATTGTGTTTCTCTTGCTTAGGTGTCAATTGCATAAAGTTCATAGGTGTTGATTGTGTAAAGCTTCCAAAAACAAAAATGTCTTTCAGGTTAATTGTTAAAAGTAAAAATAAAATGAAACAACTTTGCCAATTGAAAAAAAATTGCAAGCTAAATTCATTGACGTTACAAACATCCACTAATAGAACACTCAAAATATTCAAATTACTTAATTTCCATTACATTTTTTGTACAATTAAAAACACAGCTACTTCTGAAGTTAGTTCGCTGCCCATGGACTAAGCACCATAATCCTTTAATCCTGCAGGGGCTAGGCATGACACCTTACTCAGGGTTTCTCCATATTGATGTTGCTGACATACACATACAACCTCATCTTTTCAGACTGGGCGCTTCAATCTCTGAGATCAGGGCATATACCAAACCAGGAGGCTTTTAACAGGTATCTTATTTAAATTTTTGTATGTAGTTGTGTTATAACTATTGTAGCATTGGCTCTAAAACTGCTGCTAGTTCATGCATCAGATGTATGCAAAGGGGGTAGAAAATATGCTATTATGAAATTCACTAATCAGGACTGAAGTGCCATTTTCTTAATTTGAGTATTTCCTTGAAAAAGAATCCACATAACTTCTAATGTTTCTTGAGTATTTATTATCCTGAAACATTATATGTGTCATGTCCCTTACCCCAAATGTATCAAAATATGAAAATTATAATCATTACCCAAGGAGAGAAGATCAATGCCCTTTGTTTGTGTGTGATTGTGGAGAACAGTCCAAAGTGGTCTAAGCAAGAATGAAAGAACTATCAAACTAGCACTTGCACCCATAGGGGGTTCAAGGGATTTCCGATAGGAAACTAAGGTAAAATTTATTGAGCATAAAAGTAACTCACTCCAATAGAATCATGGTAGCCTATGCTTAACATGTATTTTTCAGATTGCCTGGATTTTACATAAGAGATACTCTATTTTTAACCGTGGACAATGAACACATATGTAAGCTTGAAGTGCATTGCAGGTGGATTAATTTACAAATTAGGAGGAAGCAACATGCAGCATGTGATAGCCTCAGCTGCCAATTTCCAAGTGGACTGCATTTTGGGAGACATTCCTATGAAACTTTCTTATTTGGTGGCATCTGAGCTTCAGTTTCCCAAGTACATTCATTACAGTGGATCATCTTTGATAAATGACAGAACATCCTTACCACATATCATGCAAGGGAAGCTCTCAATACTCTTTCAGTGTAAATCCCAATGCTCTTGTTGGGGCTTTTGTTGGCGAATAGACTATCAGATAATATACTTATTGCTGTTCTGATTTCACTTTTTAGGAGAGACTAAGGACTGCAGTTACTTGTTGCGTTTGGCTACCAGTCCTTTACTGGTTTGTATTTGTAACTATTGATTTTATTTGAATAATAATTATTTCTTCTAATAAAAATATTTGATGCTTGATAAGCTTATAATTTATTTTATTTGTCATTTCAACACTTGTGGAAGGCAGATCTTAGCTTTGGAGAAAAATACAAAGATTTTATGGAAAAGGAGTTTGGGATTTGACAGTCCAATTCACAATTTTATTCTTTCAAGCTTATTAATAACAATCATACATGAGAAAATAACAAGACAATATCATCTGACCATACAACTACAGAGCACTGAACCTTGAGCAATAGACCATACTAAGGAATCGCTTCAAAAAGAGAAACAGTAATATAATAGAGAAAGGAACTTAAAAAGGATAATCTGAAATATAGTTTTCCGAACTTCTATCATTTATAACTTTCAGCTAGATTAACCAAAACCGTTGAAACCTTGAACATAGGTGTATTGAGCATTCCTAACCAACACACTATAACCGCATAAGTTGATCTTGAAACATGAGCAAATTTGCACCAGAATATCAGATTAAGATGACACAAAGATTCTTTTATCACATCAAGCAAAATTGACAACAAACATTGTTGGCATCAATGACAACAAGTTGCAAAGGGTTCCTTGTTCATTCTTTCAACAAGCTATTCCTAGACTCTATGGCTTTCCTCTCTAAAAATATTTTTCTCACAAGGTGAGTATTTATTCTCAACATTGTTTTTTAACTTCTTAAACCCTTTAAGGCCATTGCTATATTTTTTATTTTCTTTGAAGTAGTATTCTATATTTTGTAAACTCTTGTCAAATTTTCCCTAAGCACTTATGTTCAAGCAATCATAAATGAGGATGAAAATTCCTTAGGTTTTTTGGAGATTAGAGGATGAAAACCATTTGGTTTCAAGAGTTCAATTGCTGCAGCTGTGACAGTTTTCCAATGGAGTCGGGAAGGTTATTTAAACCTACACACCCTTCTATGTTCAATGTTGTAGCTATGATAGGTTGCCAATGGAATCAAGGAGGTTATTTAAACTGTTACAATATTTTATTTTCAAGTGTTGCAGCTGCACTAGATTGTTAATAGAATCAAGGAGGTTATTTAAACCTTTGAAACTTCCTATTATGTTCAAGTGCTACAGCTGTGATAGGTTGACAATGGAATCAGGGAGGTTATTTAAACCTCTACAACTTTCTATTTTCAAGTACTGCAGATGTGACACATTGCCAATGGAATCAGGAAGGTTTTTTTAAACCTCTATAGTCTTCTATGTTCAAGTGTTGCAACTGTGATAGGTTGCCAATAGAATCAAGGAGGTTATTTGAACTTTTACACCCTTCTATGTTCAAGTGTTGCAGCTGTGACAGGTTACCAATGGAATCAGGGACGTTATTTAAACCTACACACTCCATTATATTCAAGTGTTGTAGCTATGATAGGTTGTCAATGGAATCAATTTCAGAAGATTCATCCAAAGAGGAAATTGATTTCCCAGCTGAAGACTGATGATTTTCAATAATTTTATGGATCACAGTTGGTTACAAATTCAACTATAACAGGGGAAAAGCTATAAGATAGACATGTAAATCCACTTTCTGTAGCTTTTGAAGAACATTTCACAGAACAAAAACAATCTGAACAGAAAGAGATTCTCCAAGAAGATGATTTAAATAAATCAAGTGAAGATGGCAGATATAAGGATGATGGGGAAGCTTCAGTGGAGGATCTTTCTTCATTCCAATTCCTAATGCTGAAATAACTGATGACCTGCATATTAACTCCAAAATCAAATATCTTGCCATCCCAAAGGCTTTTCAAAATATTCATTAACTTAGAGGTTTGGGATTCCTTATGATCCCGGTGAATTTGTTTCAAGACATTATGATTAATTCTATTTGTAGCTAAGTCATATTAATCATACTGATGCCATTCTTTGATCAAGCAAATTCTAGACCAAAATGAGCCAAAGCCAAAATAAATGGTGCACAAAGACAGATGAGGTATCACTATTTAATTCTAACAACAAAATACTTCAACATAGGCAATTGTAATTCTGGAATTCTGGTATTGTGGGTGACCACTTTGAAATGACATGTGAGGACATGATTGACAGAGTGCTTGCAAAATGAAGAATTTAAGAAATGTCCAGCAATATTGAAGGTCAACTCTAATTTCATTTTTCTACTTATGGATAAAGTTACTTTTTATTTCTCAATCCCTTGACATGACCAAACAAAGTGATTTAGCATTCTCATGGTAAATGGCGTTGTATTTTTTGAAAAAGATGCCATTCTAAAATTTGTTTTATAATTTTTAATTGGTTCTATTTTTAAATTGTTTATATTTTCTATTATTAATTGATATCATTTTATAGTGGTGAAATTTACATATTCATGCAATTTTCATTTTAGTTTTGTGTGTATTTTGAGAGAATGTCTTAATATATGTATATAATGACAAATGACATGATATTGTGAGAAATTGGGGTCATCCTTATATATACATTCTTAGACATTTAGCACTACCCTATCCATTTATACACTCTTATACATTCATCATACCTATTTGTTTATCACAACTATCTATGCATCTACCTCCATTTAGTCATTTGTCACTTGGATCTAATCATTATTTCATTCTAGGACAAGATTGTGGATATTGGGATGATCTCGTGGATGTGAACTTATCCCTTTCTAATTTTGATTTTGGCTGACTAGCACTCCTTTATACTTTTACCTTAAATTAACTAAACATAGTTTTGGTGCAATTTAATGTTGGTATTTAGATAAATTCAATGTATTCATTCTAATCACCTCCCTTGCATTCTAATGTATTTATAACTTTCAGCTAGATTAACCAAAATTGTTGAAACCTTGAACATAGGTGTATTGAGCATTCCTAACCAACCCACTATAACCGCATAAGTTGATCTTGAAACATGAGCAAATTTGCACCAGAATATCGGATTAAGATGTCACAAAGATTGTTTTATCAGATCAAGCAAAATTGACAATAAAATCTAATCCTAGCAATAACCAAGTTACCCAATCACAAAAGTACCAACCTAAGGTCACGAACAACCAATCACCCTTCTTCAAAAAATATGCCATTGAAAAAAACACAAGACTTGAGATTTTCCACACATTTGTGAGCTAATAAGAAAGAAATAAACTTGCTAAGATTCAACAAACCAAATATAATTGAGGTTCTGAGAAGACATAAATTGAACTAAAGAATGACTGGTTTCCAAATAATTAACCACTTGCATAGAACTTGCAAGAAAGCCCAAATCAATCATGAAAATTCAATTACCAAGTGTATAAAATATCCTCATAGAATTATAAAATTGGAGTCAGTGTCATTCAAAGAATTTAGCATAAAAAAATCACAAGCACAAATGAAGAACAATGTGTAAGGTGACAAAGATCAATCCATAAGCGTAGGAACCATCCAACTAAAATCTAACCATATCTATAGTACTACCACAAATAGAAAGGTTGCATAGAGGTTTGTGTGATAGCATGCAAAATGCATAGGCAATAGGCATAGTTTGAGACTTGTGTAAACACATCCCAAAGATTATGATCAAGAAATATTACATAGGGTGCACATAACAACATGCTAAAAGTAAATGTGCATAAGTTTCTTTGGGTTGCACAAGAGGAAAAGGTGCATAGGGTTGCATGTGTCGAACACTTGCCCAAGACAACATAGAAAGCAAAGGTGTATAAATGTGCAACACATAACAAAACAAACAAGGTACACACATACACACATGAACACACAAGATAGGACACTATAATTTAAGTCGATACCAAATAAATACACATGCTGCAATCCAGAAACATTACATCTAATTCTATTTTTATTTTGCAAGAAATTTCAGAGAATCAATTAAAAAAAAATAGCTTAGATTCGGAATCTTGTCACTGTTCCTCCATAAAGTTTCCTTCACATGGTTTGTAACGTGATTTTCTAAGATAGTGGAAACGAGCAGTGGAAAGCTTGTTTAATTTAATAGAAAATAACTTGTTCACATATGCAGAGCTACTGAGCATTTGACGCATCTAAGATATTACTGTACCACACTCCCTGGAACTAACAAGTGGCACTGTTGCATGTTTAACCTTTGCTCATCCTCATAAACATTTTAAGTACTTCCCCTTCAAGTCTATCAAACGTAAGTTGTACTCTTTACAGATTTGGGAAGTGCAATCAATGAAAATCTCTACAAGTTCAAGGATTCACTGAATTTTAATTTCAATGAGGTGAAAGATAGTTTATGAGAGAGCAGATCACGCTATTTTAACTTTTAAGAATATTGAATGATTACTAAATGTAAGAGACAAGTCTATGATATTTAATGTTTCCTGGCCTGCTATTATCGTAGGGTACATAATGCAGTACAACATGCAACATAGGCAGGGGAGTAAGGAATTTTGACAAGATCTAGGGTTTTTTAAAATTTTACCTATTTGCTTGGAGATGACCCACAGGTTGAAGAAAACAGCAGCCCACAGGATGAAGAAAATGGCAGCTAGGGCATAATATTTTCTGCAAATCCGGCAAAAACCCAATACTGCAATCATCACTTCCCGCCACACCCTGCATTCTTATAAGCTTCCTTCCTGATAGACCCATTGTAAGCCTTCCCGCCTGAATAAACTCCATCTGAGTCCGATGCCGTAGTAGCAAACGAGAGAGCCAACTCATAGAGCCATCAAAAAGCTACGAAAACAACAGTTTTGTTTGAGGGAAAAGGCATATGTGGGAAATAATTAATATATTTTTTGGAAAAGGTAGGTATTTTTTCTATTTTAATTTGAGACAATGTAAAGTAAAAAAATAAAACTTAACTAGCAATTGCACCTTGGTGTGCAATAGGTACGCCGAAGAGGTCTAGAATATCCATTACAAAAATTTTATGTCTATATTTTGCATACATCTATGCAATGCAAGAGATCGATTGGTAGGCCATTTTGGAAATGATTTTGTTTGTGCAACAAAGGTCTCAATGGAGAGGTGATAGCTTCAAATGAAATATGCATCCACTTACAAGTATCCAAACATGAAAGAAACAAAACCTTTGAATCAAGAAGATAATCAGGCTTCATTAGTAGTAGGCTCATGTTATGTTTTTCATAGGGAGAGAGGGAGATAGAGGGAGAGATATGGATAGAAAGAGGGAGATATAAAGGGAGGAAGAGTGAGAGAGAGGTAAAGAGGAAGATATATATGGGGATGGAGATGGCGAGGGGTATGGAGAGGAGAGAGAGGGATAAATAGAAATATAAAGAGAGGGAGGGAGAGAAAGAGAGGGAGATAGGTAGAGGAGAAAAAAGTAAAGCAATATAGAAGAGGGAGTAATAGAGAGAGAGGGGGGGGGAGATAGGGATAGAAAGAGGGAGAGATAGGGATAGAAAGAAGGAGAGATAGAGATAGATATAACTTAGGAAAGATAGAGGGGTTGAGAGAGAGATGGAGATAGAGAAATAGAGATATTAAGAGGGAGACAATGAGAGGGGGATGGAGAGATAGAAAGATAAATATATAAGAAGTTATATATAGAGAGGTAGAGAAAGGGATATGTAGGGATATATAAAGTGGGGAAGAGTGAGAGAGAGGTAAAGAGGAAGATAGATATGGGGATGGAGATAGAGAGGGGTATGGAAAGGAGAGAGAGAGGAATAAATAGAAATATAAAGATAGGCATAGGAAGTTATATATAGAGAGAGATAGAGAGGGAGAGATAAAGATAGTGAGGTAAAGAGATATAGATATGGAGGTATAGGAAGAGGTAGAGGGAAATAGAGAGGGAGAGAGCTAAATGGATAGAGAGAAGGAGACGTGTTGAGAGATAGAGGGAGAAAAATAGATAGAGACGCACAGATAGAGAGATGGATAGGGGGATATAGAGGGAGTGAGGGAGGGAGAGATGGGGATAGATAGAGGGGAGATATAAAGAGAGGGAGGGAGAGAAAGAGAGGGAGATAGGTAGAGGAGAGAGAGAGAGAGAGAGAGAGAGGTTTGAAAGGTGAATTATCATATCCTTAATCAAATGACACATGTGGTACCCTGAGCATAACTCCCTAGGGACACATGTAATCCTTGGATTGTTAGATATAGTGAGGGAGGAATAGGGAGTATGTGTGAGTGTGTGTGCATGAGAAAGATATATGGAGAGAGATAGAGAGGGAGATTTGTATAAATAGATAGAGAGGGAAGGAGAGGGAGGTAGAGAAAGAGAGAGACACTTCTATCTATGTCTCCCTCTCAATCTCTATGTTTCTCATTATCTCTCAATTTCTCTCTTTGTATCTCTCTCATATTTCTCTTTATATTTTTCTTACGGTCTATCTTCCTCTCTCTCCCTATCTCTCTACCTTACTCCTTTATTGTCCCTATTTATCTCCCCCTCTCTCTACTTCTATATATCTTTGTCTCCTATTTCTCTTTATTTATCTCTTTATCTCTCTCCCTATGGTACTTTATATCTATCTATGTCTCTTATATTCTCTCTCTCTCTTACTATCTCTATCTTTCTCTCTCTCTCTCTCTCTCCCTATTTATTCCTATATATCTCTACCTCTATCTCTATCTCTATATCTCTCTCTCTCTTCTATCTCTCTATATCTCTTTGTCTCCCTCTTTATCTCTCCATAGATCTCTATTTATCTTTCTCTCTATCTTTTTTTCTCTCTTTTCTCTTTTTGTATCTCCCTCTCCCTATCTATATCCATGTCCATTTTTATCTTTACCCCCCCCTCTCTCTCTCTCTTCCTTTCTTTCTCTTTTTCTCCCTTTTCCTCTTTATATCTTCTCTATCTTCCTTAAGTGTGCAATGGGTACACTAAAGAGGTTTGAAAGGTGAATTATCATATCCTTAATCAAATGACACATGTGGTACCCTTAGCATAACTCCCTAGGGACACATGTAATCCTTGGATTGTTAGATATAGTGAGGGAGGAATAGGGAGTGTGTGTGTGTGTGAGAGAGAGAGAGAGAGAAAGATATATGGAGAGAGATAGAGAGGGAAGGAGAGGGAGGTAGAGAAATAGAGAGGAGAAAAAAGTAAAGAGATATAGAAGAGGGAGTAATAGAGAGAGAGGGGGGGGAGATAGGGATAGAAAGAGGGAGAGATAGGGATAGAAAGAAGGAGAGATAGAGATAGATACAACTTAGAAAAGATAGAGGGGTTGAGAGAGAGATGGAGAGGGAGAAATAGAGATATTAAGAGGGAGACAATGAGAGGGGGATGGAGAGATAGAAAGTTAAATATATAAGAAGTTTTATATATATAGAGGTAGAGAGAGGGATATGTAGAGAAGGAAAGAGTGAGAGATAACCTGTGATAAAGATAAGTAATAAAGAGATAAATAGAGAGGGGGAGAGAGAGATAAAGATAAGGAGGGAAAAATGGAGTGTGTATGTGTGTGTGAGAGAGAGAGAGATATGAAGATAGAGACAAAGGGATATATATATAGGGAGAGAGGGAGAGGAATGGAGAGAGAATAGAGATAAAATAGAGATATAGAAAGAGGAAGTGATAGGGAGAGATAGAGATCTCAAAAGAGGGAGAGATAGAGAGATAGGTAGTGGAAAAAATGGGGGGGGAAGAGAGAGAAAGAGAGATGGAAGGAGAGAGGAAAGGGAAGAGGGAGAGAATGAGAGAGGGAGCATTGGAAGGATAGAAAGATAGAGATAGGGAGTTATATATAAAGAGAGGTAGAGATGAGGAGATATATGTATAAAGATGGGAAGAGAAAGAGAGAGACACTCCTATATATGTCTCCCTCTCAATCTCTATGTTTCTCATTATCTTTCAATTTCTCTCTTTGTATCTCTCTCATATTTCTCTTTATATTTTTCTTACGTTCTCTCTTCCTCTCTCTCCCTATCTCTCTACCTTACTCCTTTATTGTCCCTATTTATCTCCCCCTCTCTCTACTTCTATATATCTTTGTCTCCTATTTCTCTTTATCTATCTCTTTATCTCTCTCCCTATGGTACTTTATATATATCTATGTCTCTTATATTCTCTCTCTCTCTCTTACTATCTCTATCTCTCTCTCTCTCTATATATATATCTACCTCTATCTCTATCTTTATATCTATATCTCTCTTCTATCTCTCTATATCTCTTTGTCTCCCTCTTTATCTCTCCATAGATCTCTATTTATCTTTTTCTCTATCTTTTTTCTCTCTTTTCTCTTTTTGTATCTCCCTCTCCCTATCTATATCCATGTCCATTTTTATCTTTGCCCCCCCTCACTCTCTCTCTTCCTTTCTTTCTCTTTTTCTCCCATTTCATCTTTATATCTTCTCTATCTTCCTTAAGTGTGCAATGGGTACACTAAAGAGGTTTGAAAGGTGAATTATCATATCTTTAATCAAATGACACATGTGGTACCCTAAGCATAACTCCCTAGGGAAACATGTAATCCTTGGATTCTTAGATATAGTGAGGGAGGATTAGGGAGTGTGTGTGTGTGTGTGTGTGTGTGTGTGTGTGTGTGTGTGTGTGTGTGTTTGCGTGTGAGAAAGATATATGGAGAGAGATAGAGAGGGAAGGAGAGGGAGGTAGAGAAATAGAGAGGAGAAAAAAGTAAAGAGATGTAGAGGAGGGAGTAATAGAGAGATAGAGGGGGGGAGATAGGGATAGAAAGAGGGAGAGATAGGGATAGAAAGAAGAAGAGATAGAGATAGATATAACTTATGAAAGATAGAGGGGTTGAGAGAGAGATGGAAAGGGAGAAATAGAGATATTAAGAGGGAGACAATTAGAGGGGGATGGAGAGATAGAAAGATAAATATATAAGAAGTTATATATAGAGAGGTAGAGAGAGGGATATGTAGAGAAGGAAAGAGTGAGAGATAACTTATGATAAATATAAGTAATAAAGAGATGAAGAGATAAATAGAGAGGGGGAGAGAGAGATAAAGATAAGGAGGGAGAAATGGAGTTTGTATGTGTGTGTGAGAGAGACAGAGATATATGAAGATAGAGACAAAGGGATATATTTAGGGAGAGAGGGAGAGATTCAATGGAGAGAGGATAGAGATAAAATAGAGATATAGAAAGAGGAAGTGATAGGGAGAGATAGAGATCTCAAAAGAGGGAGAGATAGAGAGATAGGTAGTGGGAAAAATGGAGGGGGAAGAGAGATAAAGAGAGATGGAAGGAGAGAGGAAAGGGAAGAGGGAGAGAATGAGAGAGGGAGCATTGGAAGGATAGAAAGATAGAGATAGGGAGTTATATATAAAGAGAGGTAGAGATGAGGAGATATATGTATAAAGATGGGAAGAGAAAGAGAGAGACACTCCTTCTATCTATGTCCTCCTCAATCATGTTTCTCATTATCTCTCAATTTCTTGTATCTTCTATATTTCTTATATTTTCTCAATGCTCTCTCTCTCTCCCTATCTCTACCTTACTCCTTTATTGTCCCTATTTATCTCCTCTACTTTATATCTTTATCTATCTCTTTATCTCTCTCTCTATGGTACTTTATATCTATCTGTCTCTTATATTCTCTCTCTCTCTCTCTCTCACTCTCTATCTTTCTCTCCCCCTCTCTCTCTCCCTATTTATTCCTCTAGTATATCTCTACCTCTATCTCTATCTCTATATCTCTATCTCTCTTCTATCTCTCTATATCTCTTTGTCTCCCTCTTTATCTCTCCATAGATCTCTATTTATCTTTATCTCTATCTTTTTTTCTCTCTTTTCTCTTTTTGTATCTCCCTCTCCCTATCTATATCCATCCATTTTTATCTTCCCCCCCCCCTCTCTCTCTCTCTTCCTTTCTTTCTCTTTTTCTCCCTTTTCCTCTTTATATCT
Organism: Sequoia sempervirens; assembly: GCA_007258455.2. NCBI lineage: Eukaryota > Viridiplantae > Streptophyta > Pinopsida > Cupressales > Cupressaceae > Sequoia > Sequoia sempervirens. The sequence continues at coordinate 474,547,425 of VDFB02047230.1, forward strand.
TCTCTATCTTCCTTAAGTGTGCAATGGGTACTCTAAAGAGGTTTGAAAGGAGGTTTGAAAGGTGAATTATCATATCCTTAATCAAATGACACATGTGGTACCTTGAGCATAACTCCCTAGGGACACATGTAATCCTTGGATTGTTGGCATGAATCGACTAATCAAAAGTTATTCTCCCTCTCTCTCAATAACATTTAATTTAGATTTTAAGTTTGAAATTTATTTTATTATATAAATTAGGATAAAAATAAAATGAATAATTATAAATTAAATTATTTCTAATAACTTTTAATTGTAGTTTGTAATTTCATAAATATAAGTAAATATGTAAAATAAATTTCAAAGTTAAATCATACTATAAAGGAAATGCAAAATTAAAATATCCATTTAAACAAATAATTTTTAAAAAATATTCAATAATAAACTTATTGAGAATAAATAATTAAATAATAGAATTAAAATTTTTAAAAATGTACTTAAAAAATATAATTAATATATTGCAAACAATAGTAACATTAATTTGAAAGTAAAATTGTACTTCAAATAAAATAGTAAAACTAAAAATAAAGTGTATTAAAACTGTTAAAACTAAAATTTTAACTTTTATATTAAAAATTACAAGTAAGATTAAACTTAAAAAACTAAAAAATAAAATGAAAGGTAAAAAATCAATTTCTAATTTAAATATAGATAATTTTGATTTGATTTGATTTAATTTTAATAAATTTTATGTGATTTAATTTAAAATGTATATTAAAAAAATTTAAATATAAATATAAATTTACTAAAACCTACAATAAAAAAACTCTAATAACTACTCAAATATTTTTTTAACTTTAAAAATTATTAAGAATAAATTAAACTAAAAGAAATAACACAGAGCATTGATAATCGAAATAGGCACGTGGCATATTCTCTTTATCACGAAATGCCAAATAAATAAATTTATTAATTCTCTTTATCACTAAATACCAAATAAATAAATTTATTTATTTCTTGGAAGGCAAAATCGAACAGCTGTAGGCTTTGCAATGAGTGTTTCTTATGTTTTTTTGACTAAGAACGACAAAAGAAAAAAAACAGTGAGAGACAATGTAAAATAAAAAATAAAACTTAAATATATTTAATTTCTATTGTCTTAATTTGAGACAATGTAAAATAAAAAATAAAACTTAAATATATTTAATTTCTATTGTCTTAATTTGAGACAATGTAAAATAAATAAATAAACTTAAATATATTTAATTTCTATTGTCTTAAGTTAAGACAAAATAAATAAATAAATATAACTTAAATATATTTAAGACAAAATTAGTATTTTGTCTTAAATTATAGTCTTAAAAAGCCCCTCAATGTAGTAGTGATTGTCCAAATATAAAGCTAACCTATCCAATAATAATAACTTGACTTTATAAGAAATCAAATCATGATGATAATCAAGACTATGATAAGGTTAAGTGTAGAAATAAGGTTAATAATAATCTCCTTGTACCAAATAATAACCAAATAGTACCAACGACAAGCGAATTTGAAACCTATAGCAAGTAATGAATCACTATGCCACAAAATAACCATTCATTTACCAATACCTTCCAAACAATAATAATAACATAATTTACTAATGGGTAATAAAATGGATCAATATGAATGTCCTCGTATTTAATATATTTAATTTATTGGATCTTTATTCTCAACTACAATAAATTATCATTTAGACATAAATAAATAATACATATTTATAAAAAAATCATAAATACATTATTTATTACAAATACTCTTATAAGAAAATAATAATATATAAACAATCTAAATTTTATTAGTTCATTTATTTTATTCAATAAAAGAGATCCAAGTAAACTTTGCATTTTATCTCATATATAAAATATAAATGAGAAAAATATAACTCTACATTTCCTAACCTAAAAGGAAAACATATATAAAAAATATAGTCTTTTAATTCTCATGCTACAAGTCAAGGAAATATTTACCAAGAAAGGAAAATCAAAACCACTAATAAATCTGCCTGTTTGCCTTTGAATTCAGTAGTTGAAGCAGCAGTATTAAAATAGTGATAACTTGGTCAAATCTAAACCAAATTCAAAACCGTCAGATGTTTTGGAAAGCTTAAGATGACACACGCATAACCCAAAAACCCTTTGGAAATCTATTAAACAAGTAAAATGTTGTTAATGAAATAACAACTGGACTTTTGGAAGCAAATATGACTCTTTCCAATCAACATAACCAAAATGAAGGTGAAAACCTAAAATAATAATTGGATCACGAATATAAAGTTATCATAGAAAACAACAAAAATGTCGATTTGGAAGGCATTATCCTTCAATGGAGAGCGCTAAACTTTATATACTATCATTTATTCCACTAGATTTATTTAGATGCTCCTACATGGTTTTAGGATTGCAGAAATTGATAGTTATATAGAAAATAATAATATTCATTTTTTTTTCCGAATAATAAGAATTGTTGAAAAAATTAAAATTGGGTAGATATTATAAACTATTACATCAGAACAATGAGAACTATACCGGGCTTCCAACCGATGGGTGCATTAAAATTATCTTTCACTTCTATTTCAGCCAACATGTAGCCTCAAAGAAAACGGGGTCTCATGGAGTGCAATAATTGCAGGAAAAAAATAAAATGGATTGTTAAAAGGGCTTGATGATAGGGCTTGATTTTTTTTGTGTGATGAAAACCCTACAACCTCTAGGTAGTTTTCCTTGAAAACCATACATGCAAGAGATTTCTATTTATTCATTATCATGTAGTATGTGCACTGCAAAAATCTAGTTTTTAGAAGTTGCAAAATATTTAGCATTATATTTTTGTTGATTTAATATTAATAAATACATTCACAATAATTTCTATAGTAAACATCATATTAATGACTTTTTAAATTTCATGGTGAAATTTAGGAATATTACAGTAAATTAGCTGAAATTTTTTTGTTCAAATTTAGAAGACCATACATATAAAGGTAGTTCTGAAAAGACATAATTTTCAGAAATTGCAAATGATATTAACAAACAAGTCTATTTTCTAATTGTTCATTTAAACTCAAATTTTAATCCAATGAAGTAGGTCATTTGACTGTGGATGAAAAAATGTTGCAAATGGGTAAGTTCCTTAAAAACAATTAAGAGTAGATAGAATGAGATCCCCGCTGATGCCAGTTCTCCCGAGCGCAAAAAGTTCGAACAAACGGAATAAAACCCGCGAAATACCAACATATAAATCCTTTTTTTTTCAAAAAAGATAAAATAAAAAGATAGATTTTTTTTTTTTTAAAAATTTATTCCCCATGCTATAAATTCATCCCACATGAGCTATAATTTCATTGAATCCCGCACACACTCAGAAATAGTACCATAACCATATCAACAAAACTAAACAGCAAAAAACTACATTCTACTAATTATTTTTTGATTTCGAGGAAAGTAATTATTACAACTTGCCAAATAACTCACCTCTTTAGTTCAAAATAATATAAATATATATTTATATATATAAATAAATATATTGTTTACTTTGTATTTTAATAATTTGAAATTCCATAATTATAGGATATGCACAAAATAGATTAATTGGAGCGGTTTAGGGATTTTCAAGCAAATGCAATTGGCAGGTGTAAAGCTATTACCTAGAACCTTTTTAGAACCCCCTCTACCTACACCAAAATGAGAGCTTTGTAGCAGGGTATAGACATCCATCAAGCACAAAGAGGGGGAGACATTTATTAGATACTATCGTTGCAATTGTTGTTGTGAACATGTAGGAAAAATGCGGCATCATGGACAAGGCATCAGTATTGTTTGACAGAATTCCTTAAAGAAATGCTAAACATAGGCAAGGTACATGAACTATTTAACAAAACACCTCAAAGGAATGTGGATGCATCGACAAGGCGTGATAATTGTTTGATAGGGAGGCCTAACAAAATCTCATGACGTCTTCACTTGCACACTTACAGTTTCGTACCAGATAAATAAAATTATAAAAAAAATCACTTCAATTAAAGATGTTAATACAAGGGAACATAAAATTTAGAACAATTTTCATGTCATTGATACCAATTGCACCCAGCTGTAGTATCACGGAGATTTACAGGTCAGAAGTGGGTTTCCAAGAATAAAATCCCACTCTTGGATTTATCTTATCCTCACAAACTCAGAAACATTCTATTTAAATAATAAAAATCCTGCTGTTGCTAAAAATCCAACTTGAATTGATTTAAAGCAAATCTTGTCTTGAGTTGCTTTAAAACAAATCCATATCCCACTTTTCTAGCTACAAAAATCAACAGATTTGACTTGCACATACAACAAAGCATACAACGTGGTGATAATGGTAAATCAAACTTAGATGTAAATATCGTGTTGATATTTTATGGCACTAAGATTAATTAGATCTTAATTCATTTTGTTTTATCCAGAATAATGTGGTAGTATAAGAACAATAAAAGAGTAATTTGAGAACCAAAGAAACTTACAAGAAGAAATACAAGCCCCACAATATCTTCAACTTGAAACTACATGAAAGAAACCAGAATCGAGTCTCCTCAACCTCTGGAAATTCTTCTCATGCGAATGTGTCGAGGCCTGAGTTGTATTTTGTGTATTTGTGTATAAAAGAGGATCGGGTATGCTGCCCATCATTTTGGTGAACAATTAATGGCCAGTTCATGCAAAGTGGTCTTCCAACCAAAGGATATGTGCGAGGAAAGTCCTTTTTTTTTACACATCGACCCAAATACTTAATTTCATGTCTGCTCACAACTAACTTTTATTTCCTTGAGGTAGCATTATAACTTTAGGTTTCCAAACTATATTTTTCCCTACCAACTGCAATTGCTCAAAATTTTCTAAAACCTTTTAAAAAAGAAGTGGTGGCTGCCCATGTTGACCTTCTATTGAGAAAACCCTCGAGAAGACGAGGGGTACCATTATTTTGAGTGGCATGGATATCCATTCATTTCTCATGGCTTTCTTCTCAATTAATGAGTGTAGAGATGATTTAACGTTCCATTCTACCATTATTCTTATCCCTTTTCTTATTTACCATAGATTGAACTTTTTTCCTCTTTTTAAGGGAACTAGACATATTCACAAATATTTTCTCATGAATAAATCTCAAGGAGCATACATTTATACAAATATAGTTTGTATGGGTAAAAATTAAAGTTCTAAAATTATATAAAGGTATATTTCGTATAGGTAACTCTTAAACTTTCAAGGTTTATATTAAAGTATAGTTTGTATAGTAGATATTAAAATTTATACTATCTTTGAATATATGTTAAGTTTTGTTATTTATTATATCTAAAATAACTTATACAATATGAAGATATCAGAATCACTATTTATTTAAAATCTCTCCTTTTGTTATAATTACAAATTTATATTATTTTTAATGAACACCTTAAAGAATGATATTAACACAATAGGGCATTAAACCATCCACCCAAACAAGTGGTAACAATTAATGTTCACAATAAGTAATATTTGAAGAACTTCATGTTGAAGTATATAATGCAATCCTCTCATTTCTTATGACTCTACTATTGGTTGAGGAAGGGGTTGAATCTACATTGGGTGGAATCATTTTTCTCACCACCCCTTAGACAAGATGAAAGATCAATGTCCACAATCTAAAGATACATGGAAATACCATATTAAATATTATCCTTTTAAGTTCATTTCCCTATCAATACATGAGCTTACACATGAAACCATAGGTCTATTACATATAGCATCGATATAATTTATTTTATAATTTTGTTCCTTGACATCATTTGCATCCCAAAAATCATTCAAAGAGAACCAATATTTAGCAACATGTTTTTTTTCTAAAACACAATGCAAGAATATCTTCTTGACATCCTTATACTCTATCTTTAGTTCATATAGGGAATATGCCATAACATTTAGTGAACTCCTATCTATTATTTACTATTCACATATACTTGATTTCTATGTAGATGTTTGTAAAGTAAAATTTATTTGCATAATTCAATTGATATTATGACCATTATAATTTATTACTTTCCCATTAACTATTTATGACATATGTAATAATAATTTTACATTAAAAGTATTATCACATGGTTTAAAATTAACATCCTCATTCAATATAATGCAAAACTCCTAAACTTCAAAGATAGCTAGACACAATTTTGTGAATGAAATTGTATGGCCTTACATCCTCCCCCCCTATGACTAAAATTCCTCCTGGAAGTTGATAACCAAGTAGAGCACCTATCCTTAGTAAAATTTAGTGTGAGTAACACCACATGGTCCACTAGCATAACATAACTATATACATATCCACCAACAACATTTCCTTTCAAATAAGAGTAACATCATATCATGCATAGGTTTTCCTACACTCCAAACTAAAGACAAAGTCATCAAGATCCAACATGCTGACAATTACATACATCATAGACCCCAAAATGGTTTATTTACAGAATCATTATGTTATTAATGATAGGTCTTCAATTAGTCAAACAACACTGGATATCAAAAGTACTTCAATAATACTTAGCAAGAACTCACATGACACCTCATGCCATCAACATATCATACCCATAATTTGAAAGCAGTCATTTGAATTTTTCCTCTTAACTATTATTCTCTAACTCTTATTTCCTCATTGGCACAACTAAAATGACATAATCAATGCACACAAATGACCACAAAAAGGACACACTTGACTCACAACATATGGCTCACACAAAGGGATGAGGATACCCAGTGCCCAAAATCCTCCTCTGAGAATGCATATCGTATAAATAATCACTATTAGGTCCTCCCCGAGAAACCTCTATATAAAAATCTCTTATAAACCAAGGGGTAATGGATAGTAACCATCCCATACTGGTCTCATTTACCCCTTCACAATAAATCCCCAGGCAATCTACTCCCCCCACACAACTAGTTAGTGACCCCTATGAGTGTGATAGTTTAACATACTCCACATTACTATACACATGCCAACAGTAACAAAAGATTGATAAAGCCTCAAAACAAGAAGTTTCAAGTTTCAAATAAAGAAACAATTCAAAATTTACAAGAAAAGATAAAATTCATAATGGTGGCCACCAATCAATAATTAAAAATTTAAAACAAAAGGGCTCAATAACTAGTCCCTAAGCAAGAAAGGATAATTTCACAATGTATGCAATCATCAACTTGAAGAATTTCAAAATTGTTGGCTTCATCAATCAAATAAAATCAAATTAACAATTCATAAATAGGAATCCAAAAGCCACATAAAATTCCACATTACGATCACTTCGTGACTTCAATTAAGTCACCTAAGGGGGAGGAGGGGATAAGGTTGTATCAAACCACATGGAGCTCATCAATAATTCATATTATAATAGCAATGTGTCTCACACAACCAAATACAATCATGTGATAATCAGCATGTCATATGTCCCACACAACTCGGGACAATCATATAGCAACTGAGTTATCAATGATAAATCTATTGTAGAATAATAGCACACTTAGGTCCACCCTCACCCCTTTTTCTTTACAATGATAGATGGTAGTAAGAGAGATAAGGGAATGTTAAATAGGTAATAGCATCACATATCAATCACAAGTGGATCCATAAAGAGGGGGAGATGGGGGAAGACATTATGCATATGCCAATGAGGGCCATATAATAGATATCCTCACCCTCAAAAGATAAGGGCCCCATAGTAGCTCACCTTACCTTTGGAAATGAGGGCCACACCATAGCTCACCTCAATCTTCTCTTGCCAACTCAACCCCTAATTACACTAGCGAACCCTTCTCCCTTAGGAGTGGTCGACACTAGGGAATACACCACATATCCAAAAAAAATCATAGTAGACATGCATCTCTACAACTAAATTGAAATTTCACATTGTTTTCATAAGTACATGTAGATAACACGCACCTAGTATCTAATACTTAAGGAAAAACATGCACAACAACTAAGAATCAAATATAATTCCCCAAAGTTCCTAGTGTACCAACCTAGGCTCTAATACCTATGTCATGCCCACATTTCAACCTCTAAACAATTTAACAATCCACAACTACTTTACTAATTTGCAATTCTTTTTATTTATTTTTTATGTTTACTTAAGAGAAAACCAACAAAATTCACTACTTATAGCTATGGTCAAGGATCACAGTAGTTCAAAGCAAAGATATAAATGATTTATACTTTTTAGCAATAAAGACTACTTGCTTTGGATTAGCTTAAGGTACCTCTTACATTCCATCGTGTCAAAAAATTCTTGCTCCCAATACCTATACCTGCAAGGTCTACATGACTTGGAACACACATAAGATCAAAGGTAGTTAGCACATGATTACTAGGACAAGCTATATAGATTAGTGATAGTTTACAATATTAGGAGAAAGTGACAAGTCACGTACATGACTCAAAAGGACAGTCCTAAGGGCCCGACCTAATGCCTCAGGGGCTCATCAATTGATGGCCTTGCCTACATATTTACTTCACAGAGGCACTGTAGTTCACCTAACTTGAGTGGCACCCAACTCATTTGACTCACCACATGGGGTATATCCATAGAGTTCAATAGATGATTCAACCTCATTCATACTCACAACATGATTACATTGTAATACACTAAAGTTCAAACCTATGCTCAAAGGTATCATGTGTACCTTACAAAATACATACTATAAAAGTGGGTATGCAACCCTTTCTAGGGTCCATTACCCCAGACCATTACTCGATCGGCTGCCACCCACTTAGGTGAAGCCAGTTATTGGAACTTCATTTAAGGAAATACTAAGTAATACACTTCCAGGATATTTTCTTGAATGTTAAATTGAAAGATAAATAAAATTTCATGTTTACTTATGACCTAGGTTTATCTCCCTTGACTTGATACTTGTTTTTCTTAATCGGATATTGAATACCCCAAATTACTAAGGATTTCACTTTTAAAGGGAATCTAGTTCTCCATGAACACAAAATTTACTATTCATTCACTGGGATAGAGATATGGTTTACTTAAATCATAAATTTGCACAAGGTGGTCTTAGTGTAATTAATTATTTATTACACTAGCATAAGTTAACTTAGTTCTTTTATTTAATTAATTAAGTCCTAGGTTGCATTATTAGATAAATCATCAATAATGGGGTAATTCTCCTTCCATGTTTGTATGGATAAGATTATTTCTAGAAGATGAGTTTTCCTTCTAGAACTTATCTCAATCTTCCATTATTTCCTAGGTAGGGTTCACATGTCACATGTTGCTAGATCTTGACACATGGCAACATCATCTTGCATCTTGTATCTCACTATGCCTATATGTTCAAGGAATTTGTACCTTTCTAATCATATCATATTCTAGATCAATAACAATCTCCATTTGCATGCCCTTAGTTGCAACACTTTCTATGTGGTTGAATTTCTCCTTGACAAAGGTCCTCTTGAAGGCTGCAGCTTCAGGGACAATGTGCATCCATCATTTCAACATGGTATCAAAGCCATTCCATTGAGATTTCATCCTGGGATCAAGAAAGTTGGGCTAGAGAGATTCATCATAGGCTTGAAGGTTTCCATTGTAGGCTACTTGACTCCACTCGAGGACCAAGCTGATTTCTGGAGCAGATTGAGTCAGATCTGAGCTCACCATTATCTTCAGAAGGCCTCGAAACCCTAGGATCGATTGTTCAATCATCAAAACTTGATTCATCAACCCAGGAGCCATTAGAGGTATTTTTAGGTTTGCAAAATCAACCATACTATCCATACAATTTGCAGTAAAAAATAATCCCAGTCAGTTGTCCTCTGAGGCAAAAAAAGTTTAGTTGCAGGCCATTTTTCATTTCATAAAAATTCAAGCTTATATCTCTTTTGTTTAGAAAAAGTTTATATTTTCTATAGTTGCAGAAAAATAAATCTAATCGACCTCCATTTTAGTATTTCATCAACATACATTCGGCATTAGAGTTTTATTTATTTTTCATTAGTATTTTATTAAAATATGAGGGTTTTATTTTTTAATTGCAATAGTTGCAATATTAAAAAATCATCAAATTTTTCCTTGTCGAATTTTTTCATTCTAAGTCTGCAGATTTTCCTTTGTTGTCGATTGCATTAAGATCTCTATCAGGGGGTATACATATTGGTCGGCCACTTGTGTTTTTTGACTATCAACCATTACTCTCCTCACCACCGATGTTTCCTTCCTCTTCTCGACCCTTGCTCTCTACCACCGGTCGCTTGTTTACTGGTTCATCTCGTCGAAGTCATTTACCGGCCAACATCCATTCTCATCGACCATCAGAGTTCTTCCCACTGATGATTACAATTCTCCACCAATTCCATCATCTATTTTCCATCGGTGACTGTGCTCTACCTACCGTCAACCATCGAGGACTTGGTCACATCATAGACTGAGGGTTCTATTTGTGAGCAACACCACCATTGAAAAGAGGCGCTCTGCCCTAGTTCTTAGCCCCGCTATCACCCAAGGAGGGAGCCCTTTTTTTGCCTCAGATCATGCCTTGGTCACATCAATGACCAAGTGCTAAGCCCGAAGAGGCTAGTTTTTTGCTCCCATTTAGCCTACCAAGTGCCTAATCTAGTTTTTTTTTCATTTTTTCACAACTTTCACCCATGGTATCAAAAATCGACAAATGAGATACTATCAGAAAGAGAATTTTCTCTACTTTCTAGTGGTGACATCCATTCTACAAAAAAAATCTATCAAAAAAATCTATAGTCAACTAAAGTCAAAACCCTAATCTTAACTCAAAGGCTCATATCTTCTCACCAGATTGTCGAATTTCAGTGATTCCAGTGGCATCAGGAAGGTAATTCAGAGAATTTTTCATCAGTCCATTAACTTTGATCAGTTTCAGTTCCAAGTACTCTTACATTAGATTTTTTCAATTTGGTGCATTTGTTCAATAACTTGGATATCCTGAAGCTTGAGAAAATAATATTTGATTCGGGTAGCATCACTTCAATTGCATATCATCCTTAGAAGTTTCTATTTGTTGTTGAAGGTTAGTGTCTTTATGTTTTGGAGAAATTTGATTGTACATTATGGGGCTTGCATATTCTCCTTCTGTGGTTATGTTGCATAAGGGAAACTATAAACAATGGCGGGATAGGATCATACACCATCTCCAATCACTTGATTTATTGCCACATCTACATGGTATAGTTCCCCATCCAAGTGAAGGTATTCATGAATTTTCTTGGAGTTGTTGCAGATACACTATCTTGGAGATCATTGTTATGCAAGTTGATTGTGATGTTTTGAGTACTATTGATCATTGTGATTGTCCTCATATCCTTTGGACTAAGATTTGGGAGATATATGGAGGTTCAGATACTCCACCCTTTCCCGATGGTCATGATTCAGAATGTCATTCTTCAGATCAGCTACCCCATGATGATATTGCTATGTAGGAAGTTGTTTGTTTGGATTGCCTTGAATCTTCTGAAGAGGTTGACAAGGTTTCTTCAAATACTTCTTCTCCATTAGGGACTATTGGTATCCCTTCACATTCAATGATTCCTTGTCTAGAGTCATTGATTGAGGCTTCCATCATCATCATTCATTAGGACACATTCAGTTTTCCAGACTTGACATCACAAGATGGATTTGTTTTAGGTATCATTGACTTGGCTACTTCCATGGGTTTTGAGAACATTCTTGAGGGGATATCACTCCTCTATTCAAATCTTACTTTGGAGAGTTCTCTTGAGTCTCCTCATCCCTTTATCTCAACCTTGATTGGGGATCTTGAGACTACATTGGAGGCACTTGGTTTCTCTTCAGATATTTCATATATGAGACTTATTCCCTCTCATTCCATTCAGGAGTTGGAGTTTCTTCAACATCTACCATTGGATTTGTTTCTTCCTAGTGGAAGACATATGGTTTGGACACATTTGTTGCTTCAGACTTCTTTCAGTGGTTTTGAGGACACTTCATTGTGGGGGGGCAATCTAGTCTCCATCATATTCATTGTATCATGGTCTTTGGAACATCAGTTTCCACATAGTCCTAGTTTGTCACCCTCTTCATTGATTATGGCATCTTCATCTTCAGGCAAAGAGACACATGAGAAGAGTTTAGAGACATCATCAACATCCATATTCATCCTTCCTTCCTTCAATTCCTATTTGGAATGGGAAGCATCCCTACACTTACACTTGGTTTTGTTTCTTCCGAAAGGGAGACAAGTTGTTTTTTGACATTGGATCATGTTTTGTCTTTAGACACTTACCATTTTTGTAAGTGATTTCATCCTCTGGGGGGGCTACATAGTCTCTCTCTTTCCTCCCTATGGGGGGGCTATTGATTGTATTGTACCCATGTGATGGATGGTGTCCTTGGGGGGTATTTGGGAGTCCTCCATCCTTCCCATCCTTTCTCACTTCTTTGTATTTCATCTCCTTTTTGGAAAGGGGTTTTGTTCCCACTAGGTTTTCCCCTTTTCTCTAGTTGTGGGATATTTGTTGCATTTTTCATTTTCATCATGTAAATGGGTACCTAACATGGCCTCGTAGTCGAGACCCATCATCTTTGAATAATCATTGCATTTCCTCCCTAAGTTTCACTTATGGGGGGGTGTTAGTGTAATTAATTATTCATTTCACTAGCATAAGTTAACTTAGGTCTTTTATTTAATTAATTAAGTCCTAGGTTGCATTATTAGATAAATCATTAATAATGGGATAATTCCCCTTCCATGTTTGTAGGGATAAGATTCCTTCTAGAACTTATCTCAATCTTCCATCATTTCCTAGGTAGGGTTCACATGTTGTCACATGTTGTTAGATCATGACACATGGCAACATCATCTTGCATTTTGTATCTCACTCATGCCTATATATATTCAAGGAATTTGTAAATTTGTAATCATCTCATATTCTAGATCAATAAAAATCTCCATTTGCATGCCCTTAGTTGCAAAACTTTTTGTGTGGTTGAATTTCTCCTTAGCAAAGGTCCTCTTTAAGGCTCTAGCTTCAGGGGCAATGTGCATCCATCATTTCAACAGGTGGGAGAAAAATAATTAGATAAAGGAATAGATTCCTTGCATACTTACCCAAATGTGTTAAAAACTTTGCAAACTAGATCATAAGAGAAACTCCCATGTAAATCTCTCAAAATATAAGTCACATGTTAGATTGAATAAAAATAAGTAACATCTGCCATTTTCTACTTACCAAGGTTCTTCTTAACAAAGTGAGATGATATGATGAAAAATGGTCACAAGATTAATTATCATAACCAACCATGATATAAAGGCATAAGGCAATGAATTTCTACAATCATCATTTTAAAAATTACTAGAAATGATTGGTTGATAACCATTCAGTAATAATTCAATTTTTGTAGCAATTTTCTTGTACAAAATCCAATGGTTAGAAATGATAAAATAACTAAGCAAATTCTATCAGTGGATAAAAAATAACCTCAATTGTCGAAATATAAAGCTAACCTATCCATTAATAATAACTTGACTTTATAAGAAATCAAATTATGATGATAATCAAGACTTTGATAAGGTTAAGTGTAGCAATAAGGTTAATAATAATTTCCTTATACCAAATAATAACCAAGTAGCACTAACGACAAGAAAATTTGAAAACTATAGCAAGTAATGAATCACTATGCCACAAAATAACCATTCATTTACCAATACCTTCCAAATAATATTAATAACATAATTTACTAATGGGTAACAAAATAGATCAATATGAATTTCTTGGTATTTAATATATTTAATTTATTGGATCTTTATTCTCAACTACAATAATTTATCATTTAGACATAATTAAATAATACATATCTATAAAAAAATCATAAATACATTATTTATTACAAATACTCATAAAAAAATAATAATATATAAACAATCTAAATTTTATTTATTCATTTATTTTATTCACTAAAAGAGATCCAAGTAAACTTCGCACTACATTTCCTAACCTAAAAGGAAAACATATATAAAAAAGATAGTCTTTTAATTCTCATGCTATGAGTCAACAAAATATTTACCAAGAAAGGAAAATCAAAACCACTAATAAATCTATCTGTTTTCCTTTGAATTCAGTAGTGGAAGCAACAATATTAAAACTGTGATAACTTGGTCAAATCTAAACCAAATTCAAAACCGTCAGATGTTCTCGAAAGCTTAAGATGAGATGCTCATAACCTAGAAACCCTTTGGAAATCTATCAAACAAGTAAAATGTTGTCAATGAAAGAAAAACTAGACTTTTGGAAGCAAATATGACTATTTCCAACCAACATAACCAAAATGAAGGTGAAAACCTAAAACAATAATTGGATCATGAATATAAAGTTATCATAGAAAACAATGGAAATGTTCATTTGGAAGGCATTATCCTTCAATGGAGAGTGCTAAACTTTATATACTATCATTTATTCCACTAGATTTATTTAGTTGCTCCTACATGGTTTTAGGATTGCAAAAATTGATAGTTATATAGAAAATAATAATATTCATTATTTTCCGAATAATAAGAATTTTTGAACAAATTAAAATTGGGTAGATATTATAAAATATTACATGAGAACATTGAGAGAAATACCCCTTCCAACTGATGGGTTCTCTAAAATTATCTAACTTTCACTTCTATTTTAGCCAACATGCAGCCTCAAAGAAAAATGGTGTCTCATGGAGTGCAATAATTGCAAGAAAAACACAAAATGGATTGTTAAAAGGGCTTAATGATAGAGCTTGATTTTGTTTGGTGTGATGAAAACCCTATAGCCTCGAGGTAGTTTTCCTTGGAAACCATACATGCAAGAGATTTCTATTTATTCATTATCATGTAGTATGTGCACTGCTAAAATCTAATTTTCAGAAGTTGCAAAATATTCAGCATTATATTTCTGCTGATTTAATATTAATAAATACATTCACAATCATTTGTATAGTAAACATCATATTAATGACTTTTTAAATTTCAAGGTAAAATTGAGGAATATCATAGTAAATCAGCTGAATTTTTTTTGTTCAAATATAGAAAACCATACATATAAATGTGGTTCTAAAAAGACATAATTTTTAGAAATTGCAAATGATATTACCAAACAAGTCTATTTTCTAATTGTTCATTTAAACTCAAATTTTAATCCAACGAAGTAGATCATGTGACTATGGATGACAAAATGCTACAAATGGGTAAGTTCCTTAAAAAACAATGAAGAGCAGATAGAATGAGATTTCAGCGAAGAAAAAGAGTGCATAAAATAAGCCGATATAAGGAATATGGCAATGTAAACACTTCAAATGAATAATACAGCTAACAAAATCCAAAGTGTGAATTTGAATACCAACATACAAACTTTTTCAAAACATAAAATAAAAAGGAAGTAGATTTTGTTTTATTTTTTTCTTTTTTTTAATTCCTCGTGCTATAAATTCATCCAACATGAGCTGTAATTTCATTGAATCCCAAACATGCTAAAAAATAGCACCATAACCATATCAACAAAACTAAACAACAAAAAGCTACATTTTTTCAATTGTTTTATGATTCCAAGGAAATTAGTTATTACAACTTGTGAGATAACTCACCTCTTTAGTTCAAAATTATATAAATATATATTTATATAAAAATAAATATATTTTCTACTTTGTATTTTAATATATTGAAATTCCATAATTATACATATGCACGAAATAGATTAATTGGAGCGGTTTGGAGATTTTCAAGAAAATGCAATTGGTAAGTGTAAAGCTATTTCTTGGAACCTTTTCAGGATCCCCTCTGCCTACGCCAAAATGGGAGCTTTGTAGTAGGGTATAGACATCCATCAAGCACGAAGAGGGGGAAACATTTATCAGATATTATAGTTGAAATTGTTGTCGTGAACATGCAGGAAAAATTCGGCAACATAGACAAGGCACAAGTATTGTTTGAAAAAATTCCTCAAAGAAATGTTGAACATAGGCACGGTACATGAACTATTTGACAAAACACCTCAAAGGAATGTGGATGCATCGAAAAGGCATGAGAATTGTTTGATAGGGAGGCATAAAAAAATCTAATGACATCTTCACTTGCACACTTACAATTTCATACCAGATAAATAAAATTATACACAAATGCACTTCAATTAAAGATGTCAATACAGGGGAACATAAAATTTAGAACAATTTTCATGTCATTGATACCGATTGCACCCACTTGTAGTATCATGGAGATTTACAGGTCAGAAGTGGATTTGACTTGCACATACAACAAAGCATACAACATGGTGACAATGGTAAATCAAACTCAGATGTAAATCTCGTGTTAATACTTTTTGGCACTAAGAATAATTAGATCTTAATTCATTTTGTTTTATCCAGAATAATGTGGTAGTATAAGAACAATAAAAGAGTAATTTGAGAACCAAAGCAACTTACAAGAAGAAATACAAGCCCCACGATATCTTCAACTTGAAGTTGAACGAAAGAAGCTAGAATCGAGTCTCCTCAACCTATGGAAATTTTTTTCATGCGAATGTGCTGAGGCATGGGTTGTATTTTGTGTATTTGTGTATAAAAGAGGATCGGGTATGCTACCTATCGTTTTGGTGAACAATTAATGGCCAGTTCATGCAAAGCGGTCTTCCATCCAAAGGACGTGCGAGGAAAGTCCTTTTTTTTTTTACACATTGACCCAAATAATTAATTCCATGTCTGCTCACAACTATTTTTTTTTTCCCAAGCTAGCATTATAATTTTAGGTTGTTAGACTATATTTTGCCCTACTAACCGCAATTGCTCGAAATTTTCTAATTTTTTTAAAAAAGGAAGTGGTGGTTGCCCATGCTGACCTTCTATTGAGAAAACCCTCAGGAAGAGGAGGGGTACCATTGTTTTAAGTGGCATGGAAATCCATTCATTTTCCATGACTTTCTTCTCAATTAATGAGTGTAGAGATGATGTAATGTTCCATTCTACCATTATTCTTATCCCTTTTCTTATTTACCATATATTAAACTTTTTTCCTCTTTTTAAGGGAACTAGACATATTCACAAATATTTTCTCATGAATAAATCTCAAGGAACATACATTTATACAAATATAGTTTGTATGCATAAAAATTAAAGTTCTAAAATTATATAAAGGTATATTTCACATGGGTAACCCTTAAACTTTCAAGGTTTATATAAAAGTATAGCTTGCATAGTAGATATTAAAGTTTATACTATCTTTGAATATATGTTAAATTTTGTTATTTATTATATCTAAAATAACTTATATAGTATGAATATATTAGAATCATTATTTATTTAAAATCTCTCCTTTTTTAATAATTACAAATTTATATTATCTTTAATGAACACCTTCAAGAATGATATTAACACAATAGGGCATTAAACCATCCATCCAAGCAAGTGGTAACAATTAATGTTCACAATAAGTAATATTTGAAGAACTTCATGTTGAAGTATATAACACAATCCTCTCATTTCTTATGACTCTACTATTGGTCGAGGAAGGGGTTGAATCTACATTGGGTGGAATCATTTTTCTCACCACCCCTTAGACAAGGTGAAAGATCAATGTCCACAATCTAAAGATACATGGACATACCATATTAATTATTATCTTTGTAAGTTCATTTCCCTATCAGTACATGAGCTTACACATGAAACCATAGGTCTATTATATATAGGATCAATATAATTTATTTCATAATTTTGCTCCTTGACATAAAGTGCATCCCAAAAATCATTGAAAGAGAACCAATATTTAGCAACATGTCTTTTTCTAAAACACCATGCAAGAATATCTTCTTGACATCCTTATACTCTATTTTTAGTTCATATAGGGTATATTCCATAACATTTAGTGAACTCCTATCTGTTATTTACTATTCACATATACTTGATTTCTATGTAGATGTTTGTAAAGTTGAATTTATTTGTGTAAGTCAATTGATATTATGACCATTATAATTCCTTACTTTCCCATTAACTATTTATGACATAATAATAATTTTACATTAAAAGTATTATCACATGGTTTTAAATTAACATCCTAATTCAATATAATGCAAAACACCCAAACTTCAAAGATAGCTAGACACAATTTTGTGAATGAAATTGTATGGCCTTACAACACCCGGTAAGCTTACATCTGAAGCCAGCAGCACTGGAGGATTGGTTGAACCAATAGAGGAAGGTGAGGACCAGGAAGATGGTCAACTCAATTTGTTGGATAATTTTCAAGAATTTATCCAAAAATGTATAGAGGATAAAATTAAATTGGGTAGAGACCTGAATTTTGAGGAGTTACGTCTTCCAAATTGGTGTAAAGTCCATAATGCTTCCCATTCATAACTGGAATGTTGCATATTCTAGACAACAGTGGAGCAGATACAAAGATGAATCAATCCAACCCCAATTGTTAGGATAAGCATGCAAAATACTCAAGATGATCCCAAAGGTAAAGGTCTAATGCTTTCTGGAGAGCCTCTTGATGAGAGATTCAAAATACTTTCATTTTATGTTTAAAAGACTTGCTATTTTTGTTAATTGACATGATTAGCGGTAGATTATCGATTAACATATTTACTCATTTTTCTTTATGTTTAGCTAAATTAGTGGATATATTTGAAGTAATGGTTTATGTTAGAAACATTACTTTATGATGTTAATAATGAGATAATTATGCTGCGTTGATCTTTTTCTACCATAATTGTTATCCTTTTCCTAAGGGTTTTGAATAGGGTATTTTAAAAGATTGACGATGTGGTTAA
Source organism: Sequoia sempervirens (assembly GCA_007258455.2). Classification (NCBI taxonomy): domain Eukaryota; kingdom Viridiplantae; phylum Streptophyta; class Pinopsida; order Cupressales; family Cupressaceae; genus Sequoia; species Sequoia sempervirens. Next base: position 474,566,217 of record VDFB02047230.1, read on the forward strand.
ACTCTTTGTTTAATCAAGGGAAATAATCATGCCATTTGATGGGCCTAGCTAGATGATAAGTGACTCAAGTCCAAATCAGATTCTTTGTAGTCGATTATGGAACTTCTACTTCGAGCACCAATCTGGCATATTTCTCTATGTCTTGCTTTAGTCTTGTTTCAGTTTTTCTTTAGTTTTGTTTTAATATTTAGTTAGATGCCTTGAATCTTGGAAGTTAATCACCATGTTGTAAATTCAATCAGGATATGTTATAAATATCCATGTTTTAGTTTTAAATAGGAGTTAGATAATTTTCAATTAAATTTTTGTAATCATTGGCAATACTTTGTTTTGTGTCCCACTTTGATCAAATTGAATGAAACCAAGAAGTTAAATCAATCACTGTGTTAAGGAATCTTACCTGAGGAAGAGAAGGGCCTGCTCAACTGAAGGGATCAAACTTGTCTTAGTATTTTACTAAGTTATACTATTTCTAGTTATTGATATTAAATCTGAGGTGTTAGATGTTAATTCTGGAATGATAAGTTGTTGAACCGTTTTCAGTTGTTGAATGATAAATATGGATAGTTACTTCTATTTGAATCACTTTTGAAATTAGTTTATCATGGTTAGATTAATTGGTTAGAATCATTATAAGATTTATTAGATTAATCAGATTTAGATGTTGTTTGAAATAATTAAGTTTGGTAATTATTTGTTGAGTTTAATTAGAAGCAATGATGGAGACTTATGAAAAGATGGAATTGAAGTTAGTTGAAAATCTATTCATGGAAATTAGTGTTTATGTTTTCTAGATTAATTATCATTTTCATGCAATTCATTTCTATTCTTAAAATAGTATTTAATTTCTAGCAAATCTTAAGATAGATTTATTTTAAATAAAAATAGGATTAATTTGGGTTTCGTATTTTAAATTAAGAATTAAAGTAGATTTTAGTCTTCTCCATGAATCGGTCTCAATCAAGTCCAATGAAGTCAAAAATAAGTCAACAAAACTTTAGTTTAGGAAATAAGATAGAATTAATTCTTAGGAATTAGTCGTTGTAGTTCAGCTCCTGAGAGCTCTTGAAGAACTCCTAAAAGCTCCTGAAGGAGCTAAATCGATACCTGAAGTCACTGTTTACAGTGTAAAACCCCCCCAAAAATCTGTGACAACCATCCTCATTGCATATAGCTTTGAGACACACTTGGTTCGATAAATAATTGACTAAATGATGCAAGTTGTGACATCAACGACCTTGCCCATCACCTCCCAATAGTAGAAAAACTAAAGGAAAATCAAGAGGATCAGGGACCGCTGGTTGTTGGACACTTAGATTTGATGGATCAAAATCAAAGCAAGGTGTTGGGGCAGGGTTTGAGTTAATCAGTCCTAAAGGTAAGACCTTTTTTGTTTCCCATAGACTCCAATTCCATTGTACTAATAATGTAGTTGAATATGAAGCTTTGATTCATGGGTTATTGATGGCATTAAGAAAGAAGGTTAATATTCTGCAAGTGTTCTAAGATTCAAAGTTCATAGTCAAGCAAGTCAGAAAGTAGTACTCATGTCACGATAGAAGAATGACTAATTACATACATAGAGTATGGGATCTTATTGATGGATTTGATGCTTTCAACATTCAACTAATACCTCACAACAAAACCCAAAATGATGATGATGCTTTAGCTTAGGCAGCCAATATATTACAACCTTTGTCACTTTCAGGCTTGAAGAAGTTTACTGTAGAGCTCACTCTAGTGCCATCAATGCCTAGCAATGTAACTAATTTTTAGGTGTTTGAGGATGAAAAACATATTCTTGATTTTATTATGAGTTTTGATGTGTTTACCTCACAGATAATTGATGAAGTGGAGCCTCAGGAGGTGGAGATGGACCTAGAAGGAATCATCAACCTGAAGACCAACACTATTCTAAGGGGATGGTACAACTAGAGAGAATAATTGATCTGGATAGGATTAAAGATCAAGAACAACATTCCAAGAAGGAGTCCATTAGTAGTCAGTGTGATACCTATAATACGGGAACTCCAAAAAATGTTAAGAATGTTTTTATTGGCAAGGTATGTACTCCAAAGGAAAGGAGAGGAATCATAGATGCACTACGTACATATCAGGATGTAATAGCTTGGAGTTATGAATATTTGAAGACTTATAATACTTCAATTATTACACATACCATTCCTCTCAAGGAAGATGTCAAGCCTTTTAGACAAAGAAAAAGACCAATCAATGCCCTGTTGGAACCCATCATCTAGAAGGAGGTAAAAAAGTTATTATCTACTCGTATCATATTTCTAGTTAGGCATTCAACTTGGGTGGCTAATTTGGTTTCGGTGAGAAAGAAGAATAGGAAAATCAGGCTTTGTGTTGATTTCAGAAATCTCAACTATGCATTAGAAAAGGATAACTATCTAGTCCCATCATTGGATGGGGTGTTACATATTGTCAACAGATCTTAGATGATGTCCTTTCTAGATGGATATTTTGGATATAATCAGGTTATGGTACAATACGAGGATAGGTACAAATTTGCATTCACTACAAAGTGGGGGACTTTTGCTTATAGGAGAATGCCTTTTGGGCTAATCAATGTTGTAGCAACTTTCCAGAGTGATATGGATATTTCCTTCAAGGAAATTATTGGTAAATGCATCATTATTTATATGGATGATTTGATAGTCTTTTCCAAGAAATGATATAATATTATGAACTTATGCAAGGTATTCCAAAGGTGCAAGGAATTTGGCATTTCACTTAATCCCAAGAAGTGTATCTTTGGAGTCACTGAAGGGAAGTTGTTAGGGAATGTTATCTTAGAAAAGGGTATCTCTATTGATCTAGAGTGAGTGGAGGCCATACTTAAGATTCAGCTCCCTGCAAGTAAAAACAAAATGAAGTCATTCTTTGGAAAAAATAACTTTGTCAGGAATTTTATCACTAGATTTGTAGAAATAGTTAAACCCTTGAATACAATGTTGAAGCAAAAGAAGCATTTGCATAAATTAAGAGGGCAATAGTTGATGCTCCGATATTGGTGATTCTTGATTATTCCAAACCTTTTTATATATATTATTTTGCATCAGATCACTCTTGTGCTAGAATGTTAACCAAAAAATTAGACCAAGGAAATGAGTATCCTATAGCTTTCATGAGTGCTCCTTTAAAAGATGTAAAATTGATATATCCTAGTGTAGAACAATAGGCTTATGCTTTGGTCAGAGCTGTAAAGAAATTCAAGCATTACATCTTAAGAAATAAGGTCTTTGTGATAGTGCTTGATCTTGTAGTTAAGCTTTTACAGATGCAAAATGAATTAGGAGAATGAAGAGCGAAGTGGGTGACAATGTTGTAGGAATATGATATTGAGATTCAACCAATGAAATTGGTAAGAGGACAAGGATTAACTAAGACAATGGCTGAAATGGGTCCCAATCTCACAACCTAGCACTATCACCTCCAAGATGTTTCCCTAGGGGATTGGTATAATGACATTATCTACTATCTTTTAAATTAGCAATTTCATGATCATCTTAATGCAGTGCAGTGGAGAGCTTTGTGTTTGAAAAGTGACAACTTCATGTTAAAGGGTGTTGTTTTATACAAGAATCACAAAGGCGTTTACCTTCATTGTCTTGGGAATGAGGAAGTTGAAAGAGTGATGACTGAATTCCATGATAGGTATGGCATAGGCCATGGTTCTACACTAGCTACTGCAAATCAGATTCTGAGGGCAGGCTATTACTGGCCTACTTTGTTCAAAGATGCCCACAACCACGTGAGGACCTACCATGTGTGTCAAACTGTAGCAAGTAAGGAGAAGTATGTAGCTCTCCCACTTCAACCAATCATAGAGGTAAAACCATTTGCACAGTGGGGTTTGGACTTTATTGGTTTGATCAACCCACCTTCTTTTGTAGGCCATAGGTACATTCTCACTATAAATAATTACTTTACTATATGGACTGAAGCTCTTGCTTGTAAATAGTGCACTTCTGAAGTGGTAATCAATTTTCTAGAATTGAGTATTATCAATCGCTTTGGTTTTGCTTTTGATTTGTTCTATGAGAATTTGCATCATTAAAGTTCTCTAGTTGAGCTTTTGACCATGGAATCATCGTTAAGTTTTCCTCCAATTATTATCCACAAGGTAACAGTTTGGTTGAGTCCTCAAACAAGAATATTTTAACAGTCATCCATAAACTGTTAGAAAGGATCCCCGAGGATTGGCATACCCAGCTTAGATTTTCTCTTTGGGAAAATCACACTAGGCATAAGGCCTGTATAGGAACCTCTCCCTACCACCTTGTGTATGGTTTGGAGCTAGTATTCTTGATTCAATTGAAGATCCCAACTCTGTAATTTATCAATGAATACTATGATGAAGGGGATAATCATGAAGCCCATTTGGATGAACTTCTACACCTTGAAGACAAGAGGGATGAAGCCTTAGAAAAAATTTCTAAACATCAAGTAGTTGTCAAGATATGGTTTGATAGGAGAGCCAAGGTGAAAGCCTTCAGAATATTTGACTTGGTTCTCTATTGGGATAAAGCACATGATAGAAAAGGGTAGCATGGTAAATTTGATAAGCTTTGGCTTGGCCCCTACCAGATTTTAGAGATACTAGGAGATAACACTTTCCGCTTGAAAACTCTCACTGGAGAGGATGTCTCGTTGCCTGTCAACGGGAAATATTTGAAGCATTACTTCCAATCTTGAGCTACTTACAACTCTTTCCCTTGTAAATAGTTAGGTTAGGTGTCGGTTTCTTTGTTTTGTTTCATTTTGGTTTGCTTTCTATTTTTTAGTTAGTTTAGGTTTGCTTTGGTTTGGGTTAGGTTTGCTTTTGTTTCTGCTTTTTCTTTTTTGTTCCCCTATTCTCTTTTGGGCATGTTGCACCTCCACATCAATCATTACATTATCAGGGATTGTTCTGAATATTTATTTTACAAACTCTAATCATCCTTCCAGAGTTAGTTAGTGGAAATCCTTCACTTGGTGTCACATGTGCTAATGCCTGAGGAAGATGAGTCAATGGACTAAGTTAAATCTAGAATGTGCTTGAGTCTTACACTTCTAAACACATCTTAAGAATTCCAAGGTTGCTAAAGATTCCTTATGAAGTCTGGTCAAGTGAAAAATCTTATTTTTGCTTTAGCGCCACTGTGGTTTTCAGCCCTAAGTGTGAGCTTCATTGCTTATAGGGTGAAAAGGGAAGTTTAAAAGATCTTAAAAGAATATCAAAAAAGAAAAGAGAATGTTGAAAATCAAAGTGAAAAATCACTTTATTAGGAGTATCTAAGTATCTCTACTAGGGCTATGAACGCCTGGCTAGCAGTAGAGCAATGCTTGGGAAGGCCACAACAATGACCTCGTCAGGGCTATGGACGCATGACTGGTAACGAGGCTCTATCTAGGATGATTTTGGAGTTAGAATATTTATGTAGCTTGACTAGATTCAATTTGGTTCCTACAAAAATTGAGGGAGGGAAATGAATACATTTGTACACACTTTAATTCCAGCACAAGAAGGGTCTTCTTGTTCATAAACTTTGAAACCCTACTTATCGTTGACCTGATGTGAGGTTTGAAACCAGAGATTTTGGGTTCTTGATTCTAGTTTGTCATCAAAATGCTCTAGAGCATTTCCCTAACAGGAGTCACCATTTGTTGTGCAGTTTTCACACACATGCCATGTTGAAAGCAGGGACCCTCTTTTCTTGCTTTTCTTTCTTGTTTTCTTTTCATAGGGTCCTGAATTTGTATAATTAAGGGATGGGTCCCTCGGTCTTGGTATTGTTTCACCCACATGCTTAATGATAAATTTTCATTTGAGATGTCATCTTGAAACTTCAAGTGATGGTCTGGCTCTTGGAAGCTAATCCTTGATCAAAATGTTCAAACCAAGGAAAAATTGACTAAGTAAAAGGAAATTTCAGTATTTCCAAGGTACCTCGGATTACCTGAACCTTAATCCCATTAGATAATTTGAGCTACCTCAGATTACCCAAGTTCGGGCCCTAGTCGCATTACTGAGATTTCTTGGGACACCCGTACGAGCCTTTATTACTTGAATTAATGAGTTCAAAAGGCTAATTTGGGAATAAAGGGGTAGTTTGAATGGTCATTTCCTCATTTTGCATTTGTGAGAGTTTCAATTTGAGAAGGTGGGCTCCATCTCATATTCGGCTAGCACTTCAAACGTGGGATCAGTGTTTTGCTCAGTTGTTCTTGGGTTTGAGGGTTATCATTTATGCTCTATCATTATATTCCTCTTCATCTTGCGTCATTGCAAGGTATGTTCATTTGTTTTCATTCATGATCTTTGATCCATTTCCCATTTGGCTATCGGTGTTCATGCCTTGAGTCTTCCTTTTGGTCATTAGATTTCAAGTTTGCAATGACTTTCATGCTAACATCTAAGGTTTAGGTTTTTTTTTAAAAATTCATTCTAAATGTATTGAAATAGGGTTTCGGTTTAGACATTTTTGGTGTGAAAAGCATGTTAAATGATATTGAAAACTCATTTGGTGATTGTTTCTTTTATGATCAATATAAAATATTAAATCGTCTCCATGTTTCAAGTGATAAGATTAAACCCTAGTTTTAGATATTTATAGGACTGGTGAGAACGAGTCAAATCGATGAGTGTGAAGCAAATTGTTTGATTTAGATTCACCAAGCAATGGTATTCCAATGATTTAATCTTCAGGATTTGGTTTTTATCCTTTATCAATTTGAAGAACTTGAGATTTGACACTTAGTGAATTTGTTGTCTTGAGAAAGGTTCAAAAATTCTGAGGTAGCTTAAAATTTCCAAGCTCTAATCTGCCCAAAGAATCTGAGCCCCCTTGGATTATCTAAATTTTACCTTATGGTTAAAAGTTTCAATCAACACTTATTCAAATTTTGAGCTTAACATCTCATCAGCAAATCTAAACAAGCTCAGATTACGCAAACATTAGTTCACCCAGGTAATCTGAGGTCCCTAGAAGTGCCCGAACATTGTGAATGATTGAACCCTAATGCATGAAATCACTTGATCTTTAGATAGGAGAAATTTGTGAAGTGTTTTCGAGGTGAGAAATGTTGGTACATAATTGATCGAGTCATGGAATTTCACCCATGCTTAATTCCACTTTAATAATGGTGAAAATGTGGTCAATTGGTTAAATTCATAAAATCCAAGCTCACTCAGATTAGTCGAACCTTAGTCTGGCTAGAAAATCCAAGCTTGCTTGGATTATCTAGACTTCATCCATTCATTATGGGTTTTGAGCATCATTTATTAATGAGTGGTATAAGATTATTATTTGGCATTTATTGACAGATATTAATTCATTTGGGTCTAATTTATTTGTATATCACTTTGAAATTTGGTGAAATTGTTTGCATTGTATTGCCATCTAAATTTGAATGCTTAATTAACTTAAGCTAATGGTATTACTGATGCTTCATGGAGTGGTTATATTATTGCTTTCATTTTGGTAATTATGTTCCTTTCTCTAATAGATGTAGGCTAAGGCTAGTCCTGATAAAACCACCAAGACAAAAGCAACTCTAGTGCAAGATGAGGTTAGGAGAAGACAAGAAAGGATGGAATATAACTTCAAGGAAATATGGCCAGAGACAAAGGTTGCTTCCACATGGTCAAAGATTGCAAATAGAAACATGGGTCCTGTAGATTACAATGATTTTCAGCAAAGGATGTTTGGGAATGCACTAAGCTGGCTCAAAAGATCACTCACACTAGTTTGGAACAGGCAGCAGGGTTCCCTCCAACACAACTATGTATTGAGTTGGTCTTGGAGTGTGTAAAGCATTATGACTCCAAAACAAGGATCATAATTGGGTCACAAGGAAAATTCATGGCTAACTTAATTGAGGAGTCCATTTTAGAAGTCTTCAACATTGCCTCTCATCACAAGCTCATTGAGGAAATCAATATTGGGGAAGTAACCAAGTTCTATAAGCAAGACCCCAATAGAGCTTTGGAGATTATGAATAGTGCATGGATACTGAAACCTAAGCTACACAATTCAAAGCTCCCAAAAAAACTACACAAAAGTGATTTCAAGCTAGAATACCATGACATCATAACTCTTTTGGGTAGAGTTATGGGAGTGGAAGAGACACACATATTTCAAACTTGGATGTTCCATCCCATTACATATATTGTGGCAAACAAACATTATCACTAGGCAATAATCATAATCAACAATCCAGATGCCCAATTGAGGAGTGTGCAAGAAACTAATAGGTTCACTATGGCCTCCTATCTTGTTTATTTGTTGGAACACAAGACCAAATACAAGGGTCTTAGTTGCAAAGGAACCTTAGGAAAAGATAAGATATGGGATGTGTACCCACAACTACAACACAAAACATCCAATTACAGAAGGGCTAATGATGCTTTCTTCATGTATATTCTTGAATTGTTACAGGATGCTCTTCATGTTGGGTTTCGACTGATGCCATGGACCTAATCAAGCAATATGGCTAGTGGTTCATCCAATTCCAAAGATTCACATACATCTAGATACAAGGATCTCCAGTGGTCCCTCTCATATTACCCCAGTATCCCACCAAAAAGCTTCTAATGCTAGAATTGACAAGATAGATGGTAGGCTTCAAGGAAATCCTACAACAAGGCAATATAAAGAAGAAAGGATAGGGATCAGAATTCCCACTGAGAATGGGGACTTTGGAGGCCTGCCCTTCTATTCAAAGTGCTCAACATTCTAAGAAAGAAATGACCCAATTTGAGTTGTATTCTCACACCAATAGAAATAATTTTGATCCTTATGGCAAGGCCATGAAGTAGGCCAATAGAACTTTCAGCCACAAGGAAAACATAAAGGACTATTAGGCCAATTGTAGGGATGAATTTGATGCCCTCAAGAGAATATTTTCTAGATTTCCCCTCAATTTTATAAGGTTGTATAAAGTAGCACAAGTATCTAATCAAGTACAAGATGAGGAGATAAATCTGATTCAATGTCATAATTATGAGCCTTATAGGAGTAAGCCATTGCCTCTTATCAATTGGTCAGAGGAAGAAGTCACAGATTTGAATAAGGTCACTAAACCAGTGAAGAAGTACTCTAGGTTATGGTTCAAACACAAAGTGTTGGAATTGGAATCTGAAGGTGTCAAGTTCACTTATGACTTAATGGGAGACTTGGAATCTCAAGATGAAGAAGAAGCTAAAGTAAATAAAGAAGATGAGGATGCTAAACTGCATGATGAGGAAACCCATGAAGAAGTAGATGAACTAGTGTCTATCAAGAGGAGAACAAGGAGCCAGGTACATGTAAAGCAAGGATAGAAGTCATCTCCTAAGATCCAAAGGGACCCTCAAGTTAGCACCATGGTGGAAGAAGGTGAAACCTCACAAACAGTGAGGAAAAGAAGGATAATTACAGAGAGGTAGAAAGCTGCTAAAGCAAGGAAAGGTGAAGCTATCATAGATGCTCCTTCAACAGCAAAAGTTGATTTAGAAAGTTTAGGGGAAAATCCCCATGTATATGTCAGAATAAATTATCCTACGCAAAAGTTTGCTCCAGTGGAATAAGTTAAGGCTACAGAGGAGGAGGTGCAAGATGAAGAGGCACCTATCGATGATATGGATAAGAGAGCAGCTACATGAAATAATTCTCCCATTCCTTCTCCACATCAAAATGTGCAAGTTTCTGAAGAGGAAATTCATGAGGAGGGGAACATATCTAACAATCCTTAAAAACTAAATGAAGAAGATGATGATATTTCCACTCCTGATAGTGGAGAATGGAGGAAATTTGTACAAGAAATAAAACTATCCACCTCCGAAGTAGAAAGTAAGAACATAGAGTCTGAGGTTGTTTAAGGAAAAGTGTCAAAGTCCCCGAAAAAGGTAATAATTGATGAACAAGAGGATCACCCTAAGGCAAGGGAGAATACATAAGAAGTTGTTGATAGTTCTCATAAAGACAAGGAAGAATAGGAAAATCAACCAGAAATAGAGTAGAATGTTGAAGTAAATATGGTTGATAGTCCCAATAAGGAAGTGATAGTTGAACCATCTACAGCTCTGAAATGGTTAGAGAAGAGGCTTAGCAAGAAGGAAATCATTGTACATGAGGAAGCCCCAAGCTAGGACAAGTTGTTGGAACAATGGGGACAACCTAAGCAAAGAAAAAGGGCCAAGATAGTCTTTAAAATGTCTAGAGATGAATTTAATAACAAGGTTATTCATGTGGTTGTTCTTGAAACAAGTAAATTCAAGGATGAAGTTAGGCCTTCGGACTATAAGGTGAAAACCATCAACTTAGGGCCCACTACTAAGGAACAACAAAAGGAGGAGTTCTTGGAATCTTCCCAAGAAATTCTAAGGAGATTGGATAAGGAGATTGAGGAGAAGGAAAGGTTACAAAAGCAATTAAATGTCTACAAATATGTGCAACATCTAATGAAACCTCTACAAACTATGGGGAGTGAAGGAATTATGCCAAAGGGATTGTTGCCTAAGGAGGTAGTTTCGGAGATTGAAATGTTGAAGTCTTCTATGCACTATACACATAGCTAGCTCCAAGATGTTAGTAGCATATGAGATGAAGCAATTAAGTAGATTTTGAAGATATACACTAATGCTTCTAACTTTCTTGAGCATACTTCACAATTTTCTGCAGATTGCAAGAAAATTGATGAATCAACTATTGATGAATTGAAGAAGATTATGTAGGTATCAAAGAATGAATTGGCTAAACTAGATGTCCTTTCTCGAGATGAAATTGGAAAATTGAAGGAGTGGGTCAAAGTTTGGAATTACAGGAAGGAGCTCCTCAGAAAGGCCTTGAAGAAGATAATGAAATTGCAAGGGAAAATGAAGGAAATATACAACAGTTGCATCAATTTCCTGGAGATAATGATCGAAAGGAGGAAATTTGGATAGAAGAACATGAACATTGGTAGATTGTAGGGATGGTGGCATAAAATCTATGCTCCTTCTGATGGTGCTCCAATTACTAAGGAAAATCTGGAGGATGAAACAATCTATATTTCAAAATTGGATAAATACCATGAGCTGCAAATTGAATGGAATAAAGTGATGCCACAATATTTGGAAGAATTTAAAAATCATAAAACTAGAATTAATTTTATTCTAGTTCTAGACCTAGAAGATGTGAAAGAAATATTGGAGAATGAAAAGGAATTGTTTAATAAATTAGAAGCCAATCAGGAGGGAGAAAAGGAAAACAATCAACAAGCAGTCACCTAGATTTTTGTGCCATACATGTGACCTCCATCCATCTAGTTGGATGACCTCGAGTTTTGTGCCATCAAGGATATTTTTGGAAGAGCCTAGGCTGACCTAGATGAGGCTCCAAATATTAAATGCATATTTTATTTTAATTTAAAATTTTCTAGGCCGACTTGTCTGGCTGACCTATGTATGTAATCCCTAAATTGGGCCAACCTAGTGAGAGTTCTCTATAAATTGAGGTTCAAGCCTCCTTTGTAAGGGTTGGAAAGAGTTAATTCATAGTTGCAAGAGCTAGAGTTGAGTTAGGAGTTAGCATTTTCTAAGAGCAAGTGCTGCTACATTGAATACTTGAATTGTTGCAATATTAGGTGATTCAATATAAGTAAAGACATTGTTCTTTGGTGCTCTTTCTTGTGTTGTTTTATTCTACATGGTTCTTGTTATTCCATATCTTTGATATTGCTTTAAGATTATTAGTTACATGTTAGATTTTAGATTTATATGTGATGCAATGGTTTGATGATTTTATATTTTAAGTGTTTGAGCAATCCTTGGTCCATACTTTTAGCAACTTGTTGAGTGTAAGTTATCCTAGGCCTTAAATTTGTGTGTTAAGTTCAATTGTGGGTATTTATGCATTTCAATTGAAAAATAAGGTTGAATTGGGTGAATGCTTCATGATCTGAAATTCTTGAATTCCTTAGAAGATTGCACTGTTTATGTGAGATTGCAGATTTGATCTAGGTTAAGCAGGAATTGGTTTTAAAGGATTGGTCCACATTGAATGTTTAATCATTTGCATTGTTGGTCTTAGGAATTAGTTTAGTTTTAAAATTTCTCTAAACCCTTATCTTTTGTCATTTCTTTAAAAAATTGAACTAGGTTTCAGGATCAAGAGTATCACCACATTGCAAGATCTAATAAGTCTGAGGTTCCAATATTTGTTTTGTAAGGTCCCTTGTGATTGCCATAATTTTCACATTTATCACTGATTTTTTTTGCATTGTCAAGACCCGACATTAGAGACCTTGGGGTTATCTCTTGATATCTACTGATAGATATTTACCTTTCAAGAGAGATAGGATACTTGTATTATGTCTGAGTTGTTGTTGTGCAGAAAACAGCATCAACACAATTGAGCATGTCTCTAAATACTAAAATCTTCTGTATGCAACACATCATATAGAATTTTTGAAAATGTTTCATCTGGATCAATCATCATTGACTTATTAGGGTGTCATTTGAACTTTGGATGGGTCATTCCACAACCTCAATAAATTGTGGGGTATACATTTTCTAATAACAATGAAGGTACTTCTAAAGCTTAGGGAAAATAGAAACTATAAATACCTTTTGATTGCAATTAGTTATGGTTTTCTTCACAAGAATTTTGAAATACTTCTTTTCACTCTTTCATTCCTCTTCTCTCCTCGAATGCTCATTTACAAATGACTTAGATCAAATGTGAAATCACTTATAATTGCTTTTTGAAATAACCTAGTTTGAATTGAATGCTTGATTTGAAGTTAGGAAAAAAGATGATAAACCCTAATTGTAATACACACACCTTCAATTGTTTCAAAAACTTTTGCATCTTGATATTTTACACCATTGTTTTCACTAATAGGTCAAGCAAATCAACCTACACCTTATATCCACATGCTAAAGGAATCAACACCATATCTTTGGCCATGACTTAATGATTGTTTGTTAAAACTCCCCCTAATCCAAAGATCTTCACTTAGTTTTTGGAGGAAACATCTTCACCAAAGGCTGGCACAGACTCATCCTTAACCTCATTCTCCTCTTTCTTTTTTTAGATTGTATTCATCTCTACTGGATCAACCTTTTTCATTGGATTGTTCTTCTTTAATGGATCGACCTTTACATTCTTGCTTCTGTAAAACATAGCAATTTGTCCTAACTTATTGCATTTGTTTCATTTCACATTTTGAACAAGCTTACTTCCACCCATTCTGGATTTGCATTAATTAGCTTTATTCCCAAATCCATTGCATGTATAACAATATCCATTGAAATATTGTAACCATTAATCACCTAAGTTTTACATTCACTAGCCTTATGACTGAATCAATTGTATTTAAAACATTGATTGGAAAAATATTGATAATTTTGTTTCATTTTGCTTCTATATTCCATAGCCTTATGTCCAAATTTATTGTACGAATAATAAAAAGCATTAAAATATGAGTACCTTTGTGCATTTGGTCGTCTAACAAGTGGCCTTTTGAATTCTTTCCTATGATTTTAGACCTACTTTCCATTGTCCTCAACCTTCTTTTGCTCATTGTTCTTTTTAGTACATGGTATTTGATTTTCCTTTGATATTTTTTTTTTTCAAACCCTAATCCTTCTTTATCTTTAGATCCCTTCTGATATTCAATCATCTTGTCAAGTATTATAATACTCTTCTTGAATTTATCTTCTTGAATCTTTGTTTTCTCCATATCTAATATCAATGTTACAAATTCTTGTTCAAGTTTTGAGCATTCTTTAGATTTTTCTTTCAGTTTAGAATTCAAGCAGTCTTCCACTCTTTTACTTTCTTCAATATGTAATTTCAGGCTGGGAATGATCTCATTTGATTTCTTGAGCTCTTTGATCCTATCCGTAGCTTTCTTGAGTTTCTCTCTCAATATATTAATGCATTCATCTGCATCACTAAGATCCTTTTTTAGATCTCTATTCTCATATTCTACTTTATCCAAATCATCCAAGGAAGATTTGAGTTCTCCTTCCATACCAATGTAATGTAGTCTTCCTTATTAAATCCCTTCATAGGAATTTTTTCAGGAGGAATAGGATACTTCCTAGTAGCCATGTGTTCAACTCCAAGATCTACCTCAATGATCAAGCCAAATGAAGGAACCAAGCTTTGATACCAACTATTGAACACTTGAAATGCTAAGAGGGAGGGTCAATCGGTGGCTCACTACCAAGATTTGAACTGCTAAAAATTCATCTACAATATGCAAGAAATATAGTTCCACTCGAGCTCAATATACAGAATCAACACACTTCATACTACACAAATTCCACACTCTGCTCTTCTTTTCATTCGCATCACATTCACATTCTCTACTTAGGAATTTGCATCACACATTTTCTACAATAATTCTCACATCTCATCAAATTACTACAACACCAAAAATGATCTTACATTTTGTTTGTGTAATTAATATTTAATTACACTTGCATAAGTTTACTTAGGAATTTTATTATAATATTCCTAGGTTGCATTCATTGGGTAATTAGTTATAATGGGGCCATCCCCCTTCACATATTTACTTAGGAAATAAGATTCCTTCTAGAAGCCTTATCTAAGACTTCACATTATCCTAAGTAGTTAGTTAGTTGTCACATGTTGTTAGATAATGACACATGTCAATATCATATCTCATACTACATCTCATTCATGACTATTTATATAGGGAACTTGTACATTGTAAAATATCTCTCATGAATGGAATCTCATTTGCATGCTCAAGTTGCAACACTTTCTTGTGTGGGTGATATTCTTCTTGGTTAAGATCCTTTGAATTCTGTAGCTTCATAGGGTTATTGTACATCCATAATTTCTACACATGTATATTCATTACATTCGTAAACACCTACAACATCAATTAGGTTGGCCTAATTAGATGTATCATGCAAAAAAATGACTTTTCATCTCAAGATAAAACATACATGCTTTGTGCCTTAATTTAAAAATTTTAACACATCCAAATAGGTTAGAATGGACCTATAATATCTCCCACATAGCCTATCAACACTTCTTTTAACTCTGCACAACCTCAAACATATTAGGTTGGCACCATTGGTAAGACAACACCAAAATACACTAACTGATTATCCACAAACTGGCATGCAGACCTCCAAAACACACACCACTTGGACTACACATCCTTCACACTTGTAAACACTCCCAAAAATATGCATAATAAAATATATTTTCATGATGGAATGCAAACCATTCCAAACAGATACTCAACACTAGCAACATTATCACTCGCAAACCCGATATTCTTTCAACAATAAATTTTGCACCGAAGGACATAAAGACATGAAAATTTTGATTTAAAGTCCTAAAAAATGTACAAAAATTTCCTTAGAACTGTAGAAAAAAATACCTCAAGGTGATCCAATGCATAATATAAAACTAATGCTCTGTGCATTGAAAATTGTATTATAGACTTAGTCATATTCAACATATTTATTTTGCACTAGAGAAAGAACTCTGCATCTCTATGCTAGATTACCATCACCTCAATAACTTAAGCTTCGCCAACCCACTATACACTATATAAGCTCATGCTTATGTTTCCAATAGATATACCAATGAGAATTTCCTCAAACTTCCAACAATATGTTGGGAAACAAGTCAAGTCAATAATAGGTAATCCCCTCTTACATACTATTAGCCACATTATAGATGCTCTTGTTGGGAATTAAGGTGTTTCAACCTTGGAAATTCTAAGCTATTTATTTATTTATTATTATTTTATATGTTCCCATAGATATTTGGAATTTATGTTGTTAAATATGTATGCTCCATCAAAGTAGGGCATGGGATTTTGATTTCACACTTTTTCCACATGACATTGCCTTGAAAAATAGTTTATTAGTTGTCAAAATATTCCCATTTAGTGTTCTAACATGGAAATCTTATTTTTAATGATGTTATGATAGATTATATGACAACTGTAAGGACTAAAAATAGGGGAGATCATTTTGGACATGAGAATCATGTTGATGGATTATTTATGGCATGCATAAGACAATATTTACATAAGCTATTTATATTCTATGATGCATGTAAGAGAATCTCCTACTTTATAGGTATTTTATGATAACATGTAAGAGGGTGAAAGAGTCATGTAAGAGTCATATGGTTTTCTACCATGGTATTTTGAAACCTTTTTTTGACCCATGGTAATGCTTTACTGTGGTATTATGGGCTTGTGTGAGACTATTTATTGAAGGCTTGAGATGGAGACATTATGAGAAGTTTTATACATACACAGATGTTGTTAGATTGGATGCATGATTGAAATAAGTTCAATGTATTATAATCTCTTTGCAAAAAATATAGACTTGTCCTCTTTTCTAGTGGAGTTTTTACCTGAAAGGGTTTTCTCCATGTAAATCTCTATGTTATGTATATGGATCTTGATTATTTCTAATTTTCTTTTTTGATGGTTTATATTAGTTTAAATCTCCATAGATATTTTATAGTATAATTTTTAGATTTTTAAGTTTATTTCAAATTTGCATATTGTGTAGCTTCCTTCATTTCCAACTTTTGGCGCCACAAATAGACAAATTTTTTTATTAGGTGGGAATGTGAAGGTTTTCTATGTTGTAGTGGGATTTTTGGTTTTGTAGATTTGTGTGTGTGGAAATCATGGTTGTATCTACATCTCGAATGGATACCGAAAAAATTAATGAAATAAATTATGATTTGTGGAAGATAAAAATTATCTTATGGAAGAAAGAGATCAATGGTTGGCTGCAATATAAGAAAATAAAATAGATGCAATCATTCAAGATGAGTGGGATAATATGGATAAAAATTAATAGGGTACAATCTAGTTGTTTCTTCTAGATTTTGTCTTATTGAATGTATTTGAAGAAAATAATACATATGCTTCATGGAAACAAATGAGTGAAATTTATAGAGACAAGAGTCTAGTAAACAAAATTTATTTGAAAATAAATTCATTTTCTCTTAAGATAAATGAAGGTGAATCTATTTCCAATAATTTTAGTATTTTTAATTTAGCTTTGAGTCAATTATCCTTAGTTGATGTTAAGATTAAGGAAGAAGATAAATACATTATACTGTTTTGTTCTTTTCTTGAGTCAAAGGATAATTTCATTCTTGTAATTAGTGATAGCCTTGAAGATCCAAATTTGGATCCCCTTGTTGTAACTTTGTTGTCACTTGAAATAAGGAAGAAAGTTATGGATAGCTTAGTGATTTCTCTTAATGTCAAAGGTAGGTCAAAAGAAAGAGGACCCGAATGAGATCAAATGGGACAAAGATAAAATAAAAGGGTGGGTCTAAGACTCATGAAAAGAGGAATAGAGTTAAGTGTTTGAACTATGGAAAGAGGGGATAGGTTAAGAATGAATACAAAAGAAAAAATAAATAGAATAATTACTCTATAAAAAAATTCTTTGATGTAGGTGATGAGATTTTATTTTCTACATGTAACATTATATCTAATTAACATTGGTTTCTTTACCCGAGATTATTTTATCACATGACTCATTGTAATAAGTGACTCTCCATATATAAAAAAGTATGATGGAGGTAATGTCTACCTTGGGGAAAACACACACTACATATCCATTTTTCGGATAGGGAAAGGTACAATTGTGTTTTAGTGATGGAAGGATTATGACCCTCCTCATTTTTTTACATATCCTTGAATTGAATAAAAATACATATTTTTAAAAAGTTGAATGATTTAGGAATACATGTAACATTTAACAAGCATGGTTGTAGATTGTGAGAGGAAGCTAGGTAGTAGTGATGGGAACAAGGATGGGAACTGTATTTAGGCTTGATGCCACTATTTTTGTAAATCCACCTATATTACATGGAGAAG
This sequence comes from Sequoia sempervirens, assembly GCA_007258455.2. Taxonomy (NCBI): domain Eukaryota; kingdom Viridiplantae; phylum Streptophyta; class Pinopsida; order Cupressales; family Cupressaceae; genus Sequoia; species Sequoia sempervirens. The sequence goes on from VDFB02047230.1 coordinate 474,584,097, forward strand.
GCTCGAAATACATGTATGTTGTGGAATGATAGGTTTGGCCACATTAGTGAAAATATTTTAAAAACTATTAGTAAATAATAATTTTTGTATGGTTTTTCCTATTTTGATGTCCACTTTGATTTACGTGAGTACTATGAATTTTGTAAACAAAATAAAGCATCATTTCCTTTAGGAAGCAATAAAGTGAATAATAAATAGTAAATTATCTATATGGATGTCTTTGGTCCTATGAATAATGATTTAATTAGAAAATATCAATATTTTGTTGCCTTCATTAATGATTTTTCCAGATTTACATGGGTTTGATTTATGAGACAAATATGATTTTCTCACTGAGTTTAAAGAGTTTAAAGTCTTAGTAGAAAACAAATCAGGATTAAGATCAAAGTATTGAGATATGACAATGGAGGGGAATATTTTTCTAACAAATTTGATGATTTTTGCAAGCATGTAGGTATCATAAGATAAAAAAATAACTTCATATACACCACAAGGATGAACCAAACTATTATGGAAAGAGTCGGAAGTTTTTGGAGTAGAAACTATGAGTACAACTTGTTACTTGATAAAAGATCTCCTTGTGAGACTCTTGTTTCAAAACTTTATGAAGTGTCAATAGGTAACAAACCTTATGTTTCACATTTAAGGGTTTTTGGATATGAGGATTTTGTTTATGTGCCTAAATAAAAGTGTTCTAAATTGGATCTAAAAGAACAAAAATACATTTAATTGGATATGGTGAGAATTCCAAAAGTTGTAAGATTCAAAATCCTATAACCAAGAAATTTTTCTATTCTAGAAATGTGATTTTTAGGGAACTTAGAGCTACTTCTAATCTTGTACAACCAAAAGAAGAAGAAAGGAAAAATATAGTGCATTTTCATACAAAAAAAAGATGCACATTGGGAAGAATAAAATGTTGGATTTGAGGATGGAGAAGAAGAAGATGGTGCAAGCAAAAGTTCTAAAGAAGAAAACTATGTGATTATAAAAGAAGTTGAACATGCAGAAGAGAAAGAGGAATAGTCCCTTACACTATCCATGAGAAGATCCACAAGTCAATTAAATCTAGTTAACATGTATATCCCTCCAAATGTTTGTTGTGCATTTAATTTATTGAGTATTAATGACGAGCATAGATGTTATAAGGAATCCATTCTTAGAAATAATAGTGAGTTTTGGAAAATAGCCATGCAAGAGAAGATGATGGATTTAGACTCTTGTGATATATGAGATCTTATTTATTTTCCCAAGGAAGTGTTGACAAGAACAAAATGAGAATTACAATTTGGATATCTATACCCTATTATCTCTTATGGAGTCTATTTATACCCCAAAGGATGTAGTGAAATAAAAGAGTACTTGTGAAAGGGAAACTATATCTACATGCATTCCACATATAGATTAAATAAGACTCACATTCATTAAAAATGCATACATTGATCAATTCTTTATAAATCCATATGTATATGTATATATATATATATATAATAGACACAATGGAAAGTATTAGTCTCTTCTTTATATTACCATTATCTCTCCTTATTTTTTATTATATATTCATATATTATCTTTGATATTTCCTACATCTATTACATACATATATTTATACTTTGTCTCTTAGAGAGATGTGACCCTTTGATGAAATAGGGATTCTCAACTACCCTCTTTTCTGAAAATAAATACTCAAATAAACTCAACAATGCATTCAAACTAGCCACAAGGGTTCACAAAATTAATTGATGGTTTCAGCAAAAGAACTTCTCATTATGAAAAATATGATTACACAATATATTTCAGGAATCAAAAAACTAAAGGGAAGCAACATATTCCCTTTACATAATCTGAAAATGAAATAAAATAAAATACAACAAAAGAAAATCAAACTATGTGTTTCATGAGCACCTCCAAATCAGCACTTTTTCTCTTGTAACAATCACCTAGACAACTCTTCCATTCTCTACAATGGTGTCTTCAATCTTCAATGGATGCAATAACCCTATCAACCTGCAATAAATCAATTCATAAACATCTTGGTAAATTCAACACCAAGCACTCCAATCTTCAACGCCTGCAATAAAGAATGAAAACCAAAACTTTCCACCAAACCCTTCACCAAAAATCCAAAAAAAATAGATTTTTTTCCCTCCTCTTGGAAAACTCATGACCACATCCTCATAATGAGTTGGTTCCAAAATAGAAAAGTCAATAAATTATTTTTAATTCCCTTTTGTATCCTCCCCAATCCCAATGCCTAAACTTGTTTTTTTAGATTAAAAAAAAATGCAATTACACCTCCACAACCCCACCTTCCAACTTGCATAACAAAAATAATATTTATTTAATCATGCTCACTAATTAAAATTAACCTCCTAACATGAAATTATCCCCCTAACATGAAATTCAAATGCAAATTTAAAATTTGATTTTTTTGTTGATGTTGATTGCACTTTCACCTATGATGCTCCTACATCAGACACCCTAGGTAGAAATAAAATTTTCATGAGTTGCACTCAAAAATATGTGTAGACCCTATGTCTATCTTGGGTCCACCTCATTGTCTTGTCCACTAGAATATTTTTGTGCACCATTTTCTATAAACTTACAACATTACCATGTTTCATCCTTCCTCTACTACCCATCATGTAATTCAAAGCATCAAATCTATTTTCCAGCCAATATACTTCATCAAAATCAAAACTAACAATTAAAATTATACCTCCCCCTTCATCAAACCAAATTTATTTCTTTGTATCATTTGTTATTCTACCTTTTCCATCTCTTTCCACCATGTCTTCTTCATGAAATTTCACTTTTTCAATGCCTTCTAAAAGACATGACACTACTAGAACCTGGTTTCCTTCACTCAAAACACTATTATTACTACCATAAAAAGACTCAATTTTCACATTACATGACAAGGAATCATGACCACTAATAAAAAAAAATCACCTCCACTATTCTCAAACAAGTATTCTTTAGAAAAATCTTCATTAACCTTTACACTCCACTCTTCCAATTCAAATTTATCAAAAGTAATTTCTACTGCAACAAAATTATCTATTCCTTCACTCTCTTTCTCATCAAAGGAAACAATAAAATAATATTTTACCTTACCCTCTTCTACTATGTTCATTATGCTTGAGATATCTACTTCAATCTAAGTGAACAAATCACCTTTCTCGTCTTCATCATGGTTAGTGTTAACAAAGCCAAAATATTCATTCTTCATACCATCTAAAAGCTTGATTTCACCAACCAAACAAGACCTGACATTTCCACAAACCTTACCCATTTCTTCTTCCAATAGTTTCAATTTGTGTTTCACTCCATCTTTCATCAAAGTGTATGTGTTGGCATAACCATCATGCACCACCTTCCTATCAAATTTCCAAGGCCTTCCTAACAAAACATGAAAATCATTCATAGGAATAATATCACATAAGATTTCATCTCAATAACCTCGTATATTAATATTTACCAAACTTTTTTTTTCTGATAAAAAATTTCCTATCATCTTGTAGCCATGCTATCCTATATGGATGTAGATGTCTTCTTCTCTCTAGCTACAATTTTTGCACCATCTCTTCTAAATCAAGATTTTATCTGCTACCTCCATCTATGATGGCATTACATACCTTGTCCTAGCACTTGCATCTTGCTCTAAAAAAACTTTTTTTAATGGAATTATCATCTTCATTCAATAGGGTTCTCCTGGTCATTAAAGTTTCACCATATTCTGTGTCTTCGGAATGTCATGATCCCACATCTTCTCTATTATGATTTTATGATCTTCTTAATCTTTCCTCTTCATGAGGATAATCATATGCTCTGTGATCCTCTTCTCCACACTTAAAATAAGTTACTCTAAAGGTTTCTCTTCCAAAACCTAAACCCAATCTTCCTCTACCTCTTGAATTTTGATCTCTAGGAGCATATGAATCTTCATATCTCTAATTTTTTCTGCTTCATTGGTCTTCTTTCTTTTTCTTTTTTTTATTATTATCCGATCCATATGATCTTCTTTCAATCTCCTCATCATGGCCTCTTCCTCTTTGCTTACTTTCATACCTTTTTTTCATTCTTTCCTCAACTTTTAGGGCAATCTAATAGGCATCTTCCATTATGAAAATTATCACCAAATTTATCTCCTCTTGCATGCTTGGTCTCAAACCATTAATATATCTTGCAACCTTCTCCTTAGTTGCTTCTGCATGTCATGTTCTAATCAAGATCCTATGAAAATCCTTTGTATACTCTTTCAAGGTAAAAGCACAAAGTTGTGTCACACTTTTTACCAAATAAATAGTTCCGAGCAAAATATTTTTGGCCAAAAAGGTTTCACTCGACTAGGTTTCAACTGAAACCATGTGGCATATTACATGGCACATAGGTTTTAGCTAAATAAGTTTCGCCCGAATCCCAAAAAGTTAAATTTTTTCATTTCTCACTTTGAAATTGGCTTTGAAATTGCATTTTTTAATGTACGAGGTTTCTATAGAAAGGGTTTTGGTAGAAACTGTCTATGTGGCATCCTAGTTGGTAGCCAACTCGGCTTTTTTTAGAATTTTCTGAAACTTTCAACTTTAGCTAGGTATTTCTTTAGTCAGAATGATTTTTCTGAAAAAAACCAAAAATACCCTTTTGTAGAGCTCAGAGTGGAGAATCCAAATATATAATTTTTTTAATATTTTGATTAGTTTTAATATATTTTATTTTTTAAATAATGCAAGTAAGTTTTTAAAATGAAAAAAGAGGTTGATTACAAATAAATAAAAAAGATAGTAAAAATTATTAAAAAAATTTAAATCTTATATGGGGCACAAGAGGAGAGAGTCTTCTTCAAAAGGGTATAATTTCTTTTTTGAAAATGATTAAAAAAAATGAAAATAGTTGACAGCCCATGAAAATTGTCAAATTCTGACATGTTTGACTTTAAAACATTATTACAAGAAAAATATACATTAAAATTTGAAAAAAAAAATCATGCACAAGATATTGAAGTTACCTATTTGAAGAAAAAAAATTAGGGAGAAATGAAGTTTTTTTCAATTTGTTTCTTTATGGCCTGTGAAATCGCTATTTTCTGAAATTTTCAGCATTCCAAAATCTGTCCTTAAATTGATAGAAACATAATGAATATTTTTTTAATTTTTTTTAAAAACTTACAGCAATAAACTTCATCAAAATTTCTACATTTCATAAGTTTACACCATTTTGAAATTCAAAACATAAAGACCACTTTTATGTGGTTGAAGTTCATAATTTTTTTTGTTGTTGGTTGATTCCTTTATAAAGTGTGACACAGGTTTGTGCTTTTACCCTTCACATTTTTGGTCCCTTGTTTCAACCCTTGCATTTTTTTAGCAAATCAAGCTCATAGTCCACCAAAATGAACTGTCTTTTCATTTTCTCCACCATTTTTTCCCACTTTGTGATTTTATCTTTTCCTCTTCTTCCTCTTTCCAATTGAATCTCTCTCCAAAAAATTAAGCATGCCCTTTCAATCTAGTTTTTGCATACCTTACCCTATCAATATCGCCAACCTCTTCAAACTCAAAGAATTCTTCCATTTCATTGATCCAGTCCACTAACTCTTTTGGATTCAAATTCCAACTAAACATAAGAACATCAAATTTTGGTATTTTTCCCATCCTTGATAGGGAAATCAATAATGGTTCATTGGCAACTGTTGCTACTACGTCTTTTTGTTCACTTGTTTGGTTGGCATCCTCCAAGGTTTCTTCTTCCTCGTCACTTACTGGTTCTCTTCTATGTGTAAATCCTCTTCTAATTCCTTATTTTAATGCTTCCACTTACCTTCTCAAGGCTCTAAAATCATCACCATGGACAAAATTCTCATTTCTTTCTCTACCTCTACCCCTACCACATGGGGCTCCTCTTTCATACATTTTCTACAACAACCACAACACATAGATCTTGGTGCAAACTGCCTCTCTTTGGTGGTCTATTCACACAATCAGAATGTTCTTGCTCTAATACAACTAATGAAATATGGATTCTCAACAACCCTCTTTTCTAAAAATAAACACTCAAAGAAACTCAACAATGCTTTCAAATCAGCCACACAGGTTCACAAAATTAATTGAGGGTTTTAACAAAAGAACTTCTCATTATGAAAATTATGATTACACAATATATTTAAGACATAAAAAATTGAAAGGAACAACATATGCCCTTTACATAATCTGAAAACGAAATAAAACAAACTACAATAAAAGAAAACCAAACTATGTGCTTCATGAGCACCTCCAAATCTATACTTTTTCTCTTACAACAATCACCTTCAACTCTTCCATTCTCTATAATGGTGTCTTCAACCTTCAATGCAAAAAATCACTTCAAAAATATCTTGAGAAATGTCACACCAAGCTCTCCAATATTCAAAAACCTACAGTGAACAATGAAAACCAAAACTTGCCACTAAACCCTTCACCAAAAATACAAAACATCAGATTTTTTTCCCTCATCCTGGAAAACTCATGACCACATCCTCATAATGACTTGTTTCCAAAATATAAAAAATAAATATTTTTTTTAATTCTATTTTGTAACTCCCCAATCCCAATGCCTAAGCTTGATTTTTCATATTTTTCAAAAAAATGCAATTACACCTCCACAACCCCACCTGCCAACTTGCATAACAAAACTAATATTTATTTAATTAAATATATTTTATACTCCTTAATTAAAATTAACCTCCTAACATGAAATTATCCCCTAACATGAAATCAATTTTTTTTTCTTGATGTTGATTGCACTTTCACCTAGGATGCTCTTGCATCACCCTTATAGTACATCTCCTACTTAGTCTCCCCTATTGTCTTTGGGTTCCACAAGTTCTATGTGGTAACTTGTAGTAGCTTTTGGAACCACCCTAAAATATGCTAACATCATCCCCAATTTTAAAATGATGTCTTGTCCTCAAGACATGTTGTTCAATTCCCAAGGAGAATGTGTTTGTAGATGAATTTCAATTTTCTAAATGTAGTGTTAGTGCTTATGTTTATTTCCTCTACCTTTGAAAGAGTAGTGGGTGTTGGACTCAAGGAACACTGAGAGGGGGGGTGAATCAGTGTTCCACAAATTAAACTTTCAATTCAGATCTTAAACCATTTTCAACACATAAATAGGAATAAAGATGCAAGCACATGAACAAGATGATCAAGACACCATAACACCAATATTTTTACGTGGAAACCCTACTAGGGGAAAAACCACGGTGGAGATTAATCCACAATTTATACTCTGTTAAAAGTATGAATAAAGGGAATGCACTTGCATTCAAACACACTGCCTACAGCTCACTACCTTACAAAATGTTTGTGATTACAACACAAATTGAACTAAGAAGATAGCATCTGCAAATTCCTGAATTTAGTTTCGGTGAAGAAAATAAAATAGATTCTAAACCTTTTGTCTGATCCTGCAACTCGCTCTACTCTACCCTACCTTGATTCACAATAATCTTCTTTTGCTCAAGAAAAATTTCCTCAACTGATCTTCTAATGTTCGCTCATACATTTTTTCTACTCTTTTCGCACATTCACACCTTCTCACCACTTCATCCTCTTTCCAAAAATGAATTACCGATCTCATATATATATCCGCTAGCAAAGATTTTAATCACTTAAGTCAGCTTCAACATAACATGAAATATTCTCCAACAATCAGCTCAAATCACAAGTTATATTTAATGTGCAAACAAAAAGGTTGGCTAAGACATGGCTGGGACCCAAAACAATATTCTCAAACTTAGAATCAATTAAACAACTACTCCTACATCTGTGACACGCTACACTCATTGAGTCAGCCACAATGAGCAAATAAATAGAAAATCTTTCTATCGAATCTCCTAACTTGTACATCGATTGCTGCAATACCAAAAAACTTACCAATAAGGTAACATATGTGCTTAAAAAAAATTCCTAAGGATCCACAAAATAAAATGATGATTCGGTGAAGCATACAAATTGACTAACTGACTGGATACCCCGTTCTTCATGCTTTATGTCAGTAACACACTGTCTTCTACATTTCCTACCAATATAAGTAGATCCTAATCTGTGGACCGAGATAATAACTTCAGTTTCCATCAATGACAACACTAGAAGCCATAAACAATCTCCCCAATCCATATGCCAACAATCTCCCCCTTTGGAATTGATGGCAACATTTAGTGAAAAATGACTAAGTGTCAGAACCAAAACTGAAAATTTTAAAACACAACAAAACACTACTCCCCCTTAGAATTTCAAGACATTTTTCACTACTCTCCTCCCCCTTTCACATCAATGGAAAAACTTTACTTCTTACTCTCCTTTTGCTAAAATTTACACTGCACTTCCTCACCCTTTTATCTATGTTGATCAAAATTTGAGAAATTACAACTGTTGCACAAATCAAAAAATTATTTTATACTTATCCTTTATCTCTGGAAGAAATTTCTTCCAAGCATCTACTGCAATCCCAATAATTATTATCAAACTATTGTTTTTTGATGTCTGGTTGATGATCTGAATGAGGGATTCTAGAATTGTAATTGCTTCTTCTAACTTCTCTCCTTTCTTCAGAATCTCAATTTTTTGCTCCATTCAGTATTCAATTAGATCCTTCACTTTCCAGAAGGTGTCAATAAGAGTGTTTATGGAAAAGTGAACCTTTGCATGTTCATCCTGCAACTCATGAATTTTTTTCTTGACTGCTCCATCCTGGTCTTCAAACATATTGTAATCCTGACCAATTTTGATCAACTCACTCTCAATTTTCTCCAACTTGTCTTTGTACTTACCAACCACATGAGGCCACTGAAGGCAATAATTGTAGACCTTATTTGTTGAGTCAATGCATTTCCTTAACACATTCATTTTCTTTTTTAGTTTGGCAAGAGAAAACCTAAATTTCTCCTTCAGATGTAGAATTACTTATTCCTTTCTTCAATCTCCTTAGTTAGCTTTATTTCCACATATTCCATCTCAAGCTTTAGAGTAGCATTATGTCTAGCAAGTTTTTCACATTCTTCAATTATCTCTTTTAGAGTCTGATTCAGGTAAACATATTCCAAGTTTGTATTTTCTTTCTGCTTCAGCTAATCACAAAGTTCTCTCCTCTTTTATCTTGACTCATTGATTTTATCCTTCAATGATTGAATGAATTTCTCAGCATCCACAAGATTTTATCTTAATTCCATGACTTTTTCTTTAGACTGATCAAGATCATCAAGTACCACCATAAGTTGTTGTTGAAGACCACTAGAGTCCATTGTATTCCATGTTCCACCTCAAGTTGTCACACTTCTACATAGGAACTATGCTCTTATACCAATTGTTGGACTCAAGGAACATTGAGAGGGGTGCATGAATCAGTGTTCTACAAATTAAACTTTCAATTCAGATCTTAAACCATTTTCAACACATAAACATGAATAAAGATGCAAGCACATGAACAAGATGATCAAGACACCATAACACCAATATTTTTATGTGGAAACCCTATTAGGTGAAAAAACATGGTGGAGATTAATCCACAATTTATACTTTATTAAAAGTATGAATAAAGGGAATACACTTGCATTCATGCACATTACCTAGAGCTCACTACTCAAAATAAGGAAGGCTCACTGCCTTACAAAATGTTTTTGATTACAACAAAAATTGAACTGAGAAGATAACATCTACAAATGCCTAAATTCAGTTCTAGTGAAGTACATAAAACATATTCTAAACCTTCTGTTTGATCCTGCAACTCACTTTGCTTTGACCTAACTTGATTCACAATAATCTTCTTTTGCTCAAGCAAAATTTTCTCAACTGATCTTCTGATGCTATCTCATACATTTTTTCTACTCTTTATGTGCATTCACACCTTCTCGCCACTTCATCCTCTCTCCAAAAATGAATTACCGATCTCATATATATATATATCTGCTAGCAAATATTTTTATCACTTAAGTTGGCTTCAACAAAACATGAAATATTCTCCAATAGTCAGCTCAAATCACAAGTTATATTTAATGCACACCCACAAAGGTTGGCTAGGACATGGCTGGGACCCAAAACAATATTCTCAAACTTAGAATCAATTAAAAAACTACTCCTTATACATCCATGACATGCTACACTCATTGAGTCGGCCACAATGAGAAAATAAACAAAAAATCATTCTATCGAATCTCTTAACTCATACACTGATTGCTGCAATACCACAAAACTTACCAATAAGGTAACATACATGCTTAACAAAATTTCCTACGGATCCACAACACAAAATGATGATCCGGTGAAGCATACAGATTGACTAATTGACCAGATACGTTGTTCTTCGTGATTTATGTCGGTAACACACTATCTTCTACATTTCCTACCGGTATAAGTAGATCTTGATCTGCGGACCGAGATAATGACTTCAATTGCCATCAATGAAAACACTAGAAGCCATAAACAATCTCCCCAATCCATATGCCAATAGTGGGTATTTATATCTAATGTGTGGAATTATTTGCTTCCCATAATACTACATTTAATTATTCCAAATTTATGTTGATTGTCTCCTTGAGCTGCTTAATCTATATTTTTATTTGTTCTCTTTTCTCCTAGACTTGTTGTAGCTAACTGTGTAGATTATTTATTTGTGATCTTAATACATATATTTTAGTGGATTGTATGAGGAGGATATCTACACTTTTTGAGTCTCTAGTTGAGATAATTGATCCTTGAGGTTTTTTGTGAGGTTAGGCCATTGAAGACAAAATTGGTATAGCACATTTTTCTCTACTATACTCCCTTTTATGTTGTTTATTTTCACCTCCAATTGTGAGTGAGTTTTCGCACACTTATTTGTTTCCTCCTCTATTTTATTTTTCAAGATTTCCTCTTGAGCCTCCTACAATATCTTGTCCTTTTGTGACTATACATCCACTTGTGGGCTATCTACTAATTATTTGACCTTTTGCAATAGAGGAAGGGAAGTGTCTCTTTGCATTTGTATGATGGTTTTCTGCAATATACTCATTGCTTTGTGTAATTTCTTTGTACTTTCAAAATATTGATGTAATATCTCTTCCCTTATGGTGGCATGGAATATATCCCCTAACTAACATTTCTATAATGGGGAGATGCTTGAGAGGTTCACTTGGGAACCAATTACTAGCAATTATGGGAGTTGCAGTGTGGGTGTTGGATGTAGTTGCTTTTGTTTCACTTGAAAATTTTATTGGTTCAATAGGGGATGTAAAAGTAGAGAATTTTTTAGTGTTTACCTCTTGTTCCTCGTGATCTCTCCCACTCAGATGGCCACTCTTTGAAGGATTTGTTATTTTATTTCTTTCTTTCTCTTCTTCCAAGAGGAAATCATGGAGATTTTTGGTAAGCTCTATTGCCTCCTTCTATACCTTCTTTTTTTCTCCTTCCATTACAATATCTACCTTTTGCTTTGTCTAGAGTTCCTTTCCATGTGATTGTGCTAGCTACTCTTTTTGTTATATGGTTAGGTTTCTCCCCACCTCTATTATTTTGTATCCCTTATTTCTTCTTCTCTTTTTAGATATTTTTCTCTTTTCCCTCTAGGTGTAGTAATTATTGGCTCTAGGAAGCCTTTAATTACTTCCTCTAAAATTTTATTGAATCTTTTGATTTATTTTACCATATATTCTATTATTCTTTCCTTATTCTCCACATCTACTTCTTCATACATATTTAGGACTTGCAATAGTATACCATGGTATATAATGAAATTTGTTGTGGCCATTACATCAATTGCCTCTTCTAGTTGTTTTGGGGCCTCTTGTTGCTAGATTTCCATAATGTGATCTTTCTTCTTATTCTTTTGCAGAGGCTTTTGCACTTCTTCCACTTATTCTTCTCCCTCCTCTCTAGAAAGTTGGATTATCTTCCCTTTAACTAGTTTTTTAGGCCTTTCCTTGCAAGTTTTCTTCCCTAGACTCATTTACAGTAGGGTTTTTAAGACCTATTGTATAGGATATTTTACCAGTCCACACACTATCCAATCATCCAATTATACTTCCAAAAACTCATTTAGAAAGTCTTTAAATACATTTATCATTATCCTGCTAGGAGCATTTTTTAGACCAAATGGCATTATTGTATACATATAAGAATCTCATTTTGTTGTAAATATAGTATTTGGTTGATATTCTTCCCTTATTTTCACTTGGTGGTAGCCAGAGAATCCATCAGTAAATCAATAAATATCTCTTCCACCAACTAACTCTAATATTTCTTTGGTGAAAGGTGTGGGTAAGGGGTCATGTATGTATTAATTTCCCTAAAATCAACACATATTATTACCTCTCTTATCTTTTTAATTTGTATAACCATAGGGATTATCCATTCTACATCTTCTACTAGTTTAATTATTCCTTCCTCAAGCATTTTATCTAGCTTTGCTTGGATTCTATTTTTCATGTTTGGGTTAAGTCTATATGGTCTCTTCCTTAATGGTTTAGTCCCTTATTTTAAATGTATCTTTATTACTCCCACTTCTTCTTTTATCCCTTTCAAATCTATAAATATCCTAGGAAATAATTCTTCAAAATCTAAGAGGATTTCTACAACTTGTGTTACTACTTTTCATCCTAATAATCTCCTATATTTGCAAGTTTAGGATTTCCTTCTTTGGAAATATTTTCTTCCTTAAGCTTGATTGGTTGGTTGTAGTATTTTTTTTTATATTTTATAGGGGATTCTAGTTCCCTTTCCCCTTGGTTGACTTTTATATCTATATTATGTGTATCAACATCATTTTGTTGTGTCAACCAACATATTTTGAGGGATGTTGATTCCTTGTCCAACCATTCAATATACTTCCATAGCCCTTCTATTTGTGGAGGTGGGGTAATAGGTTGTGGTACTGCTACTTCATTATTTGTATCTAATTTAAAATATTATTTATTTTATTTTAAGTAATGTGGTATTATATTATTATCATGATTATGAAAAGAAAGGTGTGTATAAAATCCATTTGAATTTTTTTCCAAAATTAGTTTCTCTTCATCGTTCTTGGCTTATATATCAAGTATGGGAAACTGGTGTTAGTGTCTAGTAAAATAGTTGGATGTTTAACCTTTCCTCATACTTGTTCCTTTTTCCCCACCTTGTAATGCAAGTGTTTAAATGTTCCTTTGGTAGGATATACCCCTTATATTTTGGTATCTCCCTATATTCCCCTTCTTTCGATAGGTATCTTATTTTCATTAAGATTTTAAATATCTCCCATTTGGTTAGTTAATCCTTATGTGTGTTGCACCAGCTTGTGGCATTAAAAATGAGTATTTGGTGTAATAATTCAATCCTTAGCTACTCATTATTTAATATTTTTTATATTTATATAATATATGATAACATGTCTCCTACACTTGAATACTTAGGGAGTTTGATATACAAAATTCCTCATGATATGTGATTTATCTGGTGGTATGTCTTATCTCTATTATCTTCATAGTCTCCCAAGTGGCTACAAATATTTTGTGGTGTATTATCAATATTTGTGGTTAGACTGTGAAGCATCCTTCAGTATCTTTCTAATCATAAATATCCTTCAGAATCTAGTAATCCTTTGCGAGTGGAGTTATGGTTCTTCCTGCATCCATGATTCCAACACTTATTCATTGTCTATGTTATAATTAATTCTCTCTATTTTGACCTCCCCTTCTAAGTTTTGTTCTTCAAAAGTTTCATTTATGGATAATCTCAAAATTGTGAAAATATTTTTGTTATCAAAGTTTTGATATTCTTTTATGTGTAATTCCTCTATATATGATTCATTTGGGCTTTCCTTAGTGGAATGTGGACTATTTTATCTTCATTTGTAAATGATATTTCTTCTTTCCTTTAGTCTAAAATGCCATTTGTGTTGAAAAACCACCTTTTTCCTAGTAATGAGTTAAATGAATCAAAAGTTTCCTTGATGGAAACTACATCAAAGTCTACAATTTGTTTTACTCCCATAACACTTCTACTTGTTTCCAAGTCCCTAAGGTTTTCATCTCGTTACCATATACTCGGTTAATGTTATAGGGTTTTTGTTCAAGTTTAGGTTTCCTTAATTGTTCACATACCCTTTTAGAAAGAATATTTATGTTAGTTCCTAAATATACCATTACATTTTTAATATTCTTATGACTTATGCTAACAATAATTGTAGACACATAAAAATGACCTAGGCCTGCAAGCTCTATTGTCACCATATTTCTTCTTGACATAATTGAAATATTTATGTCCTTGGTCCACTTTCAACTATTAATTAAGTAATTCATAATTATTTAATTAATTCATGTCTTTATTCCTCTTGATTATTTAAATAAATAAATTTTATTTAATTATTTAAATACGTCACTAATTGTCTAGTGTCTTTCTATAATTAAATAAATTCTTAAATTTATTTAATTATCTTGGTCCACTAATTCCTCCTGATTATTTAAATAGATAAATTTTATTTATTTATTTAAATACATCATTAATTCCTAAAAGTCTTCTTATAATTAAATAAATTCTTTAATTTATTTAATTATTGTCCACCTTGGCATTTTCCCCATTTTAAATAAAATTATTTATTTAAAATGGTCCTACTTTCTAATTTTCCCTCTTTTAGTAAATAATTCAAATTAATTATTTACTGTCACATGACCCCACCTTTTTGAATTAAATTAATTTTTAATTCAAAATAGTTTTTTTCCTCCATAAATTAAGTAATTTCTAATATTATTTGATTTTCCAGCTCTCTTTTTCTGTGCCATTCTTATCTCCTTGTCACATGCATTGTCAACCCTTGATTTGATTTTCTCAAAATGAATCTTGTCCACTCATGTAAAATTTGACCTAATGTTGCCCTAACCCTAATTGTGGGTTGTCACATTGAATCTTGTCTATTGATTCTAGGGCATTCGTCAATCTTCAAAATTGTGTTTTCTATAAAATGGAAATTTTGGTCTCATTTGCACATCTCATGCAATCTTGTTTTAGGCATCCCTCATACTCTTGCAATTTCATGTCATTGTAGCTCTTGTTTTAGGTACACTTCATCTCTCATTTGGCATTTGGCATACTTTAGTCATAGTTTATAGTTGCTTACCAGTTGCATAGTTGCATAGTATTTCATTTTGTCATCAAATCCTTCAACATTTTCTTTGGTCTTGGCATTGTCACATATTGTTCACTCAAAATTTGAGGGCAAACTTCATATTGCAGCAAATAGAAAAGGTGTAATGGAGGTCAATCATAGAGAGTGAAGACTCAAGGTGATATCTCTCTCTTTGTTTTTCATGTTTTCCTCCTTTGTGATTCATTATTACTTTGGGTTTTGGTTTATTTACCTACTAATCTGCTAACCTATAAATTACCCATAGTTACATTGGTGAACCCAACGCCAAAATTGCACTATTTTGTTTTTTTTCATACGGCCTTTTTTTTGTTTTGCAGGTACAAGTCGATGTGATGCATTTGATGTTTCCTATGATGCATTTGACATATCGTGAAGCATTCACCTCTTTGAAAAATGCATACGCTCTGTTGTGACACATTTGATTTACAGAAAGCTGAATTCACCATCTCGAGATGCATTTACTTTGCAAGTCGACACATCTTTCTGTCAGATTCTAGATTCTGCTCTGAGATGCATCTATTGTACAGAATGATGCATTTTCCTAAAAATATATAGATTCAGCCCTAAGATGCATCTGACTTGCAGAGCGACACATTTTCTCTACTGCAACGCATTCATTTGGTAAATTTTTGTTTTCAATTTTTCCAGAATTTTCCAAATTTCTTATTTCAATCTAATAGTTTAGAGGTTTTTCTAGGTTACTAATCTATTGTGGCAACATGTGGCTTTGAATTTTAGTGGGTCCAAGGCATCTTTTTTGAGACTACTAACAAGTTGTTTTGTAGGTTCGAATGTCCAAGGATTTTTGTTTTGAAAACTTCTTGTGTTTGTTTTAGATTAGAAAACACTTCCATTGGTGCTCTAAAAAGAACATTTTCTTGTCTCACTTGGATTTAATTAGGGTTTCAAAGAACTTTGCTTGATTGTGCTTAAAGGTGGTAGGTGATTATGTTCTCACCTTATGCAAACTAGGTGATCAGAAAACTAGACCCATCTATTTTATGTTTTTGAACCTTAGAGGGGCCTGCCTCAAAAGAGGGAATGACTCCAACCAATTTTTTGCTTGGGCTGGTATATAAAAGGATGAGTCTAAATTTTCAATTCCTCACAATATGTAGGCCTTAGCTGTGTAGTGCCTTTCAAAAATGGATACCTGCCTTTTCTTTTAAAGGTATAAGAGCCCCTAGTAGATTGGTTAAAGCCTTAAGTGGCTTGCTATATTTTTGCAAGGTGTCGTGTGCTCGATTATTCACTAGAACCCTTTTGTGTAGTAGCCAAAATCCCTTCTATTTGCTAGCACAACAATGATCGTTGTGAAGGCATCCACATTCTCGCAGTTCTTAGTAGAGGTGATCAACCCACCATGGGAGATTTATGGGGGTTGGAAGCTTGGTTGACTTGAGAAGTGAGTGTAATGTAAGGGAGAGCCCGTGTGGCCAAGCTTTTGGATTAGTCCACTAAGAATAAGTGCGGTTGGGGAAACCCATGTGGAATCTAGCAAATATTGTCCTTTCCTAACCTAGGGTTGTACTTGTCTTCTTTGTGCATGATCAAGAAAAAATATTGTGTTTTCCAAGTGTTTTTTGAAACATTCAAACAAACAAACACCATTTCAAAGATCTGGAAACAAACATTCCACTTGAGACAATTTCAAAATCTTGCCAAAAATTGCAAACAAACTTGACTTATTCTACTGCAACGCATTTGCTGAAACAAATTCATTTTTCTGTGTCGCATTTTCCATTTTCTGTGACACAATCACTCTGATAAACCACATTTTCTATTTCTTGTCATGCATTAGCTTGTATTGAACCACATTCTTTGAATACAAAGCCACAATTACTTTTTTGAGTCACATTTTTTGTCTGTAAGACCGCATTTGTTGAAATTGTAACACATTTGCTAAATTGCAACGCATTCACAACTTGGAACAAAAATTGCAACACATTCGCAACCTGGAACTAAAACCTGAGACCAAACTTGTCTAATTTGTCATTAAACATCTTTTTCCAGCATCCTTTGTCCAAAAACCAGAAAGAAAATTGCTCAAATTCTTCATCATTTGCATCTTTAACTTGCATTTACCCATAGGTTTAAATTTTCAAAATTTTAGTTGCATCCTTTAGAGTCCATTATCTTCATTTTAGTCATAAACCAGTCCTTAGGTCCTCATATCATTTGTATATTTTGGCTTAGGAAACCTTACCATACTTTGCAAAATCATTGCCTTCAAGAGTAGGTGGCCATTGGACTTAGTCAACATAATTTATTTTAGTCATTGTCCTTTTTGTGAGACTTTCCAACTCAAAAGACTAGTTAGGAAACCTCACCTTGTCATCTTGTCATCTTCTCCTTTAGTCACATTAGTAATTCATTTGATGACCCAAATTGAGACATAGATCAAGCTTAGGGTGGTTGAGTAACCTTCTTTGAAATCATTTATACCTTTTCATTTGCATACCTTAGGGCATTCAAGTCATCTTAGTCCTCATTTTTCATACCTTATTCCTAAAAATCCAAAAAATAGTCCTTATTGTCCTTTGGCATTTGTCATTTCCTTTAGGCAACATTTTCATATTGCATTGTCATCCCTTATAATCAAAAATCCAAAAACATAGTTTGCATTTGCATCCCTTATTGTCAAAATCCCAAAAACATGGTGTCATCTAGTTGTCATTTTCATCCTCTTCCTAATTTGAGAAACTCCTTATATGATTGAGACTAGGCTTCAAATAAAAAGAAGACAAATGACTAATTTTGGACAAGACAACACTTATATCTTTTCCAATTACATGAATCAAGATGCATCCTTTATCAATCCTTTCAGTGAAATGAACATTCCATCTTCGTCATGCAACCCCTTTGAATCATTCATGCATAGAGATGAACATGGACATGTGTTTATGGAAGACTTAGAAGCAACAGTGCAAAATATTGATGTAGCTTCTTTTGTGGAAGACTTAGTCTTACATGACCCACAAAGATATTTAGCCATGCTCTTAGACCAAGGGGTTAAATTACCATGTGGCTTTGACATTAACACTTTGAGACTAGCCTCTCCTAATCACAACACCAAAAACAACAATACAAACAACATGTCCAACACTAGTCAACCTCAAAACAATGCAAGAAATTCTTTCATTGGTGCCACCTCACAAATTTCCACAAGCACTATTAATGCCACCTCTAATGACAAACAATCAAAACAATTCCAATTCAATCAATGCAACATCCGTTGGAGGGACACCAAGTATGTCACAAGCCATGTCACAATCAATGCCAACAATGTCAACGACATCCTCACAAGCAGTTGGAGCTACCTTTGGATCCTCATCAATAGGGGCAAGTTCTTCAAACCCTCTATTTGGAGCTTCATCTAGCACAGCGGGAGCATCATCATCGAATATTTTCATTGGATCTTCATTCAATTCCTTTGGAGGAAGTAAATGACATATCTTTATTAGAGGACCACATCCAAATGTCAACATGTCATCACAGCTTAATACCAATACTTCCCAAGTTCAAAACACTAAAATTCCCCATGGACAATTTCACCAATTTGGACAAGGAAAACATAATATATAGCATATGACTTCATTTGGACACCAAAATATTCAAGGCCAACACATCCCACAAATATTGACTAATATAGCTAGAGGGCACATTCCTACATATGCATCACACATCCATACCCATCAACATGTCCCTAACCAAAACTTGTAATACCAACAATAATAAAATCAAAATATGTCATACATCTCACAACAACACATCCCACAACAAAATCAGAACACCTCTTCACAAAAAATAGGGACACATGGGATATCCATAACTCCCATGTGTGATGAAACAAACAATCCTATAATTGATGCCTTGATAGCACAAGTGGTAAACTTGTAAAAAATAATAGAGACTATGCAAATGTCCAATAAAAAGTCACACATGCCATATGACCTATGTCCATATCCTTTTGACACAAATCTATACATGCCACCACTTCCTCTTGGGTATGTGGCACCAAATTTCACTAAATACAAGGGCAAGACAAATCCTATTGAACACATTCAAGAATTCACAATCAATTGTGTGGATATTTCCTATGAACATACCTACTTGATGAGACTCTTCTCTAAGAGTCATGCAGGCTCCACATTTGAATGGTTTTCCACTTTACAAAAGGGAATAAAATCATGGGACAAACTTGCAAACAAATTTGTGTGAAATTATGCTTATAACATTGACAAAGACACCTCCATTACCAGTTTATGCACACTTACACAAGAAGATGCAGGTGAAACTTTTATCCCATTCTTCCAAAGATGGAGAACCCTAGTAAGTCATTGCCACATTGACATACCTGAGAAATAAAAAGTTGACATGTTTGTCCAAACACTCCTAGGAACATTGAAATATGGCTTTTGAGTTCACTGTTGTGCAACCTTCACAGACTTAGTCGAAAAGGGTGTCCAACTTGAGAAGGACCTTATTGCTAAAGGAGAATTAAAATATGGCCCTAAGAACATGAACACAAATCCACTTGCACACAAGAGTAAATACTAGGTTAAGAATAAACACATTACCATTGATGGCATTGTTGATGCTAAGATGGAAAACATGATAGTTCTAGTACTTACCCTGAAAGGAGCTCAACAACAAAACACATCAACAACTACACCAAAACCTCCTGCCAATGTCATTCAAAATAACCAAAACAATCAAAATATTCAAAGTCAAGGACAAACCTGTCAGCCGAGGCAATTCCAGAAAAGACATACATACACTGCCTTGGGGAAACCAATCAAAAACATCCTTAAGAAGCTCCTTCAAAATGGTCTCATCACATTAGAGGACCGTAAGCCATTTGACCCAATATAATTTAAGCCATCATGGTGGGATGAAAATACTTTTTGTGATTACCATCGGGTTAAAGGGCATAAGACCTCTTCTTGTCAACAACTAAGAAATATTGTGCAAGACCTCATTGAAAATCACACAAATAAATTGGGAGGGCCACAATTCGCATCAAACACAGACCATACTATTCACAAAAACCCACTGCAAGACCATGGTTCGAATAATTCTTCCACGTCAAGTCCTAAGACAAATAATAACTATGCTAACTATACCTACATCACATTTGACTATTAAGGTGGAACTATTATCAACCATGTCCGAACTAATGATAAATATGTCAATACCATAACTGTCGAAAGAGCACCTGAATGCAATGTCACTACCCATGGTGGAAAAGTCACCATAGCTGGTCCTCCTCCTCCTCGGCAGTCGAAAATCATGATACCCAGTCCATTCGCTAAGCAATCACAATCAATATCATCCGTAAAAAAGTCACAACCTAAGGGATAGTTTAACCTTATTGATCAACTAGGAAAAACCCCTATGCAGATTTCCATACTTGAATTGCTACACATTTCTCCCGTGCATAAATCTATACTTGACAAAACCTTGCAAGATTCCTCGATCCCTCAAGACATTGATGTCAACTAGTTTGAAGCCATGGTGGGATACCTCACTACACCCCATCATGTAACATTTTCAGATCAAGATTATTCATCACCAAATTCCAATCATAATGGCACATTACACATTGAAGTATTTATCCATAAGCATAAGGTCAAACAAGTTTTAGTAGATGGAAGAGCAGGACTGAACATATGCTCCTTAAAACTAGTTAAGGCTCCAATATTTTATGATGCTTCCATAGACACAACTAAGAGCATAGTTATAAAGGCATATGATGGTGAAGAACGTTCCTCCCAAGGCATTATCACTCTTCCTACCAGAGTTGGGCCAATCATTGTAGACACAACTTGTCAAGACTTGGATCTTGAATTACCCTATAACATCTTGCTTTGTTGACCTTGAATTCATGCCCTCAAATTTGTTCCATCCACCAACCACCAAAGCTTGAAGTTTCCCTTTGATGACATAGAAATCACCATATATGGAGACCCTGATCCCCTTCAGTATTGCACCAATCTAAGGGGTATTTCCAAACATCAAGTGTCCATCAATTGAGAAGCTCTAAGTTCCTCTTCCTACAAATTCATTGACCCATGCACACTCGCCTCTTTGTCCATGTCCGCTCCTTCCATGTCTTCCACCAAGCCATCATCCTCTTCCCTTCCTAAGGCTAAGTCCAATGTCAAGATCTAGGACCTAGGCTATGGGGAATTTAAATTAAGCACGGCCTACTGTGTCACCAAAATTCCCAAGTCTCCTAAAGTCTATGGTTGACCCTGTTTTAGAATGGAACTTAAGGAAATTTTCAAGGTTCCTCCATCACAATTTTTTATAAAATGGGGTGAAATGATCAAAGATGACATTGAGGATATATCAACATGGATTTATAAGGACCTAGAGGATCCATCCCCATTACCAATTCAAATATATGGGAAAGGCTATGATATAATGAAGGAAAAAGGCTATGATGGAACTAGTGAACTTGGTAGAAATAAAACTAGAATGTGAGAACCCATAATGCCTCCCTGAAAACCAAAAATTCTTAGGTTAGGGTATGGACTACCTGAAAATGATGATTGATGTACCAATGGACTTTTGAGTGAGAGTGTGAATGCTTCAGAAAGTGTTGAGACTATTGAGGAATCCCTTACCGAAATTGACTCCCATGAATGGGAATTTGGCTCCCAATGATCCCTAAGTGACTGTTGTATTGATGAATTGTTCCTTGAACCTAGAGAACTTACTTTTGAAGAAATATTTTGGAAAATGTTTAACATTGATCCAACATCAAATAATAATAATCCTAAGATCCCATAGAAATGAGAAGACTGGGATAAACTATTTTTCCAAAGGAACAATGACAAACCCGAATCATCTTCCAGACCTATTAGCCATAACCCCGACATATCTTTCCAACCATCTGACAATAATGACAATCATTTAGATTCATATGAATTTCCATATGACACTACTGACCTTAATGACAGTCCTTTTGTCCCTTATTTTGACGAGTATGAATCAAGTGAAGGAGAATATTGGATAGAGTCTGATTGGGAGTTGGATGATGACAATTTTATCTTTAACCTCTTTGAATCTTTCTCCATTCTTTCCACATCCTCCCCACCATTCATCAATACTGATGATGGTATCTCCTTAGTCTACTCGCAACTAATTGATTGGGATCAACAAGTCATGCCAATTATGGACATATTTTAGAATAATGAGGCCATTGCAGAATTCATGGGACTATGTGAGCGCATACCAAGTGGAGATAACAAGGTTGGATTTTTTATTGACCTAGATTGTGCAGCTTACTTTTGGGAGACTGTTTTTTCCTCTATTTGCAAAATGAAAAATAAAAATAAAACAAAAAATGACACGTCTTTAGGTGAAAACCAAAAGGCACCTTCTGACGATAAAAAGGTAAAAATAAAGGACATATCTATGAGTGAAAACCTCTTTGAAGCGCCAAAATATGGAGGACTATACTTTCTTCCCATGACTCAATAGAGATCAGAAATGCTCATAGGAGACACCATGGAAGTCAACATATCTACAACAAAAGATCCTAAAATTTTCCTCTTTGCGACATCCTTGACAAAAGAAGAGAAACCTGAATTCCACAAATTATTTTTAGAGCATAAGATTAATTTTTCATGGTCATATGTCGATATGCTTGGGATGGATCAAAAAATGGTCTTACACCATTTTCCACTACTTCTAGATGCCAAGCAAGTAAAACCAAATTCACGTAAAATACATCCTCAGATCGCCTTGTTATTCAAAGCGGAACTTAAGAAATTGTTGGATGTCGGATTCATATAGTCTATAGAGTATGATGAATGGATATCTAATCTTGTACCAGTCACAAAGCCAAATGGTCAAATTTACATCTACACATATTTTAGAGACTTGAACAAAGCATGTACAAAGGATGACTTTCCATTGCCAAACACTGATATCATAGTTGACCTTACATCACGATACGAGATGTTGTCCCTCATGGATAGTTTCTTGGGTTATAATCAAATTTGTATTACCCTTGAAGATCAACATAAAACAACATTCACATGTCCTTGGGGTACATACTCTTGGAATGTCATTCCCTTTGGTCTCAAGAATGCAGGTGCCACGTATTAGAAAGCCATGAAAATAATATTCCACAACATGATGCAAAAGCTAATGGAAGATTATGTGGATGACCTTTTTGCCAAATTTTTGATAGGAAAATATCATTTGAATGTGCTAGACAAAATATTCAAGGGACTAGAAGAATGCAAAGCTTGCTTGAATCCCAAGAAATGCGTCTTTGGTGTGACATCAGGGAAACTTTTGGGATACACTATAGTTTCTCGAAGAGGCATTGAAGTCAATCTCACCAAAGTGAAAGTCATATTAGACATGCCTCCTCTAGAAGGAATAAGTGAACTCAAGGTGTTTCAAGGTAGGTTGCAATCTATCTGACATTTTATAGCACAATTGGTCTACAAGTGTCAACCATTTAAATATCTCTTGCACAAGGGTATCCCCTTTGTGTGGATAGATACTTGTCAAGAGGCCTCCCAACTAATAAAGGATTACCTATTGTCACCACCTACTTTAATTCCACCAATCAAAGGGAAACCTTTGATTCTATACATTTCAGCAACAACTTCAGCACTCGAGGCATTACTGGCACAAAATGACCATGATGAGAAGGAAAGGGTCATATACTACATCAATCAAACACTGGTCAGATATGAGCTAAATTACACATCCATTGAACATGCTTGGCTAGCAGTTGTCTTTGCTGCCCAGAAGCTAAGGCATTACATGAATCACATGACACATCTGGTAGCAAAGATTGATCCCCTAAAATATCTCCTAAGTCATGCAACATTGACAGGTCATCTAGAAAAATGATTCATGATTTTGAGTGAATACAAATTCAATATGTGGAACAAAAGACTATAAAGGGACAAGTGATAGAAAATCAACTGGTAGATGCACCTATACAAAGTGATCACCCATTGGTGGAAGACTTTCCTAATGAGTCTATATTTCATACAAAACCTAAATTTCACTAGAAGATTTACTTTGATAGGTCTCATACTAGTCATGGCTCAGGGGTAGGAATATTGTTTATGATGCCGCAAGGAGACTCCATCCCTAAGTCATTCTGCATTGCTTTTCCATGTACAAATAACAATGTAGAATATGAGGCACTTGTCATAGGACTTAGAATGGCCATAAAATGGAAATTCAAAAATATGCATGTCCTTGGAGATTCTCAATTGGTCATCAACCAAGTCAACAATGACTATGACACCAAGGACAAGAAGTTAATGCCCTATAAGTGAATGGTTGACATTTTCTAGTCATACTTCCACATGCTTGCTTTTGAATAGATTCTGAGGGCACAAAACAAGGTAGTAGATGCAATGGCTACAATTAGCTCTCTCCTAGACATTCCAAGCAATTTTCCTCAATTTGAATTCTTGGTAGAATAGCATTTGGTTCCTACATATGACATTCTAGAATCAGAGATGGTTTGCCAGCTTGTTGGTCCCAATTCTTCATGGTGTTAAGACATCTATGACTATCTCAAGTCCCAGACCCTTCCCCCCAACCTATCCAATAACCAACGAAAGTCCTTTATCCAAAAAGCTTCCTAATACACCATCATCAGTGACACCCTATACCCCTGAAGCTTTGACAACACCCTTCTTCAATGTCTTGACACTGACGAAGCACGAACAACCTTACATGAGGTACATGAGGTTATATGTGGATCTCATTTGAGTGGTCCTAATTTAGACAAGAATATAACAAGACTAGGGTATTATTGGCCAACCATTGAAAAGGATGCACTTGAGTTTGTCAGGACATGTCACCAATGTTAGATACATAGTGATTTCATTCATGCACCAACATAGGAACTTCAGCCGATTACTTCTCCATGGCCCTTCACACAATGGGGACTTGACCTCATGGGAAAAATACATCCTACCTCTTCCTATGGCCAAAAATTCACTATCACCGCCACTGAGTACTTCACTAAGTGGATCGAAGCCATCCCACTTACATACATAACCAAAAAAAATTTTCCAAATTTATCCTCAAGTACATCATCTGTCAGTATGGTGTATCCCAGTCCATCATCACAGACAATGGGCATCCTCTCAAAAATCAAGACATTCTTGAGTTATGTGAATGCTTCCCTATCCAACATCATTTATCCACACCATATTACCCGCAAGGAAATGGTCAAGCTAAGGTGTCCAATAAAACAATCATCAAAATTCTTAAGAAGATAGACAATGATGTTGGTTGTGATTGGCACATCCAACTCAACTCTGCTTTGTGGGCTTATCGCACCAACATTCGCATTCCTATAGGAGTCACTCCATTTGTTTTAGTCTTCAGAGCCAAAGACATCTTTCCCATAGAGGTTGAAATTCCTTCTCTGTGAGTCTCCATGAAGGGTCTAATTGATGATGAGGAGTATAGACAGTCATGACTACATGAATTGGAAATGCTAGAGGAACATAGACACAATGCCTTGAATCATTTACAAGCATATCAAAATCAGCTTTGTCATAGTTATAACAAAAGAGTCATGGTTAGAAACTTTGACATTGGTGACTTGGTCCTCATCCAAAATCCCAAGAATCAATCTGATAGAGAAAAATCTAGCAAGTTCAAACCAAATTAACTAGGTCCTTATATTATCATGTCCTCTTTTGGTTCTAGAGCATATCATCTAGCTACTCTAGATGACGA
Organism: Sequoia sempervirens; assembly: GCA_007258455.2. Taxonomy (NCBI): domain Eukaryota; kingdom Viridiplantae; phylum Streptophyta; class Pinopsida; order Cupressales; family Cupressaceae; genus Sequoia; species Sequoia sempervirens. The sequence goes on from VDFB02047230.1 coordinate 474,609,978, forward strand.
AAAATTGATAGAGCCTATCAACAGTCTACATCTTTGAAAGTTCTATGCATAGCATTAGAAAGTCTAGCTAAAAACCATAAAAAAAATTAAAAATTAAAAAATATAAAAAATTGTCACCCTGATGAAAACCTAGAAAACAAGCGTCTTGGTGACACCAAAAAAATAATAAAAAATGACAAAAATAGTAAAGAGAAATAATTCATCCAACAATGAAAACCTAGTAAATAGGCACTTTGGATAAGTACCATGGTGAAAACTTCACAAATAGGTGCTATCTGTAGTCAGTTTTACTTTTCCATCTACTGTCACTCTATCTACCTTAGTCCATAATAAACACCCACTTTTCTGACACCATCTTGACATCCCATCATGAGACCCCACCATTCCTTTCATGGCTGACAATGGTTGACATCAAGTCCAGCATACCATCCATCCATCACTCCAAGCACATCCTTTACACATCCTTCAAACTTGACTAGTATGGAACCCGACTAGGGGCATTCCTTTATCACCTGACTGTAGTGGGTATCGAACATAGTCTTTTCACTCAAAAATGTCCCGAAAAAAGACCTAGAAATAAAAAAATGTCCTGTGTAATGCCCCGTCATAATAACCTAAGGAATGTTGCAATTGTGTATAAAGGTGAAATAATTTTTTTTTTACATTATAATTATTAAGTTAATTAGTTGCATACATTCATTAAGCTATGTGACGTTACACTACTTTGAGTTTCCATAGACGACTTTAGTATTTCACATTGCACATATTTAATTAATAACATAAACATAAAGATAAACATTGCATTTCATTGAATTCCATTCAAGATAATATTAAGTACAAAAATGTTTCCTTACATTGCATTTGATATAATATACAATACTCATTCATCTGATGAGGTAGGTCAATAATAATTACAAATACATTTACAATGCTCACCTCATATACAATTGAGGGATGTTTTCAAATACAATACTACAATTTACAAAAAAGATGTACACATAAATTTCCAAGTGCAGATCTCCATCCATGAAGCTCTCTATGCCATGATCAAACTGGGGACCCAACGGAGTAAGGTGCACATTCCACCCAACCATGTGGTACCCGTAGGTCCACCCCCCGTGCTAGGAGATAGTAATATGGTTACCTAGACATAATCTACTAACCCTAGACACTAGTACATAACAAACTGATGGTTACATTGCTTCCATATTTAGACAATTGAATGTTCTACATACATAAGGTTAACTGTTACTTTAGGTGGAGTGTCATCACAACATTGCAAAGGTTACCCTAGTGTTTCTTCATAGGTTTCGGCCCCCAACATGGGTTACCCTGGTAACCTATTAGGAAACCCGACCCCATTGCAAACCATTGCAGAATCAAATGTCTTTTGAAGAAACAAGACACCGATTTGCCATTCTAGGCCTTCTCATCTTATACTCAAGACTGAACTAGCTCAAGAGTCATAAGCGAGGCATAATCATCTTGTTAAGAGTTTTAATCTAACTAATGTGTTATTTAGTTATCACTGACTTACTAACTCTTTGCAAGTTACCCTGACACCACTTTGTTTGTCGGCCCTTACAAAAAGCCACTCCCCTAAACATAACAAAGAAATCTATGTTTTCTTGACTAAGTTTCACAAAGTGCACAAAAATTCAATCACATTGTAACAAATGAAACACTCAATGGTCATTAAAACTTTTATTATAACCAGGTAACAAACAACATATCCTAACACGTGCACAACCCAAGTCAACTCATGAAATATATTTGAACAATAATACACCCTTACTATACAGATCATTCTGGAAGACTTATACAACTAAGACTTTCCCAATATGCCCAATAAGATACACAATTAAAAGGAAAATTGAAAAATAAATATCTACGATTTGGATATACTAAATCCATTCAGACAATAATTTAGAGTATAAGAAATATGAAATTAATCAATCAACTAATCCACAATTTTATCTTTCATAAAATATGAAAATCAAATCTACATTTATCACAATTTCACAATCATGTTTAATAATGAAGTTTTGCTTTCCCTACATAATACATCTCATTAAAAATAAATACTATCTAATCATAATTATGCTATTTAACATCATTTAATATATTTAAATATATATATAATCATATATAATCATAAAATATATTATAAATAAAACATTATATGAATGCAAATTTTATTTATAAAGCACATTAAAATCAAATCACATAATATTCAATTCTCTTAAAAAAATTAACAAAGTTTTTTATGCATCCGCAGCCGAGCCGCGGAGCCCGCAGCCGAGCCGCGGCTCCATGTGGGGAGAGGGCGCGGCCCATTCTAGGGCTACGCCCAACAGTCGACGGCTGCTGTGTGCAGCCATGGAGGCTGCGCCACCTCCATGGGAAATGGGGAGGGTTTCGGCCCTCCCCACAGTCTGCTATTTTTTTAAAATTTTCTATTTTTTTATAAATTCGTTGTACGGCGACTGCATGGTTAAAACGCATTTAACTCTTTTTTTTTTAAGGAATTTCCATGACTCAAATTCGCCTGTACGACGTTTACCCTTTTTTTTAATTAAAAACATTTCACAATCAAATTTATATATGAAGATAAATTATATATATATATAAAAACATACAGGGTTTAAATTAAAGAAATACAATGAATTTTCACCGGGTTTTTCAGTGGGGAAATTGGGAAAACTGAAGAAATTTTACAAACTTCTTCAAGGTTTCACAAAATACAGGCACAGTTTTTTTTTTTATTATTCAAATCCAATTTTCCCCAGAGGTTTTCAATTTCCTTAAACAAATAAATTCCCTTCATAAAAATTCAAATACTTTCTACATAAAGTAAACTACAGAGGTTTTTCTAAAACCATCAATTCTTCACAAAACAAAATACATAGAAAAATTTATGTATGAAAAATACAGGGATTTAAATTAAACTAATTTCTTTTCAAAGCATTCCCTATGAAAAACCAACAAAATGAAATTTACAAGAAGAATACCTGATTTCCCAAAGCTTTTGAAGACAATCTGGATATGAAATCCTCTGTTGTTGCCTGTAGCCTTCCAAAACTTTTCCCGAGAACAAAACCCAAATTGCAACCAAATATTTTCCACAAATTTGCAACAAAATTCCAAAAAGCATATACAGAAGATTTTTATAGAGCACAAAATTATTTTCTTGTGAAGAAAAATTGTATATCCTCTGTGTATTCCCAGATCCAAATTATCCTCCGTGAACAAATTCCTCAACCATAATCAATCAATGCACTAGCACACATGTCGAGAAGTGCAGAAATATCTTCTCTACCACTTCTCGGCAATCTTGCCTATTTCAAATTTCATGCATATAATTAATTAATTTAATTTATTTTAAAATTTACAATTTTCTAATGCAAAATTTATTTATTAATAAAAATTGCCATTTCCACAAATTTATTTAATTTCAAATAAAACTATTCACACACTTAAACAATTTAATTTAATTTATTTATTTATTTAATTAAATAAATTTAATCTTTATGATCAAACCATTTAACCAAACAAACTAATTAATTAATTAAATAACTTACAAAACTAATTTCTTTAACATTTAAAATTTAATTAAATAACAGTAAATAAAACATAATAAACTATTATTTAAATTGACATTTTTCCTTTCAAGCAATTAACCAAATAGAAGAATGCAAGACAACCTATGACTCAAACTAAAACTAACAATGTACAGTGACCGGGTTATAGACTAGACTAGGGTGAACCAAACTACTATCTCCCAATTAACGTATCTGTTGAGTCTTGACACGCTCAGACCTGAGTAACCAGGTGGAGTCGGTGTCATGTACCTGCAATCCTGCAACCAAGCAATAACATGTATATATATATAAACCATTGTATAGGCACACCGTGTAGAGAAAATCACGGATATCACAGGGCACTCGCAAGCGAGTGATGCGTTTCCGTTCTCCACACCAATACACGTCACATCAGACTGACGAATTAAAAATAGTTAGTCCATCATAAACATGTACATAGCAATAATCATCTAAAAGAAAACATCTACACTATCTCTAAGCATGTCTAAAATCAGTAATCACCATACAATGTATCATCATGTCATAGAATAAATCCACTATCGCTCAAAACCAGCGATCAAAATATCCAAACAAGGTATCATAGTCTAATAGTGTGAAAATATAACAGCAGAAAACATAAGCATAAATGGAGGGGTACTACATCCTCCCCCCCTAGGATCAGACTTGCTCCTGAAAGCCTGTGAACAGATAGGGATAAAGTTCCCTCATGTGTGTCGCATCCTCCCAAGTAGCTGAAGCCTCATGGCTAGGATCCCATTGGACCCTCACATGATCAATGTCTCGACCCCTGAGACCGAGCGTTCAGCGCTGTAGAATGGCCACGGGCTCCAAAGCCAACTGCCCATCCTCTACCTGTAACGCATTCCAATCAAGTAAATGAGATATGTCAGGATGATATGGTCCAAGAACTGATACATGAAAAACATCATGAATATGAGACAAACTGGGTGGTAAGGCGAGTCGATACGCCACGGGACCAATTCTCTCTAAAATCTTGAATGGCCCAACAAAACGAGCTGCAAGCTTAGAGCCTTTTCCATAATGGATAGGACTCTTTTGCGGTCGCACTCGAAGAAACACTCTATCACCAATAGCAAACTGTCAGTCTATCCTATGCACATCGGCATACTTCTTTTGCCTATCCTGTGCTGCTATCAAATGTTCTCTAATACGGTCAACCTGTTGCTCCATGTCTCGAAGCATCTCAAGTCCAAGTATTACTCTATCCTCAAGTCAATCCCAACTAAGGGGAGTTCGACAAGGATGACCGTATAATGCCTAAAATGGTGGCATACCTATGGAACTCTGATATTTGTTGTTGTAAGCGAATTCTACTAAGTACAAGTAATCCTCCCAACATGATTGTTGGTCCATTATGTACATTCTAAGCATATCCTCTAATATTTGGTTAACTCTCTCAGTTTGTCCATCAGTTTGAGGATGATACGCTAAACTGAAGTTCAACTGTGTACCTAGAGCATGTTGTAATGAAGTCCATAGGGCTGAAGTAAATACAGGATCTCTATCAGAAATAATCCTACGAGGAATCCCATGCAATCTAACAATGTCCTCCATAAATATCCTAGCTACGGATGAAGCATTGTATGATGAACATACTGGTGAAAAATGAGCTACTTTAGTCAAATGGTCAACAGTTACCATAATAGCATCATGTTGACATGATGACGTAGGTAACCCTACAATAAAGTCAACAAATATAATATCCCATTTCCATTCAAGAATGAGATGTGGCTGCAATAATCCAGCGGGATGTTGATGCTCAGCTTTGACTCGCTGGCATTCAAGGCATCTCGACACATAATCAGCAATATCACGTTTCATACCAGGTCAGAAATACAATTGCCAAAGATCAGCATGCATTTTCTTGACTCCTGGATGAGCTGAATACGGAGCTCAATGAGCTTCATTCATAATTAATGTATGAAGACCTTCAAAAAGAGGTACATAAATATGACCTAAATGTCGTAATATACCATCCGATTCTAGGACATACCCTGCAAATCGACCTTCTAAAGGTCTACCAGATTCAATCTCCGACCTCACTTCCTGATATAATCTATCAGTAGGAAGTGCAGCTAATATTTGACCTCTCAAATCTACTTCAAGAGTAGTAGCAGAGATCTCATGTCGACATCAACTAAGCGCATCAGCCACTACATTCTCTTTTCCTTGAACATATTTCACTTCAAAATCATACTCACACAAGAACTCCATCCACCATCTCTGCCTAGCATTTAAATTAGGTTGTGTAAAGATGTATTGCAAACTACGGTGATCAGTATGAAGTTCGAAACGATGACCTAATAAGAAATGCCTCCATCAAACTAATGCATGTACTACCGCAGCTAGTTCTAGGTCATGAGTGGGATAGTTTAATTCGTGATCCTTGAGTTTGCGAGACTCATAAGCAATCACACACCCATCTTGCATCAGAACTGCTCCCAAACCCTCTAAGGAAGCATTCGTACAAACCACAAAATCCTTAGTAGGATCAGGAACAATCAGTATAGGCGCATTAGTCAACTTTTCTTTAGGAGTCTGAAAAGCCAACTGACACTGCTCTGTCCAAAAAAACTTCTTTCCTTTTCTCTGAAGAGAAGTAATCGGATGACTGATTCTAGAAAATCCTTCTACAAACTGCCTATAGTAACTAGCTAGACCCATAAAACTATGAACTTCACCTACATTAGTAGGCGTGGGCCAATCTACAATAGCTTGAATCTTTGAAGCATCCACAACAATACCTTTCCCAGTTATTACATGTCCAAGATATTTTATTTCAGTTTGAAAGAAATCACACTTCTTCAAGTTTGCATACAATTGATTTTCCCTTAAACATTGCAATACCTATCTCAAGTGTTCTTCATGTTCCTTCATGTTTCTCGAATAAACTAAAATATCATTGAGAAATACCAAGACAAAGCGATCAAGGTATGTATGAAAAACACCATTCATTAAACTCATGAATACTGATGGTACGTTTGTTAACCCAAATGGTACTACTGTGAATTCGTAGTGCCCATAGTAGTAAATTCGTAGTGCCCATAACGTGTTCGAAAAGCAGTTTTATGAATGTCTGCTTTAGCTATTCACAATTGATGATAACCAGATTTCAAATCAATTTTAGAGAACACATTAGCTCCCTTAATTTGATCAAAAAGATCATCGATTCTAGGCAAAGGATAACGATTCTTAATCATAACCTTGTTCAATTGACAATAGTCAATGCACAGCCTAAGAGATCTATCCTTCTTCTTTACGAAGATGACAGGTGCTCCCCAAGGGGAAACACTAGGATGAATGAAACCCTTTTCTAATAGTTCCTCTAACTAGATACGAAGTTCCTCTAACTCCTAAGTCGTCATTCTATATGGAGCTCTAGATATAGGCTCAGCTCCAGGAACTAGGTCAACTCTAAAGTCAATATCCCTCTTCGGTGCCATTCCAGGTATGTCATCGGGAAACACATCTGTGAATTCCCTAAGAATAGCATGATCATCAAGATATACCTCTCGACTCTCACCTTCTTCAATATCAGTAACTGTTGTTGCAAACAGTTGACATCCCTGACGAAGACATCTCTTTAATTGCATAGCAGATATCATCCACAAAGAGATAGGTCTTTGAATACCTACGATTTCCACTTTTGCACCTAGATCATTAATTCAACTAACTATCTTAAGTCGACATTCAATTACAGCATGATAAGATGCTAACCAATCCATACCTAAAACTATGTCATACGATCCTAAGGGTGTAACATATAAATCTACTAAGGTAGTTAACGTACCAATTTTAAGTTCACAATTATGTACTAAGTTTTCTACCGCTACCTTCACCCCTGAGGTGAATTCAAATTTCCACTTACCACCTTGCTTTACTGCCACAAGACCACAACGGTCTACGATGGTCGGTGAAATAAAGGAGTCGGTAGCTCCAGAATCAAAAAGTATGGAAACACTACCACCATGTAACTTACCTGAAGTCTTGACCACTGTGTTCTAGTGATCGGCTTGGCAGTCATTAACTGCAACATATACTGTATGTGATCATCCTGCATCACCTACTATAGGCTCTAAAACTATAGGTCGAGGCCCAAAACCGGTAGAACCTCTCATCGGACACTGCCTAGCTATGTGTCCCTGCTGCCCACATGAGTAACAACCTGTGCCTGTGCCTCTACCAAATCCTCTGCCACCCAAAGGTGCATTGGATTGCTGGAAACTACCCCTACTGACAGTAGACTGAGCACTCTACACAGGCTGATCCTTCCTATTGCGCTTGTTGCGCCACCAGTTGCGACCCTTTCTTGTTTGTGGACTATTACCTTGTTGTGGTTGTGGATTGTTGTTCTTTTGAGGTGTACGTTGTTGTTGTTGCTGCCCACCCTTTGTGGGTGTTTGTTGGTTCCTAGAGGAACCACCTATCTGTGCCTGTCCACCCCGTGGACTAAAACCTACTATAGGAGCACTGCCAATCTACACTCCTATGTGACCACCTAACGCCATAACAAGGTTCTCCTCCACTATGCGAGCCTTCTCCACTGCAACTTCCATAGTCTTTGGCTCAAAAACTCAGACACCACCACTAATGCGAGCGTTCAAACTCCTAATGAAGTGTTGTACTAGCATAGGATCATCATCACTAATACCAGCATACTGCTTGAGTTCATAGAACCTACGTTCATATTGCTCTATAGAAAGAGCCAACTAACATAGATCATGGAACTCATCAGCCTGTCATTGCCTCCAATGTTCTGATAGGAACCATGCTCTAAACCTCTCGAGAAACATCTCCCAAGACACTGACCCAATATCTAAGTAGAGCTTCTTCTCCTCTAGGCACCACCAAGTAGAGGCAAATCCTCTCAAGTGCATAATAGCACATCTCGCACGGGTATTACTTCCGTATGGGTGCATGGTGAAGCATCTACCCAAATCCAGTAGCCAGGTCTCTTCCTCTAAGCCACCTCCTGTACCATCAAAGGTGGGAGTGCGTGCCCTCAATAAATCCCTCATGTGTCCTGCAGTAATAGCATCTTGGTGTACTGAGTCATCTACTCTCCTAGGAGATCTATCTCTCTCTGACAACCTCCTGGTCATCTACCTGTCTAGGTTCAAGACGAGCTAGGACCTCCTCTAATAATGGATGTATCTATGAACCATCTACTCCTGACTATGTGGGATTCTATCCATCATTTCTCTGATCCAACTATTTTTCCTAATCACTGTGATGAGGGCTCAGAGGGGGAGTAACATGAGGGATTGGCCCTCGGCCTCCACCTCGACCTCTTCCACCTCGCCTAGGCATGTTCCTACACATAACAATAACGAGTCTTAGATACTATTCAACCAAGGCTAATAGTTTGCAACACTACGTACTAGGTCAACCTAATGGGCTCGCGATTACCCAGAGCGTCCAGTGTTTGTAACCTGGCTTTGATACCAATCTATAATGCCCCATTATAATAACCTAAAGAATGTTGCAATTGTGTATAAAGGTGAAATAAATTTTTTTTAAAAGTATAATTATTAAGTTAATTAGTTGCATACATTCATTAAGCTATGTGATGTTACACTACTTTGAGTTTCCATAGACGACTTTAGTATTTCACATTGCACATATTTAATTAATAACATAAACATAAAGATAAACATTGCATTTCATTGAATTCCATTCAAGATAATATTAAGTACAAAAATGTTTCCTTACATTGCATTTGATACAATATACAATACTCATTCATCTAATGAGGTAGGTCAATAATAATTGCAAATACATTTACAATGTTCACCTCATATACAATTGAGGGATGTTTTCAAATACAATATTACAATTTACAAAAAAGATGTACACATAAATTTCCAAGTGCGAGATCTCCATCCATGAAGCTCTCTATGCCATGATCAAACTGGGGACCCAACGGAGTAAGGTGCATGTTCCACCCAAACATGTGGTACCCGTAGGTCCACCCCCCGTGCTAGGAGATAGTAATATGGTTACCTAGACATAATCTACTAACCCTAGACACTAGTACATAACAAACTGATGGTTACATTGCTTCCATATTTAGACAATTGAATGTTCTACATACACAAGGTTAACTGTTACTTTAGGTGGAGTGTCATCATAACATTGCAAAGGTTACCCTGGTGTTTCTTCCTAGGTTCTGGACCCCAACATGGGTTACCCTGGTAACCTCTTACGAAACCCGACCCCATTGCAAACCATTGCGCAATCGAATGTCTTTTGAAGAAACAAGACACCGATTTCACATTCCAAGCCTTCTCATCTTATACTCAAGACTGAACTAGCTCAAGATTCATAAGCGATGCAGAATCATCTTGTTAAGAGTTTTAATCTAACTACTGTGTTATTTAGTTATCACTGACTTACTAACTCTTTGCAAGTTACCCTGACACCATTTTGTGTGTCGGCTCTTACAAAAAGCCACTCCCCTAAACATAACAAAGAAATCTATGTTTTCCTGACTAAGGTTCACAAAGTGCACAAAAATTCAATCATATTGTAACAAATGACACACTCAATGGTCATTAAAACTTTTATTATAACCAGGTAACAAACAACATATCCTAACACGTGCACAACCCAAGTCAACTCATGAAATATATTTGAACAATAATACACCCTTACTATATAGATCATTCTGGAAGACTTATACAACTAAGACTTTCCCAATATGCCCAATAAGATACACAATTAAAAGGCAAATTGAAAAATAAATATCTACGATTTGGATATACTAAATCCATTCAGACAATAATTTAGAGTATAAGAAATATAAAATTAATCAATCAACTGATCCACAATTTTATCTTTCATAAAATATGAAAATCAAATCTACATTTATCACAATTTCACAATCATGTTTAATAATGAAGTTTTGTTTTCCCTACATAATACATCTCATTAAAAAGAAATACTATCTAATCATAATTTTCATATGCTATTTAACATCATTTAATATATTTAAATATATGCATTTCATAACAATATAATTTAAATATTTATTTAAATATATATATATAATCATATATATATATATATAATCATATATATATATATATAATCATATATAATCATAAAATATATTATAAATAAAACATTATATGAATGCGAATTTTATTTATAAAGCACATTAAAATAAAATCACATAATATTCAATTCTCTTAAAAAAATAACAAAGTTTTTTATGCATCCGCAGCCGAGCCACGAAGCCCACAGCCGAGCCGTAGCTCCCTGTGGGGAGAGGGCGCGACCCATTCTAGGGCTGCGCCCAGCAGCCGATGGCTGTTGTGCGTAGCCATGGAGGCTACGCCACTTGCGTGGGAAATGGGGAGGGTTTCGGCCCTCCCCATAGTCTGCTATTTTTTAAAAAAAAAAAAAAATTATAAATTCGCCATACGGCGACTGCGTGATTAAAACGCATTTAACTTCTTTTTTTTTTTAAGGAATTTCCATGACTCAAATTCGCCTATACGACGTTTACCCTTTTTTTTAATTAAAAACATTTCACAATCAAATTTATAAATGAAGATAAATTTTATATATATATATATATATAAACATATAGGGTTTAAATTAAAGAATTACAATGAATTTTCCCAGGGTTTTTCAGTGGGGAAATTGGGAAAACTGAAGAAATTTTACAAACTTCTTCAGGGTTTCATAGAATACACGCACAGTTTTTTTTTTATTATTCAAATCCAATTTTCCCCAGAGGTTTTCAATTTCCTTAAACAAATAAATTCCCTTCATAAAAATTCAAATACTTTCTACAGAAAGTAAACAACAGAGGTTTTCCTAAAACCATCAATTCTTCACAAAACAAAATACAGAGAACAATTTCTGTACGAAAAATACAGGGATTTAAATTAAACTAATTTCTTTTCAAAGCATTCCCTATGAAAAACCAACAAAATGAAATTTACAAGAAGAATACCTAATTTCCCAAAGCTTTTGAAGACAATCTGGAGATGAAATCCTCTGTTGTTGCCTATAGCCTTCCAAAAATTTTCCCGAGAACAAAACCCAAATTGCAACCAAATATTTTCCACAAATTTGCAACAAAATTCCAAAAATCATATACAGAAGATTTTTATAGAGCACAAAATTATTTTCCTGTGAAGAAAAATGGTATATCCTCTGTGTATTCCCAGATCCAAATTATCCTTCGTGAACAAATTCCTCAACGATAATCAATCAATGCACTGGCACACATGTCGAGAAGTGCAAAAATATCTTCTCTACCACTTCTCGGCAATCTTGCCTATTTCAAATTTCATGCATATAATTAATTAATTTAATTTATTTTAAAATTTACAATTTTCTAATGCAAAATTTATTTATTAATAAAAATTGCCATTTCCACAAATTTATTTAATTTCAAATAAAACTATTCACACACTTAAACAATTTAATTTAATTAATTTATTTATTTAATTAAATAAATTTAATCTTTATGATCAAACCATTTAACCAAACAAACTAATTAATTAATTAAATAACTTACAAAACTAATTTCTTTAACATTTAAAATTTAATTTAAATAACAGTAAATAAAACATAATAAACTATTATTTAAATTGACATTTTTCCTTTCAAGCAATTAACCAAATAGAAGAATGCAAGACAACCTATGACTCAAACTAAAACTGACAATGTACAGTGACCAGGTTATAGACTAGACTAGGGTGAACCAAACTACTATCTCCCAATCAACGTATCCGTTGAATCTTGACACGCTCAGACCTGAGTAACCAGGTGGAGTCGGTGTCATGTACATGCAATCCTGCAACCAAGCAATAACATGTATATATATATAAACCATTGTACAGGCACACCATGCGGAGAAAATCATGGATATCATAGGGCACTCGCAAGCGAGTGATGCTATTCTGTTCTCTACACCAATACACATCACATCAGACTGACGAATTAAAAATAGTTAGTCCATGATAAACATGTACATAGCAATAATCATCTAAAAGTAAACATCTACACTGTCTCTAAGCATGTCTAAAATCAGTAATCACCATACAATGTATCATCATGTCATAGAATAAATCCACTATCACTCAAAACCAGCAATCAAAATATCCAAACAAGGTATCATAGTCTAACAGTGTGAAAACATAACAGCAGAAAACATAAGCATAAATTGAGGGGTACTGCATCGTGACAAAAGACCTAAAAATAAAAAAAGTCCTTAAAAAAAGACCTAAAAATAAAAAAATGTCCTAAAAATTGACCTGAAAATAAAAAAAAGTCCTAAAAAAAGACCTAAAAATAAAAAATATCTCAAAAACACAAAAACAGAGTTGTATCTTGTCAAGTCAGTCATGTCAGTCAGTCATTTTCAGTTGCCAAACTATGTTGTCTCTACACATTTGCTACGTAGGCAAGGCTCATCTTTGGGCCTCTGAGACATTAGGTCAGTCCTTTTAAGTTTGTTAAACTAAAAATCATGACTCAATCTTTGGTCATCAAGACAAAGTCATTGGTCGTGTAAAACTATGAGGTCTCTGAGTGTATCACATAGGCAAGGCCATCTGTCGATGTGCCCCTGAGGCCACACTAGGTTAGTCCATTAGGGTTCATGGCACAACACACACACCAAACATCTTCAAGTCAAACAAGTCATTCCAAAATAGAAAAACTCCTAAACCAAACTTTAGCAATCATTTAATCAACATATCAATCACATCAATATATCAAACATCGACATGTTGTCAAGTTTGTCAACATATGTCAATTTGGTCAAAACAAACCAACTTTGTCAACAAAAAGTCAAATTTAGTCAAACTTAGGCACACTCAGTCAAAAACTAGTCAAACTGTCAAATCTTCGCTATTATTCATATGTGTCCTTCTAAAGAGTTGTCCTTGTCATTTATATATACCTTAGGATGTGTCCTTCCTAGGTACCGTCACCATCATCTGGAATTTTGAGGGATTCTCTTGACATTTGAGGATCGATCCTCTTGACATTGACATTATTCAGGATATGTCCTTGATGAATTTGGCAAACTCTGACATTCGACACCTTGACATCGTCAAACCTGACAACTTTGGAATTCGACACCGTCAAACCTAGCATCTTGAAATTAAAACACTCGGCATTCAGACACACTTGGAAAACACTTGGAAAATGTTATCTTGGCATTCTATCTTTTGACAGTTCATCATGTTACTAGTTTCTCAACAATGTCTGGACAACAGGATTTAGAGAAGCAATGACATATCATGATGATTGACTTGTCTTGTCTTTTTCAGGTAGTGATGTTGCTAGTTCCTTGAGGATGTCATGGTAACAAGATTTAGAGGAGCAACATTGTTTCATGACTTGTCTTTGTCTTTCTCATATATCTTATGCTTGTGGTTGGTTGTGACAAAAAGACTAGGGCAATCATGCTGTTAGTATGAGTCATGATCATCCTTGTCTACAAATGCTTTTCTCATGTGATGGTATGACATTGCACACCTTGATCTATGTCATATCATAGTGTTTGTTGGCCATTACAATAATCTACCCAATGATGATTAAAAGAAATAATTGTTAAGTCATGTGGTAACATGTTGAAGGATTTGATCTTCGCGCTAACCTATGAAGACACAACAGCCTATTTCTGTGAAGCCAATGGAATTGACACTAATGGAATCATCTCTATAGTGACATGAGGTTGTGAGGCTACTGTGGCATGATTCTACGAGGTCGATAGATCTATCACTAGAGGCTAGTTGTGTGTTGATTTGTTTCCTAACCCAGATGACCCATGGTTGTGACATGACCTGTGACTGGAAGAATTCCTATGACTATGGGGAGAGCAGTGACCTGATGAATGCCCTGAAGCGATGGAACCCCCCACACTGCTCTGACTATGGCTACTACTCTCTGTCCTGCTACTGCTATCGCTCCCTATCCTACTGCCACTACCTATCCTCATCTAAGACTGTGTCAAAATAGGATCCCATCTCTCAGGTGGCACAACCTACTCCTATAGTAGCCGGTAACATCCCTGACTAGAACTAACCCTAGCTAGCTCTCTTGCCATGTCTCCTAATGGTCCCGAACACAACTCTACAAACTCTATACACCATCTCACAGACTCCTATTGTCAGATCACCACCTGATCCCTATCTACCTTAGCAACCTCCAGCCCTACCTATAGGGCCCTGAACTATGCTCCTCTCTCATCAAGCCTCCTCTGTATATCAGCCAATCATTGGTCTATAGTCACATCATGCAACAATGTTGGTTTTGTAAGTATGTCATCCTCTCCCTCCACCATCTGCCACCTTAGTAGCCACTCTACCTCATCTATGAAATCCTCACCATCTAGCTCCTCGTCATCCTCCTCACCTCCAATGACTCCCTCCTCTCTTGGCATCTCCACCTCCATCTCTCCCTCCTTCCTAACCTCCTCTTACCGAATCTCCTCCTCTAGTTGTCTCTCCTCCTCCTGTCTCCCCTCCTCCTATCCAACCTCGACATCTGGAGCAACATCAAGCTACTCTACCTTCTGTTTCAACCCCTCCTCTCTCTCCTCCTCCTCTGCTACCTCGGGGATTGGTACTAAGGGTACTCTCTCCACATGCTATTGAACTCTCCTCCCCTGTCTCCCACCATCTCCCCCTCTCCTCCTCCCACAATCTCCACCATCATCTCTGCCTCCTCCATCATCTTCACTACCTCTCCCTCCATCCCCGCGGCCTCCATCCCTACCCCTCCCTCTACCTCCATCCATCCCCCTCCCTCTACCACCATCTTTGCCTCCCCTGTATCCTTGTCGTACTTGAGGTATCACTGATCTACTATAGGCTAGTGCTGATCCATCCAGATCTATCAATGGCATTGGTCGATGTGTCTACCACCACAAGTCAAAATTTGTCATCATCCCAGGATACACAAGACCTCTGCTCCACCCCCATGGTTGTGCGACCAACTCGTCTATCTGTAGCTTAGCAAAAGGAACTCATATTAGAAGGCCCCAAATAGGGCCTCGCGATGATCGAGCGTACTCAACAGTCCCCATAGATACACCCTATTGCTCTTCGAACTATCGAAGCACCCGCTAGGGCAAGTACATCTCAATAATCAACTAGCTTTTAGCAATGCATCCAATCAAATACCTGAACTGTCAAAAAAATGTCAAATGATTGGCCTCATCAGCCCATTGTGCACAATCCCTAAATGGTTGCTAGACAAATCTAGTCATGGTATCTATCATATGCTGCCAAAAGCCTATCTACCCAACCCTAGTCTAATATAGTGCTCCTGCATAGAGATACACATAGGGAATCCCATCTGCTAATTGTGGCCTCTAAATGGGTGGATGGAAGATGAGAATATGCTCCCAAGCCCAAATCATGAGTAAGGTGGTGTCACAACTGATACTCTGAGCTCCTTTATATGCCACCTCTTGGAGCTAATGGTAAAGCATCCCTAGCAGACAAGGCCCCCATGCAAAGATAGTCCTATCATAGCTCATCTACACAAGTACATCTTCCTAGCCAACCAGGAATCTGTCCCCGGTGATTTGATATCAAAACTCCCGCAATCAACATACATAATATGGCATCCCACCGAGGGTAGTGCTCTTCCATGAACTCCCAAAAAATATCGTAGCCCTCGATGCCTAGTCCTGCACTAGTCTCATCCTCGTAATAACCTATAAATTTCTAATACCTTGGTATGGATCATAAACTATCTACTCTCCTCATATTAGCAGGCGCAGAATCTGGTACATGTCCTCTAGAGTCATTGTGGCCTCTCCTATTCGAAAATGAAATGAACATGTCTCTAAATGCAACCTCTCGTAGAGTGCAGTTAGTAGTCCCCTATTTTCCAGAACAATGAGCATATAGGTGACGTAGTACAATCCAAGTCACATCAAATGCCTCTGCTCTCGATCTCACAGCTGGTCCCTAAATCCGTATGTCGATGGCCTACTCTCCCATGTGTAGATTGGTGGTAACTGTCTCTGTACATGTAGAAACACACATTAGCACATTATTGAAAATCATTATTACCATCTATCACTCAAAAGCATTTAGAAACTTGAGCCTAAATTAAAGTTAGCCATGGTCAAAGTCAAATGCATCGCATTGACTTCATTTGCGTCACAATTTGGTACTTGCATTGTTTCATACAACAATTGCATCTTGATTTGATGATTGCATTGTTTCCACTCGCGTTTGCATCTCAATCTAGTGCTTACATCACAATTTTTGTCAAATGTGTCATTTCATTCAAATTCATCGCCCGAGTACATGAATGTGTCACAATCTTTCGAATGTGGCATTTTCCTGTTATTTGCGATGCCACTTAGTGAATAGGGCTCAATTTCCCACAAATGTGTTGCACCTAATAGACCTATCCTACAGACTTTTTTTTTTGTGTCACGACACATCAAATGCATTGAATGCAAACACAAATGTGATTTATGCACATGCATATGCCTCGCGACACATTTGTTGCCTACCCTAAAAAACCCCAAAAGAGCATGAAAAACGACAACATGACAAAGTGGGTAAGGCGTACTCACCATTGGCTCTACGCCCTTTGGCCATCTGAAAGTTCAAACGATCTCCCCGTGGTGCTTGGTCACTGGAATCACCATGTTTGCGCACACTCTCCTAGCTCTGAGCTCTCCAAATTCGTGAGCGTAAAAGTGAAAATGAATTGACTTTTACCCATTTTCAAACTATTTATAAGGTCAAAGTGGGATTTTATTCAAAATTTTATTATTAGAAGCTCTTTTGACCACCTTTGACTGGCCTGTAGTCCAATTACTCATGTCAAAATATGAAATTGATTGCACCATCACTTTGTTGGTCATCAAATTAGCTTGTTGGGACACTTTCCAAATTTTTTTGTCACCAAGCCAAAATTTAAAAATTTTCCCGAGGAGGCATAGATACTCTGTACCTTTGTTGAGGCATATTTTTGACTGAATATTCTTTGTCACAATGCAACAGGCTACATTATGACAAAGACGGGAAAAATGTAGACACATAAAAATGACCTAGGCTTGCAAGATCTATTGTCACCATATTTCTTCTTGACATAATTGAAATATTTATGTCCTTGGTCCACTTTCAACTATTAATTAAGTAATTCATAATTATTTAATTAATTCATGTCTTTATTCCTTTTGATTATTTAAATAAATAAATTTTATTTATTTATTTAAATACGTCACCAATTGTCTAATGTCTTTCTATAATTAAATAAATTCTTAAATTTATTTAATTATCTTGGTCCACTAATTCCTCCTAATTATTTAAATAGATAAATTTTATTTATTTATTTAAATATGTCATTAATCCCTAAAAATCTTCTTATAATTAAATAAATTCTTTAATATATTTAATTATTGTCCACCTTGGCATTTTCGCCATTTTAAATAAAATTATTTATTTAAAATGGTCTCACTTTCTGATTTTCCCTGTTTTAGTAAATAATTCAAATTAATTATTTACTGTCACATGACCCCACTTTTTTTGAATTAAACTAATTTTTAATTCAAAATAGCATTTTTCCTCCATAAATCAAGTAATTTCTAATATTATTTGATTTTCTAGCTCTCTTTTTTTGTGTCATTCTTATCTCCTTGTCACATGCATTGTCAACCCTTGATTTGATTTTCTCAAATTGAATCTTGTCCACTCATTTCAAATTTGACCTAGTGTTGCCCTAACCCTAATTGTGGGTTGTCACATTGAAACTTGTCCATTGATTCTAGGGCATTTTTCAATCTTCAATCTTGGCCATTCATTCAAAATTGCATTTTCTATAAAATGGAAATTTTGGTCTCATTTGCACATCTCATGCAATCTTGTTTTAGGCATATCTCATGCTCTTGCAATTTTATGCCATTGTAGCTCTTGTTTTAGGCACACTTCATCTCTCATTTGGCATTTTGGCATACTTTAGTCATAGTTTATAGTTGCTTACTAGTTGCATAGTTGCATAATATTGCATTTTGTGATCAAATCCTTCAACATTTTCTTTGGTCTTGGCATTGTCACATATTGCTCACTCAAAATTTGGGGGAAAACTTCATATTGCAGCAAATAGAGAAGGTGTAATGGAGGTCAATCGTGGAGGTTGAAGACTCAAGGTGATATCTCTCTTTGTTTTTCATATTTTCCCCATTTGTGCTTCATTATTACTTTGGGTTTTGATTTATTTAGCTACTAATCTGCTAACCTAGAAATTTCCCATAGTTACAATAATCATGACGGGTCTAGTTTTCCATTGTTTATCATCCTTTCCTATTGTTCTTATTTGTGGTAGTTGATATTGTTGCTTGTTCCAATATTTGTAGAACTAATTTAGTTTTTCCAATAGGTTAGATTGTTTGTAAATTTTATTAGTTATTTTAGTATTCCCATCTCTTGTTTAGAGAAGTAGTCATTTTATTCTAATTCTTTATGTTGTTATTTGGTAACAATTTTTTTTTCTCTTTCTCTACTATTTGATCATGATGTCTTTTGGTTGGGTGGAATTATTCTTCATTTATAGTGTTTTCTTCCTTAGTGGTTGTATATATTTCATTTTTGGTATTCATCCCCTTTTTGGTAACCACTGCTACTTTATTTTTCTTTTTGTTACTTGATTTTGTATGGGCCTAATATCCTTCTCTAGATCTACTAGTCTTAGTAGTATCAAATTCAATCTGCTCCACTTTTTGGCATCTCATATTTGTTTAATCTAGTTCCTTTGGTATTTTTCTTAGGATTCTTGCTCCTCTAGGTGGATTTAGTTTTTGGATTTCATTTCTTTTGGATTGTTTTGCCTCATTCTTTTAATAAGTTTGAGCTTTTTCACAATTGAATATATCATGCTCGGTACTTTTACAAAATCCACATTGTTTTTCTTATCTCTCTAACAATCAGTTGTGAAGTGACCCTACATACTACAAATAAAGTAAGTGTCATTTTTTTTCCTTATTCTTCCTCTACCTTGGCCTCTATCTCCTTTGAATTGGCCTCTATCATTATATGGCCCCTAATTGTGTTGATTTTGTAGGGCTTTTACGTTCCTTTTTCTTTTCCACTTTGGTAATTTATAGCCATGATCATATAGGTAAAGTGGTATTTTCACCAAACCTTTTACATATGCCATCTTTCTTTCCATATTATGTTTTCCTAGGTTTGGGTCCTCTCTTAATTGAAATACTTATGATCAAAAATCTTCTATTTTATGTTCATCAGATTCACCTCAATCTCCACAATAAAATGAATTAATCTTTTTAGGCCGTGCCCTTACATCTACCCTTATTTCATTTTCTTTCTTTTCTCCTATTTATTTTGGGCATTCATTTTCCAAGTGATCTTCTTGGGTTCAATGTGTACACCAGATGTTAGGTCTCTATGGAAGGGTGTCCTATATTTCCATAATCTCCTATTAGAGTCTTATTTGTTCAACTTCCAATATTATTTTTTCCATTTCCTTTTTTTCTTTCTACTTCTTAAGTTTTTGCCAAGATTGGTTTTCTATCTACCAAGCCAAAGTGACTAGTTTTGGATATGTATTAAAATTTCTTCCATCTAGGGCCATTTTGATTTTTTGTGTCACTTTGAAAACAAACCATTCATTTTTATTCTTTTTAGTTAATGGTCCTTCCAATATCTTAGTTATTTTTTTGGATCTCTTATCAATTTTTTTATAGTTACATATTCATTTTGTGTGAGTTCCCTGAGTTTACTCACCCCTTCGGTTGGTAGTTCCAAAGATTCAATGTTTTCTCAAAATTCTTGTTTTATTGTGTCCCATTTCTTATCATTTTTTGGATTATTCTTGTGGTATCATTTAAGAACATCACTTCATAAAGTAAAAATGAAATCAAAAAAATTATTGTTGTCTATAGTTATATTTTGTCTTTGCCACATTGATTCCAAGAAGAAGATATGTTCTATAACCTCATTAGTGTCCTTTTCAAAAATGGGTAGCTTCCTAGAGGTATTCATGTCTCCTTTTTATTCACAACCATTGCCTGTATCTCCTAAGTTTATATTAAAGTAATGTGTCACTAATGTTACTATATTATTTTCCTTTCCTTCTCTCTCTATTGTCTCTCGATCACCTAAGGTGTTTTCTATTGCTTCTGCGAAAATTATTCTTGGATTTAATAGAATTAAGGGTGAATCTTGTTCCAAGGGTTGTGTTTGTTTAAAATACATTTTCATCCTCAAAGATGTTCTTTTGTTGGTAAATTTAAATTTGTGGTGTCACTTTTTTATATGTTTTTAAATGCACATGACCTAATTTATTTTCTACCACATTCTATCCTCATATTTTTAGAACACTTATGGTC
Organism: Sequoia sempervirens; assembly: GCA_007258455.2. Taxonomy (NCBI): domain Eukaryota; kingdom Viridiplantae; phylum Streptophyta; class Pinopsida; order Cupressales; family Cupressaceae; genus Sequoia; species Sequoia sempervirens. The sequence continues at coordinate 474,630,945 of VDFB02047230.1, forward strand.
ACAGACTCATCTATGTACTCCCCATCCATTGTTATTGTTCAAATATTTTAGATAGGGGTAACCACTAGTAACCAATCCTCATCTATTGTCAATTGAATTTTTTCCCAATTTGGATAAGTAATTGATTTTTTTGTTTATGGGTGGATTCGTAATTCTTACGACTTCTTGCTCTATACTCTTTTTAGTTTTTCCATAATCATCAATTTCTCCTGTATTATATATAATTTGACTTATCCTATCCATGTTAGAATGTATTTGTGGTATCTCCTTCCTCATGTGTTTGGCTGCACCCATGATGGCATGCTTAGAAGCACCCTTAGTGGCATGCTTATCATCTTCCCTCATTATTTCTATTACTACCTCTTTGGCTTGTTCCCTTTCTTTTTTGTTTCTTCCATCCTTCTATGGTACTTTTCTTGACAATCCTAGGTTTGTTTCAACCTTCTTTCTTCTATGTTTATTTCCATGGCTAAATTAATAATTTCAATAAGATCAATTTTCCTTTTCTTATCTACTTTTTCCATGAGTCTTTCTGATCTAGATTTCTATTAATAATTATATATCCCATGGTTATTTTAAATTTTGGATAGCTACATATTTTTAGAGATATTTTTACATTCCTTCCCCCTTCCCATTTGTCAACCCTTAAGTGCCTACCCCCCTCTCACAAGGGTGGTACCTAAGAGTTATGTTTGTCAAATTTTAAGAATTTTTTTTAGTTGTTAATTATCATTTTCTTCCACTACAACTTCTTTTTATACTTTCTATTTTCTTCACTACTCACTCTAAGGTTTTGACAATAAAAACCAATATTGGCAAGAGGAAAAGGGGAATTGTAGTAAAAATATTTGTAACCTAATATCCCATATGTATTATTTTATACCATATAGGATGCAGTGAGAGAAAAGAGTAATTGTGAAAGGGAAACTATGTCCATATGAATTCCATATGTAACTTAAATAAGACTCACATTTATTAGAAATACATATATTGATCAATTACTTATAACTCTATATATATATAACAAATACAAGGGTAGGTCTTAGTCTCTAATCTGTATTATCATTATCTATACTTATATTCTATTTTATATCCATATCCTCTCTAATGTTTCTTACATCTATTACATACATATATTTACACTTTGTCTCTTAGAGAGAAGTGACCCTTATAGGAAACCTCTTACTTAGTCTCCCCTATTGGCCTTAGGTTTCACAAGTTCTATGCAATAACTTATAGTAGCTTTTGGTCCTACCTTGTAACTTGCTAATAGGAAGGAAGGCCATCGAATTTAAGTGGGTCTACTAAAATTAATTTGGATTATATGGTTCATTGAAAAAGTACAAGGTTAGATTAGTATCCAAGGGATACTCCCAGAAAGAGGGATTTCAATTTGGTGAAATTTTCTCTCCTATTGCTAAATTATCTTCTATTAGATTATATTATTCATAATTGTTGCTTATGATTTTGAAATAGAGAAAATGGATGTTAAGCATTTTTGCATGGAGATTTGGAAGAATAAATTTATATGCAATAGCTTAAAGGTTTTGAGGTGTAAGTGAAATACAATTTGGTTTGAAAGTTAAAAAAGTCTTTTTATGGTTTGAAACAATCATCCTATATGTGGAATCAAAATTTTGGTTCTTTTATATTAAAATTGGGTTTTGTGAGAAGCGAAGAAGATAATTTTGTCTATACTAGATGTATTGATTATCACCTAATTATTTCCTTGTATGTGGATGGCACATTATTTTTTAGTAACATAAAGGTGTGATTAGTGAGCTGAATATCAAATTTCAAGTTTACCTGAGATGAAGGATTTTGAGGTAGAAAGGTAAATATTAGGAATAAGAATCAAAAGGAATTAAGGTAACATAAAGCTTTGGTTATCACAAAGAAATTATGTGAACAATTTTTTGCAAGGATTTAACATGCAAGACTATAATCCAGTTAGAATTGCTTTACTAATTGACACTAAGATTACTTTAGATATTCTAGAAATCTGAAATATATTGAATAACCCAAAGAACATTTTAAGAGAAAATCAAAGTTACATAAACTGGGAAAAAATAAAGAATGCAAACTAGGACTATGAGAGATTATGCAATGTCAATGTGCTAGAATCATATTAAGAGCTTCCAAAATGAAAAAGGATACAAAAAATGAAAATACAAGCTAGGTAGTGAGTTTATATAGAACTAAGGAGAGGATATTGGTGGCAAATCCAACCAATAGGAATCAATTACAAAAAGTGGAGGATGCCACCAAAAGTGGAAAGTGTTCCAACCTCTAAGGAAGGGGACACCACATTACTAATCTCCCAGTAATAAAACTACTATATTATCTAAGAAAGCTTAATAAAAGTGTAAGAAAAACCTAGGACTAAGGGAAAATAAAAACCTATGCCAACACCCCCTTAAGAACATCTTAGGAGGATGTAAAAGGTGATGGGTCCCAAAAAATGAGGTCATGCTAGTTACCCATGTACATATCAAATTAACCCCAAAAGAAGAATCCCCCCCAACAAATAGAGAGGGAGAGAGAGAACACCCCCCAGAATAAAGATAGAAGAAGAGAAAGACTGAGTAGCCCCCCCCAAAGAGATCCAATGGTAGATGCTCACAAGTAGATGGAGAAGATGGTCCACGATTGTTGAACAATGTTCCTCCCATTAGGAAGAAACAAAACCAATGACATATGCAAGATATTTCCCCACTCCTAAAAGAATTGTGTAGGAGGAAAACTCAAAATGTATGAATTCTTTGAACTTGGCTCAAGTATTCCCATGTTGATGTTGGAAGTTTTCACAATCAAATCAAGTGTTCTAGGCTACACCGCTAAATATGATAGATCAGAATCTCCTAGAGAATAATGTAGATCATAATTCAAATACAATGATGGTTTCACACCAATTATGCAATTACTATCATCGAAGAGGAGAGATAACCTCTCAAATGTGTCCTCCAAATATGAAATATGTGTCTCCATAAACAAGTATAAAACTTGTATCAAGATATCATTCCACAAGGGTGAATCAAGAAGAAAATGGATGTCCTACTATAAGAATTCATTGGAATATTTTGAAGAAGAAATAGTAAACTTTGAAGTAGTAATAGTAGATGCAAGGATAAAATAGATCCTCAAAGAGAAGATTTCATCAATAGCATCATCTAGATCTAAGATGAGGGATGAGCTACAAACAAACAAGAGATGTCTAGTAGAATTTTGTTCCAATGGACTGAATCTAAAAGACATAAATGATCCTACTACAATGAATCATTAGAGGCCCTCTAAAAGAATCTCTAGAATCTAAAGTTTTAATAGGTGATGTTGATGGGGTATCAATATATTGATCATTCATACAAGATGTGTCCACACAATATGAGGAAACATAATTCTCAATATCATCTATAATAGCCTAGTTCTCCAAGGAAACATCACTTTTAGATGAAGATTCAATGTCTCCATAAAACTATTGGATGATGGTCCAAGAAGTAAAAGGGAACTCAGTGTGCTCTATGTGATGTAGAGTATCCTCAAAAATAGTAAGACATATTAGTTCATATATCTTGTCATTACTGTTAAACAATGCATTACTTTTATCGTAGTCACTTGGCTTGGGAAAGAGATAAGGTAGTAGATCCTACTCAAGGTAGTGATTCTTTATCCCTTGTTTCCAAGACAAATAGTTCTCTAAAGTTAGCCTAACAATAGAAGGATGAAAATGATGTTTAAGAGACATTATTAACCCTCCTCGTAAGGGTGGGTGCAAAAACATGGGTGCTAAAAAGTAGCCAACGATTTTTAATTTTTTTAAAAAGTCATAACGCAAGTGTGTTATAATGAGCTCACATTATAACGTGCTCACATTATGGCTTTGTGTTTTCGAGCCTAAGTATTTGTAGCACCAAGGCCATAACATGCTCACGTTATAATGTGAGCATGTTATATCTTGTTATAACAAAAAAAACAACTTTTCATCATTTTGATTTCTACATTTTCCTACATACTTGCAGCCTTCAAACCTTTGAGAGCATACTTGCAATATTGGAGACCAATTTCTTCATCAAATTGTTGTCGAATCTTTTCCAAAATTCCACCACGATGTCAGGGAGGTCAAAGGAGTAAGTTTTATTTTGTTTGTGTTAATTTGTTTCTAAATCAGTAGATTTAATAAGTTTTTTGATATAAATTTATTTAATTTATAGGAAATTATAATCAACCTCCTAATCCTCAAAATCATCCTTCACCTCAACCCGAAATACCTACTAAAGAACAACCCAAACAACAAACACCTCCAACAATTCCTTAATATGCTCTAGGAACTCAAAAAAACATAATGGGCCAAATTGAAAACAAACAAAAAACAAATTGAGGATATAACTGCAAGGTTGAAAGATCTTGTAAGCTCAACCTCACATAGAGCCATGCTTTCTCAATCACTTTAATTGATGTTATCAAACATAGATTCAATTAGCAAGAAAATAACTAGTTGGACAGATAAGAGAAGAGAGTATAAATAATTTTATGCTAATAAATTATCCTATAAACAAGTGAAGGGTAAAATCAAGAAGTTGGCTCCATGAAGAGGGGAAGTTTTAGCCAAAAAAAAAAAGTAGAAAATGTGTACGCATTATTAAAAAAATGCATACATGTGTTATGCTTCAAGTACCCAAGCCTAAAAAAACGTGTATGCACTAAAAAATGGGTGCACGCTTTATAACACTTACGAGCCATTTAAAAAAAAAAAAACCTTTTAGAAACACGTACACATTTTAAAATGTGTATGCATTTTGTAACACAAAACGCGTATGCATTTCTAAAAAACATTTATTTTTTTAAATAATCAAGCAAATCAAGAACGTGTATGTGTTTTGTCATGCCTACACATTTTTAAAAATACATACGTGTTTTTAAAATTTTGAATCCCCAACCCACATGCTGCCTTAGTTTTAGGCTCAAGAAAGGCTTGGAAACCCGACCCTTAGCCTTTGACCTGCAACTAAAAAAATAAGGCAAGTTCAAGAGAAATGTCAACCTTTGGCAATAGGGTTGATGGACTTTTTTTCTAAGTCAATCTATGAAATTAAAACCCATTAGAGAACACGATATCTAGTTTCCAAATATATAATTTTTTTTAAGATTAGATTATATTTGTTATTTTTAAATTAATTTTTAAGCAAGCTAATCCATAAACTTGAAATATCAGACTTTTTTTTTTTAATAACTTTTTTTTGGTTAATTTCCATGTAAAAAAATGGTGCAGGGGCACCATAGAAGTTCAATTTCCAAGTTTTGTCAATTTTGGTTTTGTAATTGGTTTTAGGTGAGTTTTACCCAAATAAGGTCATTTTATACCATTTTTATATTGTATTAGGCTCATTGGGGCTCAAAGTTACAAAATGCAAAATCTTGTAAAATGTTATCAAGCAAAAAATGCAAAATTGCAAAAAAAGTGAAAAAATGAAATTTTAGGGAAGTCCAATGATTAGTTGGAATTTGAAAGGTGGTTCATCAGTTTATATAGTTGGATCTTGTGTTTTGATATTAAAAATGCCTCTCGCAAGTTGAGGCAAGGGTTAGAGACTTTGTATGTGAAGAAACATCAATAAAAATTTCCTGATTTTTTGAGAATTTTGTATTTTAACTTGTTTTCTACTCCTAGCATTTGTACGAGTCCATATAGTGCATTAAAGGATTAAAATTTTATGAAATTGATTTTGGCTTGAGTTAACTCTAATTTGGTTTTGAAGTGAAGGATTTTCATTGTGTTTTAAAAAATTTATTGCATTTTTTCTAACTGTGGGTCTATAACTTATGTTTTAAGGGTTTTGAAGACATAAAATGAATCAATCACTCCTTCCACCTATTGTTTTTATTGTGGCTTGGTGGAATGAGTCTAAAATGATAGGTTTAGGTGATTGAATGAGTTTTTGGAGTAGGGGAGGTGAGTTGAGTGGTTGGGCATGATGCCCTAGTTAAATTTGAGGATTTTGAGTGAGATTTGGAGGTTAAAGGTAGGTAATTGTTGCAAACCTTTGGGGAAGAAATTTCTAAAGGTGTTTTAAGCATGTGCAGAAAAAATTGAAAGTGTTTGACGCTTTTTTGTGGTGAAATTGGTTTGGGAAGGTTGATTTGCATTAAACCCCTCCTTAAACTAAGGAAAATGAGGGTTTTGTAACTTGGTGACTTGGAGGGCATTCCTTCTTTTTGAAACTTGGTGTTTGGGCTATTTGAGACCTATGGAGAAGGTTTGATTAGATTTTTTCAATTGGGAAGGTGATTGGATAAGTGTTGCTTTGTAAATGTGGCCTAATTGGTCTATTGGGGACAACATAGAAGCCCTAAATTGAGAGTGTTGGTCCAAAGTGACCTACAATTATTTTCAGATATATTTTGTATTGGCATAAAGGGTGTCTAAAAATACAATTTGTTAGTGGGTTATGTGAGCTTTTGGATAGATAAGGTCAAGAAACCTTTGTGGAAAACCTACAAGTGAAACTAGGTGAAATTGTAAAGGGTTGGTGTGATTGGATTTTGAGAGTTGTAAATTTGGTTCACAGAGGTTGAAATATGATTGGTGAGTGATTTTCTCCTTGATCTACATCAATTGGTATCAGATCTTAGGGATTAGATCTCTAGAAGTTGAAAATTTGTAGTGAAAGGTTGAAGATTGAAGGGAAAGATGCCTCCAAAAGGAAAAAATATGGCTAAATAAATTATTGAATTGAGGGAAAATCATGCTAAAGACATTAGGGAGTTGAAAGAAATACTTGATGCTTTGAAAAAAAGGAAGAGAAGAGATGTGGACATGGGTGATGAGAGTGATTTTGATGAAGAAGAGAAAGAGGAATTTGAAGATATGGAAGAAGAATTGGATCCTAAAGACCAAAGGATGGAAATGCTACTGAGGGTTGTTAAAGGAGATAAACATAAGGTAAATATTGATGTGCCAAATATGGAGGAAATCTAAATGATGAAGAATTACTAGATTGGATTGCAGCCTTGGACAATTACTTTGAATGTGAGGATGTTCCTAAAGAGAAAAGGGTGAAGATTGCAAAGACAAAGCTAAAGGGCCATGCACTTTTGTGGTGGGATTATGAGAAATCAAAAAGGAGAAAGAAAGGTAAAACAAAGATAGTTTCTTGGGATAGGATGGTAGCCAAAATGAAAGGTAATTTTTTTCCTTCTGATTATGCTATTCAGATGTTTAGAAAACTTCAAGGTTTAAAGAAACAAAAAAATGGATGTTAAAGCATATACTGAAGAATTTTACAAGTTAAGTATTAGGTCTAGTCATAATGAGGATGAGAATGAAAAGATTGCTAGATACTTGGGTGGATTGAGATTTAACATTTAGGATGAAATAACCTTGGAAAATCCAAGAACTATTGAAGAATGTTATCAAATGGAAATAAGGGAAAAAGAAAAGGTGAAAAGAAGGAAAGAAAAGACAAATAGAGGTAGAGGCAACAATTCAAGAGGAAGAGGTTCATATTCTACTTCAAGATAATCAAGTGAATACCAAGAAGATGCACACAAAGGTCAAGAACAATTTTTTGATCATAGAGGTGGATTCAAAGGATCTAGAGGAAGATTTGATGGTGGTGGAAGTGCAAACACATTTTCAGGTAGATGCTATCATTGTAATGAGTTTGGTCATCTAGCATTCAAGTTCCCTAAAAAGAAAGTTTCTACTTCAAGTGGTGGTGAAAGGAGAAGTGATAAAGAGTGCAATTGGTTCAAGAATATGAATGTGAAAGTGTAAATTCTCCTAGTCATCTTGTTTCTCCAGAAGTGGGAGAATCTTTGATGGTGAGAAGACAACTACTGAAGACATCCAAGGAGAAGGAAACTACACAAAGGAGGACCTTGTTCAAGACCACATGCAAATACAAAGGTAAGGTATGCAAAGTTGTAGTAGATTCAGGTTCCACTGACAATATGCTATCAAATGAAATGGTAGATAAGTTGAACTTGGAGAAAATTCCTCATGAAACACCTTATAAGGTATCTTGGTTGAATGATGATCAGTCAATTTTGGTTTTTGAACAATATTTAGTTGAGTTTCACATTGGTGGATATAAAGACAAGGTTCTTTGTGATGTTTTCCCCATGAGTTCTCATTTATTGCTTGGAAGGCCATGGTAGTTTGACAGACATGCCATTTATTATGGAAGACAAAACACATATTAGATTGAGAAGGATGGGAATGCTTTTACATTGACTCCATTGGTTGAAGATGTGAAGGAAAAAGGTAAGCAGCTCAAGTGATCATAATGGGCAGGAAAGGGTATATGAAGGTTGAGGAAGACAAGAATGTAAAGTTTGCAGCCATTGCAATAGTTGCAGATAAGAAGATAGTGAAATTGAAGGATGGTGCACAGTTAGGAAGAAAAGATGATGAGAAGATGTCAAAGATTGACCTAGAGAAGGTCAAGGATGAATTGTTGGAGAGAAAGCAAGAGATGATAAGGGAAGGGACAATATTGTGTCATGTGGTTCCTATAGACACCAAAATCTAGTCTAAGTGTGCGACTTCAATTTCTTCATAATTCGTATTTCCATTGTCATGATTAAATAATGTCAATTATTTAATTATTTTCTAAAGTATTCATTTCATCTATTAATTAAATAATCTTAATTATTTAATTCACACTTTTCTTTATTCTATCTGATTAATTAAATAAACACTTTTTATTTAATTATGTTACTAATTAACCTTATCCTTCTTTTCAAATTAAATAAATTCTTATTTAATTTACCTCTATCATATTTTGACTATAATTAAATGAATTCTTTATTTATTTAATTATGCATTTAATCCTTTCATCACTTAATTAAATAAATCTTATTTATTTAATTATTCTTCAAATATCGAATCTTGAATTAAATGAATTATTTAATTCATAAAAATCTATTTTAACACATTCCTCTATATTTAGATAATTGTGTAAGTTATCTAAGTATTCACTTTGACTCGACTCGAGATCTATTTAAATCAGTCAATTAACTCCTGATTTAATGTCTGAGTTGCTTTTGTGAGTAATTTCTTTGTCATATCATTTAGTCATCTAGTTCTAACTCATTTGTGTTTACATGTGTATTAATTAAATATCTTTGTTTAATTAATTAAATCTTGTGTGTGCGTTCAAACAGAGCATTGCTTTAATCCTATCTCTACCTTTGTCATGCAAAGACTATTCTTCTATTTTTGAATACCAAACTCGAAGATTAAATCATTTATTTAATCTCTATTTCTATTTTTAGTTTTATCACTCATGTCACTACTAATAGTTATCATAATGCATTTATAATCTTTCGATCTCAACCATTCGTCGATCTTTCGGTCCTGGCCTATCATTCGAATGATCAATTTTCTATAAATTGATTTGTCCTTCATCATTTCAATATCTCTCGAAATATTATGACTTTTGGAAGCATATCTATTATTTGAATCTTTGATGTTTTGCTATATCACTATCACAGGCTATACTTGCACAAGAGAAATCTAAGGGCAATTATACTACAATGGCAAAATGGAGAAGGGAAATTGAGGTTATACATGGGATTACATACATATTGGGTGAGATTGTTTAGTTTATTTATGTTTTAGATTTCCTTTGTTCTCTGTTGTTTAGCTTAGATTTCATTAGAGCTTTGATTGCATTGTTCTGTGTTTTTAACTTTCAATGCATTTTCTAGATGTTACATTTGGTGAACCAAACGTGAAGACACCATCTTTGTGTATCTGTAGACTTTTATTCAATTTTTGTAGGTTTTTGTACGAAACAACACATATGTTTGACGAAACAATGCAATTGACATTCAGAGATGTAGCTCCTTGACGAAACGGCACAATAGAAATATTGGACCGCATCTGATATTGGAAACGATGCAATTGAATTACTTGATTGCATCTGATATTAGAAATGACGCATCTAAAAAATACTTACACATCTGTTATTTTTGGAGTCTCAACTAACTGGTAAAATCTTGCAATGCATATGATAGAGAAAACAACGCATCTGACTGGTAAATTTTTAGGTTTAGATTTTCAATTTATAGCTTCATTTCATGTTTTTATTTTCACTAATCTTTTATTTTCAGCATGTGTCTTGAGGAGTTAACAAAGTTTTTGCAGATCGATAGTCGAAGACCAATATCAAAACTACTAATGAATCTTTCTATAGAATGCATGTCGAGGACAATAGTTAAACTTTTGAAACAGATTGTTTGGTAGTGTAGCAAATCTTTCATTTGGGTTTGAAATTAACAAGTGTCTACTGTGTTTGGTGCGAAAGCACAATTTTGTTATTACCCTCACGATTCATTATATCAAAGTATCCTCTCCCCTTGCGCATCTGTGTGATCCTGGGTGTAAGAGAAATGATTACTGACTCTAGAAATTGGGCATATCCTGGTGGGAAAAAGTACTTACCTAAGGACGACTCAGACTGGTAGCACCTTGAACCCGACAGACTTCCAGCCGATATATAAAAGTGGATTCTTGGGGAAAGCCAAATGAATCATGTGTATGGTTCCGATGAGATGGATTTGAAAGGGGAATCTAGCCGCATGGATCATTCCCTACGAAAAAAATTCTTGAATTAAACACCTTTGTTTGTAGTGTCCAAAATCCTTCTATTTACTGGTGTAGCAGGTCGGACCTATGAATCCATCTCATACTCTTATGGTTCATGTGTAGAGATGAAAGTATGCCATGGGATGTTCATGGGTATTGTAGCTTGGCTACCCTAAATGATGTTAATGAGTCGTGGAGGGGAGCCAGAGAGTTCAAGCTACTAATCATCCACCTTGAATAAGTGTAGTTAGGAAACCAAGTGAGAACTCAAGAAATATTGTCCTACATAGCCTAGGATGTGCTTGTCTATGTCAAATTAAACATTCTTTGAGTCCAAAATCAAACTAAAAACACTATGTCTTATGATTGTCTTTGTTTTCTAAAACTTGATCATGAAAAATAGCGTCATTTTTATATCTCCATTCATTGAAAACACGCAACTGTCAATAGAATCGCAGTTCACGAGAGAGTCACAATTGTTTTGTTGAGTCGCATTTCTTTAGCCTAGAGTTGCATCTGCCATATTAGCTCACATTTTCTCTATCAAAAACTGCATCTGATTTAAGAGACTGCACTTGTGACATTTTGTGACACATCTTAAAAGGTGAGCTGAAACTATAGTCTAGAATGATGCATTTTCCACTATCGTAAAACTTTTCCCAGTGCACAGAGTTTAGAAAACCACATATGATACAGTCTGAGTCACAATTTCCATCATGAGTTGCATCTGTTAGAAACTACACCACAATTGTTTGATACCAGATATTGAATTTTACTAGAAACGTGCAACTGATCACTAGAAAACTGCAACTGTGAAACATAACCGCATTTGTCATATTCTGTGACGCAACTACCTAAGTATTATAAAACCAACAATTACAATCACAATCCAGTCAACATAGTCATACAAGTCTTTGATCTATCTTTTTATAGTAGTCCTTGGATAGAAACCTGAAACGATTTGCTCAATTTTGTATCCTTTAGGTATCATTTAGTCATAACTATACTCATTCTAATTTTGAGTTTTAGTTTCATCTTAGACTACATATTATCTTTACATAAAACTTTTAGGAAGGTCACTTGTACAAACTTTAGAATAGGTCCACTTTCTACACTCTAGAAAAATCATAGCGTCAACGAAATTTGTCATTGAACCTAGTCCTTTCATCATATCCTTTGTCCTATAGAGAGTCCTCCTAGCTCATCAGTCTAGTTGGGAAACTCACCTTATCTTTGATCTTAGTCCTACATTGGTTCTTTGTCATAACTAAATTGACACCTTGGTTAGACTTTATGTAGTTGGTACCCTCGTCTTAGGTTTACAAAATTGATTAGCTTAGAAGCTTGCTTAGACTTTGCATCTTTATATATTGTCATTCTAGACTAGCATCATCTTAGACATTTCTTATTTTGCATTCAGAAAATCCCAAAAACATAGACTAGAGTCATACTATCCATAGATGTAGTTTTGCATTCCTCGCATATTGAGCTTATCTTACATGGTTGAAACGAGGTCTAAGAGAAAAGAGAGAGAAAATATGTCGAACCCAAACAAATTAATCAATCCATTCCCATCAAGACCTCACATGACTTTTTTGGACAAATTCACCACTAGAGACCCTCAAGGGCACATTAGATCGGAAGAAATAGAGGTTGTTGCACAAGACCCTAAGTTTTCCTCTTTTGTAGATGAGTATCTAGCAAATGATCACCAACACTACTTAGCCAAATTGTTAGCTGAATTTGCTACCTTACCTACAGGATTTGATATTAGCACCCTACAAACTCAACCTACACAAGGGACAAGCGCAACGACTACTAGTACCTCTATACCTCAGGTTAATACAACCATACCATCTGGCATACCTACATAGAGTACAACAGTCAATAGGTCTCCATTCGATACATCTGGCATGACATCGGGATTTAATTCCACTATAGGGGCATCATCTTCCACTCCCTTTGGTCCTCTTGTTGGGAACAAAAGATCTAAAATGTCAGCATCTACACCAAATGTTAGTGTCATCGGTCCCATACCACAGTCAACAGCCATACCTAGTGTTCATGTTGCTAGTACTATACCACAAACTACACAGACAGGAGGAATTCCCTCTTTCCAATATGGAAATCAAAATCCATTCTCCCAGATTGCCAGTCAAAATCCATTCACACAGATTCTAAATCAGAATCCATTCTCATGGATTCCAAGTTAAAACCCATTCACACAGATTCTGAATTAGAACACATTCACCAACATTTTGAATCCAAATCCATATCAAATACCAACATTCAATCAAAACCCATCATGAGACCTTGGATTTCAAAATACATACATAGATCCGCATAATCCACCCAACACATCATTAACCCAGGTTGACATCTTGCAAACACAAATGCATGCACTACAAACACAAATCGATAACATGGCGGTGTCAACTAAGAAAACCTTTTCAACAAAGGACATATGCCCATTTCCCTTTGATAAATCATTGTACATGACACCTTTCCCTCATGGGTATGTCATACCGAATCTTCCTAAGTACAATGGCAAATGAAATCTGATAGAACATATAAGTGAATTTTCTACCATGTGCATAGATGTCACTTATGACCCTATTAGCTCTCAAAAATGCAGGTAAAGATACCTCAAGAGGCTACCAATCTCTTGATACATTTTAGGGTAACAGACAAGGTCAAGAGAACTCAACCTTCTACTCTTTAGGTGCTGCTAAACCTAGGTGGGTGTACCTTTCTGAATGAAGCAGACTTGACTTATGATTATCCTTTTGACAATGATTTGTCCACAGTGGCAAATGGAAGTGAACAAATGAAATCAAGCACAATAGCAATCTTCTAATCTAAATCTTAAAATACTCAATAAACAGATATAAAGAAACTGAATGAGTTTAAAATGATGAAGTACAGAGACCAGTGCCTTGTTGGGTATGTGGAGTCAAATGAGATCAAGATGATCAACACTTCTTTGGAGAAACTCAAACTATATGGCATATATTATGTTTACAACTTGTATAAACATGCAAAATGTGATTACAAAGCTCTACTTGAACAATCCAGATGATTCTCTCTGATTACTGTGATTAACTAAAAGGATTTAATCTTTGCTTGAAAGAACCAATCAATCAATCACATAGATACAACAAATGTGCACTAATGAATTATATATAAACTTGTCATATCAATTCAAACAACGAGAAATCCTCAATCTTGGAGAAAACTTAGCAATACTTTCGTTAAATTCAACAAATAATTGACACCAGAGAAATGCAGCAACATCAACTGATTTTCATAAATACCTCCATTATGAAATCATGCAACAATAGTCTCTAATCTGATAATTTTATTCCACTATATCTACTTGTTGTGTATCGAATATCTAATAACTGGTGATCTCATGATTACAAAAATGCCTATTTATACACCAGCATCAAGAAAATAAATCAAATTGAAAACTCATGTCAGCCTTCCACAGAATTGAGGCTCCTCTCAAGTCAGCCAGCAACGGTTATTTTTGCAATTTACATGTCAGCCACAGTATTTGAAATTCTATTTTTCATCAGTGAAACAGTCACCAAGAGATATCGAATAGCTATGCTGAAGGTAATTCAATCGCTAATCGCTTCATGGGTGTTATTCACCTTCGTCGTGACCCTGTGATGTCGGGAAGACCTCTTGTAGATTACAAAATGTTATATCAATATGTATTTCTTTACGTGCTTTCCATTCGCTGAGACACAAGGAAATCCCTCACCGATGTGCTCCTTTTGTTTCGTTCACAGTTGTCGTAGCATTCAAATATCGGGGAAACAACATATCAAACTCATTATGTCAGCTGAAAGTCTTCATCCATTCCAAGTCGCCGAGACAAGAGCACACTCTCACCGAGATATAATCTTCATTCACCTTTGCCAAGACAACACACAATCGGGGAGAAGTCCCACAGAGTTCGTTGAGTTATACCAAAAGCCCTTTATTCATCTGTGTTATTGTGACCTCAAGATATTGGGGAGACCTCATACAGATAGCACTTCATTATATCGAAAGTCTCCCATAGTGTTATTTCCCAGTCACCGAGACAAGGAAATTCTTACACCAACAAGGATCCTCTTGTTTTCCATCGGCAAGACCGAAGGTCACTCGCTGAAACCTCTTATCGAAAATCTTAACTCATGCCGATATCTCACCCCTTTATGTTGTCGATTGGCAAGACATAACAAACCTATCACTGAAAACCATCTCCCATTTGCTTTCGCCAAGACAATTCAAAATTAGGGAGAGGTCCCCGAGATAAAACAAAGTCATACCGAAACATCCCGAGCACACATGATCGCCGAGAGAATGCCAACCTTTCACCGAAATCCATTCATAAAACAATGTCGGCAAGACCCAACAGGCTCGCTATGACATAATACCAAAGCCAAGACCCTTTTCCGATATGCCAATTCTTCCACCACCGGTCGGTATGACAAAAGAAACTCATTGTAACCTCACACCGAAAGCAACCCGCTTGGCCAAAGCGAAAAACTCATACGAAGTGTCAGCAAGATCGAAGGTCACTCGCCGAGACCTCATGCTGATAGCTCCAACTTATACCGATATGAATCCTCCCACCACTGATCGGTGAGACACTATGAAGTCGCTATGACTTCTCAATAAAGACTTTATGTTTGGCCAAAACAAAACCCTCACATGTTGTTCGGTGAGACCACAAGAGTTCACCAAGACATTGTACCGACGTTGCAACTCTTGCTGATGTATCCACATTCAAGCCGATTTCCAAGATATGATGAGTTCGGTAAGAGCTTCCATCGAGGATTAAACTCGTGTCGATATGAAACAATAGATGAATTCTGGTTGCTGTGACAATGGAAGCATCTTGCTAATAAGAAAACTTAGATGTTTACCAATATAAAGTGCACAATGGATCAGGGAGACCCTGCTTTCTTCATGCCGACCACCTGCAGCAAACATATGTTAGCAAAAAAGCACTGTGAGTTAGGGAGACAACCATGAACCTATGCCGATATGGACCACAATGTGAAAAAGGCAGGACTCGATAGATTTATGGGGCAAATATAGGCCAAAATGCAAGAAAAATGTCATGATGGAAAGCCCTTGTGCTTATGATGAGGAGCTATATGGAAACATAGGAGTATGAAAAACATGTAAAGTCATCAGAAATTTATAGTTCCAATAGTGGTTCTATATGGGGATGAATGATACTAAGATCATTGCAAGGATCCAAAACTTTTGGGTGAGCGGACTAGACATAGAATGATGAACCAGTGAGAAAAATGGAAACACAGCATGATGGAATGAAAGGAAAATGAATGCAAAATGGAGATGAACCAAAATCCTAAACTACTATGCATGGAAAATAATTTTAAAGAGGATAAACAAGAGTTGTCCATGCACTGGTAACCCTCAATCCTCTGTGTCACTCAAGAGAAAAAAAGCTTAAAATTTTTCCCATGAATAGGCAACTCTTGATCTTCACCAACCATATTCTATAGATAGTATGAATCTTCACCCTTCTTTCCAACAACAACAAAAGGTCCCAGCCACAAAGCTTCGAATTTACCATGCTTTCCCTTCTCCTGAAATCTTTCATTCCACATCAACACCAAGTCACTCTCAAATTTTCTATCATTTTCCTTCTTGTCAAATAGATACTTCATTTGTGTCTACAACTTTATATTTTGGTTTTGGGCAACTCTCCTTATTTCATCAAGTTCAGAAAGTTGCTCCATTCTTTCTTCCATAGGTTCAGGAACATCCAAATCTTCCTAAAGGACAAACCTGTAGACTGGTAACAAATTTTTCAAAGGCATCCTGGCCTGTGCTCCATACACCAACTCAAATGGGGACCTTCCAATTGCTTTCTTCACAGTAATCCTATCATCCCATCTAGCCAACCTTAATTTTAAATCCCAAGCTTTCTTATTTTGGCCTAACATCCTCCTTATAATCTTCAAAAGACTCTTATTGCTAGATTCTGCTTCACCATTAGCTTGTGGATGGTAAGGAGCTGCATAAGAAATGGAAATGCCATATGTGTCATAGAAAATTTTGAACTCATCTAACCTGAAACACATCCCATTATCTGTGATTAACCTCAGTGGTGCACCAAATCTGGTGATAATGTTGTCCATCAAGAAATTTGTCACCACTTTTCTTGTAGCCTGTTTAGTTGGGATTGCCTCCACCCACTTAGTAAAATAATCAGTGGTAACTAGTATCCATTTGTATCCTCCACTTTATTTTTCCTGTATCTCTCCAATGAAATCAATTCCCCAGTGATGAAAAGGGGCATCAACCTGCAAGGGTTGAAGTGGCAAAGCTCCTTGATACTTCAACTTTCCAGAGAACTTCTGGCAAGCCTCACATTTTCTTACATGTGTAAAAGAATCATTAAAAACTCTAGGCTAGTAATAACTTGCTCTGATAATTTTGTGTGCAGTTGTTTTTGCTGAATAATATCCTCCACAAACTCCTTCATTCACTTCACTTAGAACATTCTTGGCCTAAGACTCATCCAAACACAATAACAGTATACCATCCGCATTCTTCCAAAATAGATCTCCATCCATGAAAACATATTTTGATGCTTGCAACTTCAAAGTTCTTTTCTGGCTGTCACTCAATCCCTCTAGACACTTCATGTACTTAAGGTAATGCATTATATTAGTATACCAAGGAATGTGCTCAATGCTTGCAACTGCAATCCCTTCATCTACATTACTGCTTCAATATTTGATTCTGCCATCAACCTAGCCAAGCCTTGACCTCTTACTAATTTGGTAATTTGTATATCCATGTCAAATTCTTGGATCTTGTTAATCCATTTATATCTTTTTCCTGTTACTTCAGACTGTGTCAGAATATCTTTGATAGCTGCATGAGGGACATAAGCAATCACCTTTGCTCCAACAAGATATGGTCTGAAAGCTTTTGTAGCTTTTACTAATGCAAATGCCTATTTTTCCATTATGTCATATTTTAATTCAAACCCTTGTAACGACTTACTGAAGAAAGAAACAGGTTGTTCATGACCATCCTCATTCTTCTGTAACATAACAGTAGCAATAGTATGCATTGAAGCAAATGAAAATATCTAAAAAGGCTTTGCAAAATCTAGAGATTTAAGGACAGGAGCTTCCTTGATGGCCCTTTTGATAGATATAAAAGCTTCCAAGGCTTCTGCAGTCCATTCCATTTTCTGTCCTTTCTTCAACATTTTTGATATGGGCTTAATGATCTCAGCAAAGTTAGAAACAAACCTCCTAATGAAATTAATCTGTCCAAAGAACGATTGTATACCCTTAACAGTTTTAGGGACAGGAATTCTATCAATGGCCTCAACCCTCTCAGGATCTATTCTAACTCCTTCCTTTGAAACAATATGTCCTAAGAACTTACCTTCTGTGACTGCAAAATGACACTTCTTAGGAATTAAGCTGATACCATATTCTAGGGCTTTAATAAATACCTTTTCCAAATGTTGTACATGATCTTCAGCCTTCTTCAAATAAGCAGTAAGGTCATCCTAGTACACCACCATGATAGCATCGATTAAATCTGCAAATGCCACATCCATAGCTCTTTGGAAAGTAGCTCATGCATTAGTGAGACCAAATAGAATTCTTATGTATACATACGTTCCCCAAGGAGTTGTGAATGTTGTCTTATATTTCTCAAATTCTTTGACCTTGACCTAGTTGTATCCTGAAAACCCATCCATCATGGACAGCAGTTCACAGCCTATCCCCTTGTGCAATATAGCCTCCATATTGGGTAGAGGATAATTGTCCTTGAGAGAAGCCATATTCAAATTCCTGAAGTCCACACAAAATCTTATGTCTCCATTTTTCTTCCTCACAAGGACCAAATTTGAGACCCACGTTGAGTGCCTGATTGGTTTGATGATTCCCCCATCTCTGAGCTTTGTCAAATCTTCTTGCATTTTAGGCTCCAGTGTTGGATTTATGGGTCTTCGCTTTTGTCTAAATGGCTTAGCATCTGGCTTCAATGGTATTTCATGCTGAAACAAATCTTCCCTATATGCTTTTAGATCTTCATAAGACCAAGCAAACACATGCTTATACTTTCTTAGTAGCTCTATCAGCATCCTTCTAATTGTAGGGCTGACTTTCTTTCCTATGTACACCTTTCTTGGTGCTATCTCAGTCCCCAAGTTAACTTCTTCAATATCTTCCTTTCTGACTGGTGTTTACTTCATGAGGGACAGATCATTTCCATCATATAGCCTCTCCAATGCCACTAAGCCCTTAGGAAGCTTATTCATTTTGAGTTATAAGATCTCCTTTCCAAACACTATTTACTTCCCATCCACTTCCTCAACAAAAGCATTGAAGTCAATTTCCTGGGCTTCATATTGATCAATACAATTGAGGAATTTCAAAAGATCAGTATCATCATTGAAGAGTTTCCAATTATAAATGTTATGAGGAACAACAGGCCTTGTCTTGAAATCAATATGTGAAACCCCAGCCAATGTGATATCATCTCTTTTGAGAGCCACATTTGCTAAAAAATCAGCCATTATGTTCTTTTATCTGTCAATCCACTCAATTGAGAAGGCATCAAATAATTCAATTGTGTCCCATGCAACATTCCTATATTTCTTTAATATTTTGTGCTTTGCTGCATACTTGGATTTAATTTGTGAAACAACCAGCTCAGAATCGCCCAAAACAGCCAGCAGCTTGATTTTATGTTTCACAACTATGTTCAGACCTGTCAACAAGGCTTCATACTCTGCCACGTTGTTTGTACATTCAAACTCCAATAGGAAAGAATATTTAAATGTAATACGTTCAAGTAAAACAAAACAATCCCAACGCCATTACCTTCTTGGCTGCATGCTCCATCAAAATACATCTTCCATACTTCATTGTAGCTTTGTGCCACATGTTTTTCAATTGGATCACTATTGGTTAATTCTGGCTGGGCTGGTTCAATCTTAAAACTTCCAAGATCAACATCACAAAAACAATTGATCTAATCTTGAGGTACACAGTCAACAAGTTGGTTCATTCTTAGCTCCTTGTACAATTTGACCTCCTGACCATTCACTGGAATTGTAGCATAAGACAGATCAAATTGAACATTTCCTCCAACTGCTATTGTCCATTGTCTTGATAGAAGCATACCAAACTAAGGAGGAGTATCAATTACTGTTATATCTATATTATAAGCAACATGTGGATAAGTAGCCAGTTTGACTTCAACACCTCTCATAATGCTTACCATAGGTACATGTTTGTTATCCATTACATAACACTTGCCTTCACATGTATCAACCCACATGCCAAGCTGCTTCATAACTCCTACTGGCATGATATTTATAGCAGCACTAGAGTCTATCATGCAATTTCTTAGCAGTTTGTTATTTATGAGTAATGTAGTGAAAAAAGGATCCACTTGAGGGGGAGTTGTTAATACATCACTCAAGCAGACTTTTGGGATATTTACTTTCTCCTGCCTATTGACCGCTTTAATTGCTACCCTATTCTCAGAATTCACATATTTTTTATTTCCATTCGTTATCAATCGAACAGCAGTGTCCCTATATTATTTTATTTTCATCATTTCAAGTAGTGGGACATACATTTTTACTTGGGATAACACCTAAGTGAAGTCAAAAGAAGAACTCTCCACCTTAACAGTCTTTTTCAGTTCTAGCACATCTCCTTTGTTTTCTTCCCATTTTTTTTATTAGGCTGGCCAAGTGCTTCTGTCTCTTTATGTAATTCCTTCAATTCCTCTTTAACTTCCTGTTTTTGGATAGGCTTTCGTTCACCTTTATCATGCTGCTTATTTTCTAATTTCTTCATAGTTCCTTGTGCCATCTTCTGATCTTTCATAAAGATTCCCCCAAGAACACCTTCCTTTTCATTTACTATTATGTTTCTCAACCAGTATTTACTCCTTGCTTCCTCAACTGCAGCAACAGTCAGTCTCTCTATCTCTTCTTTGGTGAGTCTCCTCATACTGCATGGAGCAGGCACCTCAACAGAATGTGGCTCTATGTAATCTTCCTCAAAATCATAAAAGACTTGTTGTTCAGCCATATGGACATTATATTTCTAATTTAAAACATCATATTCGTAACCTTCATCCTCTAAAGATGAGTATCCTTCCTTGGCATGGTAAAAAGCATTTGAAGTCAAATAAACCTTGTGATCCTCTCCATTATTTTCCATCAACATTCCCTCCTATTGCATCCTTTGAGCTACAACACAACAATTTGGAGAATGTGGTTTATCACAAAATTTACAAAAGTAATTATTACTCACCATGTAAGTTCCCTTCTTGCTTAATGGATCAGGAGTCTCTTTGTTTCTAGGCCTAGCTATTATAGGTTTTCCATCCTTCCAGACTGTATTATAAGGCATATCATGCAACCTCGGCCTTTCATTTTTGTATGTGTTCTCCTATCTGTACTAATAATTATTGCTTTGCTGAGGAGGCCTCGAGTTATCTCTTTTATTGATTATACCTGCAACCATCCTATTGTTTTCAATTGTCAGTGCTATCTTTTGAGCTTCAGCCAAATCTCTTGGAACCCTATTTCTCAATTCATACCCTGTTTTAGGATCAAATGCATTTAAATAAACACTCAATGCTACAGAATCTGGCAACATCAATCCAAGAGGTACTTTAGTCTACAACTTGTTGAATCTCTGATTGAAATCATAAATTGAATCATTATGATTTTTTTGAATTCGTATCAATTCATGAAGAGCTACATCTGGTGCATTTAAATTCTCATATTGCTCCAAGAATCTATCCTGGAATACTTGGAGAGAAATAATTGAGAGTGCTGGCAAGCTGTTGAACCAATCCCTAGCATCTTCAAGAAGTGACATCATAAATTTCCTCATATGTAAATCTTCATATGGCACACCTATATCTTGGATGAACACATTGAAATTCTTTAAATGTTCTTCAGCAGTAATTGCATTACTCCCTATAAACTTTGGTACCAGACCTCTCTAGCTGCCATCCATAGGGTAAGGATATAATTGAAACCCTGCTAAATCAAATTGTCTGATCATTGTTGCATACTGGTGGGGGGGAGGAATAGGTGGGTACTGATATTGATACATAGGATTGTTATATTGTGCATTATGTTGTGGGACAAAAGGCTAACCATGAGGTGGTTGCATATTTGTATGTTGTGTAGGAACATGAGGTGGATGATTTGGCTGATTAAAGTGATTTCTTGTTTGATGATGAGGAGACACAAGTGGATCAGAAGGCCCTACACTATGATTACCTTGCTTATGAGGTGGTACATACTTCGGGGGGCAATCAGCTACCTGAGAAGTAATTTGGGCTTTTAGCAATGCAGCCCTTAGCTCCTCTATCTCTTTCCTCTATGATTCAAACTATGCTTTTACTTCTTCAAGAAGCTCATGACCAATAGAGTCATTTTGGTTACCTTGCATTTCTAGATCATATTCCTGCCTTTTTCTAGCTTCAAACTCGGCCTATTTCTGAGGATCAAGAGAAGAGAAAGGATTTCTTTGATCTTCTGGGGTACAAGGCTCTGCACTTGAATCATCTCTCCATATATCATAGCAATTATATGTTTCACAATGTGCTCTTGGTGCTTTTCCTTTGTCTATTATGCACATGTCCTCATTGATCCTCTTTCTTTTATCAACTCTATCATCTTTATGTGTCCACTTACTGTTGCCAGCAGGAGCTCCAGTATGACCTCCCCTGTACTAAGATCTTCTTCCATTCATGATGAACAACTGCAAAATTTCCGTCAGAGTCGCCACTCACTTTTGTCTAAAAATGAGAAAATACTTAATGTTTCTTATCCCCAATGGATTCTATATAAATTTCCTAACTCTATGATTAAGGCCTTGATCCTGAATGTATTCCCCAGCAGAGTCGCTAATTTGTTAGCTCTCAAAAATGTAGGTAAAGATACCTCAAGAGGTTGCCAATCTCTTGATACATTTTAGGGTAACAGACAAGGTCAAGAGAACTCAACCTTCTACTCTTTAGGTGCTGCTAAACCTAGGTGGGTGTACCTTTCTGAATGAAGCAGGGTTGACTTATGATTATTCTTCTAACAATGATTTGTCCACAGTGGCAAATGGAAGTGAACAAATGAAATCAAGCACAATAGAAATCTTCTAATCTAAATCTTAAAATGCTCAATAAACAGATATAAAGAAATTGAATGAGTTTAAAATGATGAAGTGCAGAGACTAGTGCCTTGTTGGGTATGCGAAGTCAAATGAGATCAACATGATCAACACTTCTCTGGAGAAACTCAAACTATATGGCATATATTATGTTTACAACTTGTATAAACATGCAAAATGTGATTACGAAGCTCTACTTGAACAATCCAGATGATTCTCTCTGATTACTATGATTAATTAAAAGGATTTAATCTTTGCTTGAAAAAACCAATCAATCAGTCACACAGATACAACAAATGTGCACTGATGAATTACATATAAACTTTTCATATCAATTCAAACAACCAGAAAGCCTCAATCTTGGAGACAGCTTAGCAATACTTTCATTAAATTCAACAAATAATTGACACCAGAGAAATGCAGCAACATCAACTGATTTTCATAAATACCTCCACTCTGAAATCATGCAACAATAGTCTTTGATCTGATAATTTTATTCCACTATATCTACTTGTTGTGTATTGAATATCTAATAACTTGTGATCTCATGATTACAAAAATGCCTATTTATACACCAGCATCAAGAAAATAAATCAAATTGAAAACTCATGTTGGCCTTCCACAGAATTCGGGCTCCTCTCAAGTCGGCTAGCAACAGTTATTTTTAAAATTTACATGTCGGCCATAGTATTTTAAATTCTATTTTTCACCAGTGAAATAGTCGCCAAGAGATATCGAATAGCTATGCCGAAGGAAATTCAATCGCTAATCGCTCTGTGGGTGTTATTCGCCTTCGCCATGACCCTGTGATGTTGGGAAGACCTCTTGTAGATTACAAAATGCTATATCGATATGTATTTCTTTACATGCTTTCCATTCGCTGAGACACAAGGAAATCCCTCACTAATGTGCTCCTTTTGTTTCGTTCATAGTCACCGTAGCATTCAGATATTGGGGAAACAACATATCAAACTAATTATGTCAGCCTGAAAGTCTTCGTCCATTCCAAGTTTTTGAGACAAGAGCACACTCTCATCGAGATATAATCTTCATTCACCTTCGCCAAGACAACACACAATTGGGTAGAAGTCCCACAAAGTTCGTTGAGTTATACCGAAAGCCCTTTATTCATCTTATGCATCATCATGACCTCAAGATATTGGGGAGACCTCATACAGATAGCACTTCATTATACCGAAAGTCTCCCGTAATGTTATTTCCTAGTCGCCGAGACAAGGAAATTCTTACACCGACAAGGATCCTCTTGTTTTCCATTGGCGAGATTGAAATTCACTCGCTGAAACCTCTTATCGAAAATCTTAACTCATGCTGATATCTCACCCCTTTATGTTGTTGGTTGGCAAGACATAACAAACCTCTCACCAAAAACCATC
The DNA here is from genome assembly GCA_007258455.2 of Sequoia sempervirens. NCBI lineage: Eukaryota > Viridiplantae > Streptophyta > Pinopsida > Cupressales > Cupressaceae > Sequoia > Sequoia sempervirens. The sequence goes on from VDFB02047230.1 coordinate 474,655,133, forward strand.
TCCCATTCACTTTCGCCAAGATAATTCAAAATCGGGGAGAGGTCCCAGAGATCCAACAAAGTCATACTGAAACATCCCAAGCACACATGATCGCCGAGAGAATTCCAACCTTTCATTGAAATCCATTCATAAAACAATGTCGGCAAGACCCAATGGGCTCGCTATGACATAATACCGAAGCCAAGACCCTTTGCTGATATGCCAAATCTTCCACCACCGGTCAGTGTGACAAAAGAAACTCATTGTAACCTCACACCGAAAGCAACCAGCTTGGCCGAAGCGAAAACTCATACGAAGTGTCGGCAAGATCGAAGGTCACTCACCAAGACCTCATGCTGATATCTCCAACTTATACCAATATGAATCCTCCCGCCACCAGTCAGTGAGACACTATGAAGTCGCTATGACTTCTCACCGAAGAATTTATGTTTGGCCGAAACAAAACCCCCGCATGTTGTTCAGTGAGACCACAAGAGTTTTCTAGGACATTGTACCGACGCCGTAACTCTTGCTGATTTATCCACATTCAAGCCGGTCACCAAGACATGATGAGTTCGGTAAGAGCTTCCACCAAGGATTAAACTCACACCGATATGAAACAATAGATGAATTTTGGTCACCATGACAGCAGAAGCGTCTTACCGATAGGAAACTCAGACATTTACCAATATAAAGTGCACAATGGATCGGGGAGACCCTGCTTTCTTCGTGCCGATATGAACCCAGATGTGGATGCCGATCGCTGTGACAATGAAAAATTTTTGCTGACCACCTACAGCAAACATATGTTAGCAGAAAAGCACTCTATGTCGAGGAGACAGCCATGAACCTATGCCGATATGGACCACAACGTGAAAAAGGTAGGACTCGATAGATTTATGAGGCAAATATAGGCCAAAATGCAAGCAAAATGTCATGATGGAAAGCCCTTATGCTTATGATGAGGAGCTATATGGAAACATAGGAGTATGAAAAACATGTAAAGTCATCTAAAATTTATAGTTTCAACAGACCCCACATATCTTATGAGACTATTTCCAAGAAGTCTTGTGGGAATTGCACTCGAGTGGTTTTTAGGTCTAGACTATTGCATCAAATCATGGGGTGAACTAGCTAAGAAATTTGTTGAGAAATTCTCCTTCCACATAGACCACAAGATAAATATAGCAACCTTTTGTCACACAACACAAGACAAAGGAGAAACTTTCATTGCTTTCTTCTATAGATGGAGGACTATAGCTAGTTGGTGTCCTGTCAAGATACCTAAAAAACAAAAAGTCACTATGTTCCAGGAAAACTTTAATGAAAAACTAAGGAGTAACTTAAGGGTACATTGTTGCACATGCTTTTCGGAACTAGTGGAAAAAGGGGTTATAATAGAAAAGGATCCCATTGAAAAGGAGTACTTAAGACACCGAAATCCAACAGAAATCCAATAGTGCAAAACACCCCCAATGACATAAACAGATTTTGGTCTCAAAAAAAAAATGTTACCAATGATGGGGTAGTTGATGCTAAAACTATACAAGCAAGACCAATCATCACATTATGAGGACTTAACCCTTCTTCCAACACGCTTAATGTTGTCAATCAACCTCCCAACATGGTCCAAAATACTCAACATCTGCAACAACAGAGGAGGTTTCAAAAACGTGAGTTCACTCCCTTAGGGGAACCCATCGAGTCTGTATTCAAAAAATTGTTCCAACACAATATTATACAGCTTCAAGAACCAAGACAATATGATCCAGGACAATTTAAACCAGTTTTGTGGGATGAGAATTCCTTTTGTGATTATCATAGAACTAAAGAACATAACCTACAAAATTGTCAACAACTAAAAAATATCATATAGGATCTTGTCAAAAAGAGAATTATTGAAGTTAGCAGATAGAAATAAAAGTCATCAAACACTGATCACCAAGTCTTTTCTGATCCACTACATGACCATGGGAAAGGAAATGTCCCCAATTCGAGTAATAAGACCAATATGTTAGCCAACTACGCTAATATCAAGCATGATTATAATAGTGGCAAAATCATAAATCACCTTTGCACCACCGATGAGAATATCAATACCATTACCATCAATACAATTCCCAAGTGTGTTGTCAACACTCGTCATACTAAGATCACTATCCAAGGTCCTCCATCACAACAAACATTGCAAAATTCCAAGTTGCATTATAACTTACTTGATCAATTGGGGAAGACCTCAACCCAAATCTCCATCTTGGAACTATTGCATATCTCCCCTAAGCATTGATCTATTTTAGACAAAGCTTTACAAAGCACCACTGTCCCTAATGATCTCGATGTCAATCATTTCCAGGAAATGGTAGGCTACTTGACCAATAATCATCATGCCATGTTCTCCAAACAAGACTACACAACTGACAAGACAGATCATAACAAACCTCTACATCTTGAAGTCCTTGTTGGCGACACCAAAGTTAGACGAGTTTTGGTAGACAGAGGAGCAAGGTTAAATCTGTGTATTTTAAAACTGATTAAGGAATTAGGTTTCTCAGAGGCATGCATAGACACAACCAAAAATATTGTCATTAAGGCTTATGATGATGAGGAACGAAAATCAAATTGGGTGGTAACACTTCCTATCAGAATTGGTCCTGCAGTAATGGAAACAAAATTCTAGTTCTTGGATCTCACCCTTCCATACAACCTTCTGCTAGGCAGACCGTGGTTTCATGCCATGAAAGCAGTCCCTTCCATGTATCATCAATGTCTCAAATTCCCTTACAATGGCATTGAAATAACAATAGATGGTGACCCTGATCCATTCCAATATTGCATCAATCTAAAAGAGATACCCCAACGCCAAGTGCCAGTAAACCAAGAGGCTTCATCGTCTAATTCATCTCACTATGTCAATCCATCCACTCTCAGTAGAACATCCACTTCACCTTCACTTCCTGCCACTCCTACGGTCAAGATCCAAGACAAGGGTTGTGGAGAATATTACATGAAGACATCTTTGAAGACATCTTATTGTGTTAGCCATTTGATTCCTCCCAAGTCATATGGTTTACCGACACTAGATAGGAGACAATCTATGGTCACTATACACATTCCTCCCACAACAACTTTAACTAAATGGGGAGAATTAAGCAAAGAAGTCGTAAATACAGAAGATATCACCTCTTGGTTGTATAGAGAAGATAATGAAGAACCTCTCTCACTTGCTCACATTCCTACAGATCTATATGGAAAAGGTTTCACAATCATGCAGAGGAAGGGATATAATGGAAAGAGTGATTTAGGATTACATTAAGATGGGAGGATTGAACCAATCTTAATTTCTCACTGGCCAAAAGGCTTATTGCTTGAGTTTCAACCAATTCAGATTGGTGTTCCTAGTACCACATCACCCTTAATCAAGGAAGTAAGTGCTTCAGAAGATATTGAGACATCTCACGAGCTATCTGGCCAATACTATTGTGATTCCCTAGACTCAAACGAATATGAGTGGGATTCCCTATCTTCCACCTCTTCCATGGACCTTGACAAGTTGTTTGGAGAACTTGACTTAATGTTGAAATCCTCACCAAATCCATTGAATTCCTATCCACCAAAGAATATTACAAAAAAGGAATGGTTTAAACATTACTATTGGGAATCTCTTGATCATATCTCTTGGCAACCTGATACATCTGTTTCAGATAACCAAACCTTGGCATTAGGCCCACTTCTCAATCCACCTAGATCTAAACCAAAGAGCAAAAAGTACTTAGTACAAAAAATTTGTGACCATATGAACAACTCAGTCCTTACCTTGAATCCTTTGAACTTTGACAACTCCGACGATGACATGCCCCTATTTTACCCCCAACTCATTGATTGGGACCAACAAGACACACCCATCTTAGACATCTTTGAGAATGATGACACAATTGTTGAGTTCCTAGGATTACGAGAAGGCATACCTAGTGGTGATCACAAGGCTGGTTTTACCATTGACTTGGACAACAAAGCATATTTTTGGGAATCTGTTCAACCCTGCAGTTGTAAAAATGAGAAAAAGAATAAAAAAGATAAAAAAGATGAGTCTCTAGGTGAAAACCAAAAGGTGCCTCTAGATAATGAAAAAGAAAAAATAAAGGATGCATTCGAAGGTGAAAACCTCTCTAAGGAAACTAAGGATGGAGGTTTGAACATTCTCCCCTTTGCACAGGAAAATTCACCCATGCTTGTTGAAGAATCAGTAGAAGTCAACATAGGCACAAAAGATAATCCTCGACTAGTTTATTTTGCAGCATCATTGACAAAAGAAGAGCAGCAAAAATTCCACAACTTCTTCACATAGAGACAGATAAATTTTTCCTGGTCATATGTACACATGCCGAGGCTAGATCCTAAACTTTTTATACATCACTTGCCCTTACAACCAGGTGTAAAACTAGTGAAACAAAAATTGAGGAAAATGCACACACAAATTGCTTTACTAGTCAAGGCAGAACTCAAGAAACTGTTAGAAATTGGTTTCATTAGATCAATTGACTATGCAAATTGGATTTCCAATCTTGTACTAGTCACTAAAACAATAGGGGGCATCTACATCTACACATATTTTAGAGATATCAACAAGGCTTTTCCTAAGGATGACTTCCCTTTGCCTAACATAGACATGATAGTGGACACGACAACAAGGTATGAGATGTTGTCCCTTATGGATGGATTTTCAGGAGTATAATCAGATCATAATTACAACTGAAGACCAACCTAAAAAAAATTTCACATGTCCTTGGGGAATGTATTGTTTTAATGTTATGCCCTTTGGACTCAAGAACGTTGGAGCAACCTATTAGCGTGCCATGACCACTATTTTTCACAATCTTGTACACACTCTTATGAAGGATTATGTCGATGACCTTACAGTTAAATCCAATACAATGGCAGAACATTTATAGGTTTTAGACAAGATATTTCAAAGGATAGAGAAGTATAAAGTGAGACTCAATCCCAAGAAATGTGTGTTTGGAGTACAATCAGGAAAGGTTTTAGGGTATATCATTTCTAGGCGAGGCATTGAAGTGGATCTATCCAAGGTAAAAGCAATCATAGACATGCCTCCACCAACTAATCTCAATCAGCTAAGGACATTACAAGGGAGACTACAATCCATCATAAGATTTATAGTGCAGTTAGCACATAAGACACATCCTTTTCAACATTTACTTAAGAAAGGGGTACCCTTTGCATGGATAGTTAGGTGCCAAGAGGTTTTTCAACTGATCAAAGAATATCTACTCACACCACCAGTCTTAATACCAACTATTGAAGGACGACCACTGATTCTTTATATTTCAGCAACCCATTCATCACTCAAAGCATTGCTTGCACAGAATGACGATGAAGGTCATGAAAGGGCAGTATACTATATCAGTCGGACTTTGGTAGGTTATGAGCTCAACTATAGTACCATTGAATGTGCCTGTCTTGAAATAGTATTTTCTACTCAAAAACTAAGGCACTATATGCTAAACCATCAAACAATGTTGATTGCCAAAATAGATCCACTGAATTATCTTTTAAGCAAAGCAACATTAACAGGGTGATTGGACAAAAGGGTTATGATACTTAGTGAGTATGACATCCAGTATGTAGAGAGAAATGATATTAAAGGACAAGTCATTGTTGATCAGTTAGCCGACACACCAATACAAGCAAATCACCCATTAGTTGTAGACTTTCCTGATGAGTTTATATTCAAAATTGACACAAACACAACATGGAAACTATACTTTGATGGCTCACATACAAACCATGGCTCAGGGGTTGGTATACTGTTTCTCTCACCACAGGGTGATTCCATCCCTAAGTCATTCAGGATTGCATTCCCATGTACTAACAACATAGCAAAGTATGAAGCTCTAGTGACAGGGTTATGCATGGCAATCAAGTGGAAAATTAAGAACCTATAGGTATATAGTGACTCCCAACTGGTAATCAAATAGGTAAATGACGATTATGAGACAAAGGATGAGAAGCTTGCTCCATACAAACGCATTGCAGATAGTTTTAAGGAGTACTTTGACAAGGTCAAATTTCATCAAATACCTCATGTTATCAACAAGGCAGTAGACGCTATGGAAACTATTGCATCACTTCTAGACATTCCTAGCAATGTGCCTAAGTTTGAGTTCTTGGTAGAACAACTTTTGGTCTTGGCCTACGATATCCCAGATTCTGAGATCGTATGTGACATTGTTGGTCCTGATTCTCCATGGTACAAAGAAATCTATGACTACCTCCATGCTGAAATCATACCCCCTGGCCTTTCAAATAACCAACGTAGGACATTCCTCTGCAAGTCGGCCAAATACACCATCATCAGAGACACCCTATATAGACACACCTTAGATAATACCCTACTGAGATGTCTCGATTTTGATGAAGCACAAGCAACCTTGCATGGGGTGCATGAGGGTATATTTGGTTCCCATTCTAGTGGTCCTACCTTAGCTAAAAATATTATGAGACTAGGTTACTATTGGCCTTCTATGGAAAAGGACTCATATGTCTTTGTAAAGAAATGTCACCAATGTCAGGTTCACGGAGACTTGATACATGCACCAGCATAGGAGCTTCATCCCATAATGTCACCATGGCCCTTCACCCAATGGGGACTCGACCTCATAGGTAAGATCCATCCCACATCATCTAATGGCCACAAGTTCATCATCACTGCCACCGAGTATTTTACAAAGTGGATTGAGGCTATTCCAATAACATACATTACTGGCACACAGATCTCTAAGTTTATCCTAAACTATATCATCTGTCGGTATGGTGTCCCTCAATTCATAATCACGGATAATGGCCACCCATTCAAAAACCAAGAATTCCACCATCTTTGTGATGAATTTCATATTCAACATCACTTTTCCACTCCATACTACCCATAAGGTAACGGCCAAGCAGAGGCATCTAACAAAACTATCATTAGAATCCTCAAAAAGACTGTCAATGATGTTGGCCACGATTGGCATTTACAGCTTAATCATGCCTTATGGGCTTATCGTACAAGTATTCTTACTCCCACTAGCACCACTCCATATTCACTAGTATTTGGTTTTGAAGCCATTTTTCCTATTAAGGTTGAGATTCCTTCCCTATGGGTATCCTTGAAATGGCACATTGATGATGAAGAGTATCGAGTATCGAGACTCCATGAGCTAGAATTCTAGAAGAGCGAAGACATAAGGCACTAGACCATCTCTAGGCATATTAGAATCACCTTCATCGTAGCTATAATAGGAAGGTCTTGAACATAAAATTTGACATTGGTGACATGATCTTAATGGAGAACCCAAAGAATCAAGCAGACAGAGAGAAACCAGGAAATTTTGAACCTAACTGGTTAGGACCTTATATTATTACAGAAGCCTTTGGATTAGGAGCGTATCAACTCTCTACTCCTGAAGGGGAACCATTGTCCTTGCCAATCAATAGTCTTCATCTAAAGAAGTTCTACGCATAGCTTTTGAGAGCCTTGTATTAATTAGCAAAAATACAAAAAACATAAAAAATAAAAAAATAAATAAAAAAATTAGAAAATCCAAAAAATAGTAAAGAGAAATAATTCATCCAATAGTGAAAACCACTTCGGTGGTGCTTTAGATAAGTACCATGGTGAAAACCTAGCAAACAGGCGCCATGTGTAGTTGACTCTACTCCCTTGTCTACTATTATTCTAATCTAATATCATTGAACATAGTCCACATCCCTGTACATAGTCTACTTCCTTGTACATAGTCCTTATCCCTTTACATAGTCCACTACCTTGTACATACTACCTATTTTTGTACATATCACTTATCTTTCCCATCCATCGCTTGTACATACCATTCGTAATAAGTGCTAGTCTTTCTCATAACCTGGAATGATTGACATCGAGTGCATTTCATATCCCCCATTTTATCCTATTCATAATCAATTGGTCTTATACTCGACTGGGGGAAAACACTTGACGTGTGTCATATTGGTCCTTACATGGGCTGTGTTGAAGATGTAAAACCATAGAAAAATCCAAAAACATCACAAAATGACTTAAGAAAACACAAAAACATCAGAAAACTTTAAAAGGACAAAAAAATCAAAACATGTCAAAAATCCAAAAATAGAGTTAGAGTCAGTCACACTTGTCAGTCTTTGTCATTTGTTGAACTGCGTTGCCTCTATGACTGGATGTAGGCAAGGCCATCTACCGATGTGCCTCCGAGGCATTAATTTAGTTTGTTTAGGTTTGTCTGTATAAAATCATGACTCAATCCATATGTCTATATGATAAGGTCATTGTTCGTGTCAAACTACGAGGTCTCTGTGTGTATAACGTAGGCAAGGCCATCAATCGATGAGCCCCCGAGGCCACAATAGGTTAGTCCATTAGGGTTCATCACATTTACTACACACACATCTTCTACTTGTAGTCAGTCTTGTTAGTCAAAGTCAAGTCGAACTATGAGGTCTTTTCATGTATAATGTAGGAAAGGCCATCAATCGATGAGCCCCCGAGGCCGCACTAGGTCATTCCTTTAGGGTTTTTCGTTATACACAGTCAATTTTCCACACATCATATCAAGTCATGTTTCAATCTAGTGAACAAGTCAGCAATGTCTCTAAGTCAAATCAAACAAATTGTAAAAGCAACAATCAAAACAAATCGACTTTAATCTGTTACAGGATGTGTCCTTCCTAAAAATAGATAGTATCAAAACAATCAACTTATGTCTTATATAGGATGAGTGCTTCCTACATATCGACATTGTCAAACAATCAACATAGCCTTACACAGGTTATCACATCAACAACATTAGACTCAATGTCTTATACGATACATGACTTTCTGAAACTAGGCTTTGTCATGCCTTATACAGATAGTCATAACATCACAACCAGACTCAAAGTCTTATCCAGTATGTGTATCTCCTGAAATTAGGCTCTATCAATCAATCCTTTTATCAATCAAAACAAATCAAACAAAGAGATCAAGTTTTGGCAAATATATTACTAGCTTTTTGACTTTATGGCTTATTTATCTTATCATTTCATTTGATTCTATGATGGGAATTATGTTGCTAGCTTTCTCAAGGACGTCCCATGAAGGATTTAGAGAAGCAATGATGTATCATAATTCTATTTTCTTTGAATTTTCTCTGTTGACTATCTTTTATTTTATGATTGGAATTATGTTACTAGCTTTCTCAAAGATGTCCCATGAAGGATTTAGAGAAGCAATGATGTATCCGAATTTTGTTTTCTTTGATTATTGTCTGTCAACTGTCTTTTAAATTTTATTTTGAGTCATGTTACTAGTTTCCTCAAGGATGTCCCATGAAAGATTTAGAGGAACGATGATGTCTCATGACCCATCTTTTATTTTTTTTGTTGTCTGTGGTTTGTCCTAACAAAAAGACTGGGGCAATTGTGCCCTTAGTATGAATTAATGACAATATTTGTCTCCGACTATCTGTTGTTAGCAAGTGGATGACCTTGCACACCTTGATCTATGTCATATCATGGTGTTTTTCTCCATTTGTATTATTCCCACCCAATGATGATAAAGTGAAAACACCTTTAGTGATACAATGAAACATCGAAGATTGCTAATACTAACATCCATCTCATTTCTTTTATTATTTTTTAATATTTCTTTCCGCACTAATAGTTCTTATTTCTTGCATTATGGTGGAGTCTTGTGACACACAAAAATATAAATCATCCTACATATACATTCATTTTAGAAACATCATTTCAAAATCATACATCATCAATAATACATACATCTTGCATTTGAAATATAAAAACATATAGGCATTTATCATATCTAGGACATCATGGCATAATAGGCATTCATTGTTATAGATTACATATCATAAGCATTACATGTACATAACAAATGTAAATGCATGCATCACATGTAGAAATCATTGTAAATATAACATCATATCGTATCTCATAATTATAAATTGCATAAATAACATCCATCGACATCATAGATATTCATACATACATCATCACATAGGCATCTCATATAGACATAACATGTATAAATAATTGATTGCATAATCAATAAATAGAACTGCATATCATGAGAATTGCCACCAAAATCATATATATATCGCTCAAAAGTGTTACATCATAATGTCATACTATATCAATAAATATGGAAGTCCGCAGGCTATATGATCATAATACAATGTCTCAGTACATATAGAGAAATTTCCCTATCCGAAACTTCCATTGCTATCATGACTAGAGTGTGTGGATGAATGATGTCGACATCCTGATGACCTATGTACTGAATGTGGCCTGTCGTGTGGACTGTTGGTTCTGTTTTACAATGTAACCAGGTTTGTCTTCTAATCTACCTATGGAATTGCCAATTCTAATCAAGGGTAGCTTGAAGGACCTAGACCAACTAACAAGGACTTTAAAAAGCCTCCTACACTTCGGGCTCTCCAAGACCTGGGAGGGTGATCCCCTAATGTGTTTACAACCTCAACACCATTATTATAAACAACATTAAATTTAATAGATAATCTCACTTAAAAGCTCAACACGATAGTATAATATCGAATAGAATTGGTTGTTCATCGATAATATCAACTATCTGGAGCATGAGATAACTAAACACAATCCACAATATAAGATAGTCATTGATTTGCAATTTGTAGCAAGCTCTAGGAAAAGACAAACAAATACTAAATTATACAGGTAATTACAACTTAGATCAGTGCCATATATCCATTGTAGAAGTCAAATTCATAAGCATCTAAGGGTATATGACATATTTAACACATAACATATGAAATCCTTGACGACATTGCTTTGTAATATCATCAATATGTATTCTAACTCAATACTATTTATCAAATCCTTATACATAACATATCTGCCTATAATCCCATTCAAGCATTTTAATGAATTCCTTGAATTAAAGCTAAAATAACGATCATACACACCACAACAATGAAATGAATGAAACAACCCTTAGTCATCTTATTCAAAATTTAGATATGCATATACAGTGGAGAGACATGAGTTTGAATTTATCATTTCAACTTGAATGCTAGTACTGTTATACAACATTAAATCCCCATGAATTCAAAACCTATTATAGAATGACTCAAAACCTAAATTGATTTTTTCTCTAAAAACCCATCAAACTTTACAATTTTCTCTGCAACTTCACCTAAACTCGACCCAAAATTATCTAAATTGCTAACCCATACTTCTAGCCTTGAAATTCTTCCTATAGAAAATGAAGGAGCAAAAAAGCATTGGGCCAAAAAGTAAACATGTCACTAGCCAATTGGAGCACCAGGTGATATTCCAAAAATAGTTACAATAGCAATTACCCTAGAAAATATTCTTGTTCATCGTGCCCACTAAGAAAAGTTGATGCAACAACTAAAAACCACAAGAATCCTGCACCAAGATTGCCATTGAAGCAAGACTGGAAACCGTTGTAACTGCAACATCTAATTTACCACCCATTAGCAGCTCATTCTTTTTACTCTTCCTTAGTTAAATATTTAGTTACCCATTTTTGGTATTCTTCATCAGTCGGCCAGTCAAAATTAATCACCTCATTCACCTTGGTACTATAAGGTGTGTATTTTACCACTATCTAATTTGCATCTCTTTCAAAAGATTCCAAAAATGAGTTGGTACTAATGATTTTATCGATACAGCTCACCAACAAATCATAATCTGAGTCATCACAAATTAATTTAATTTGATCATTGATGACCTCACTTGCTTGATCCTACCATTGCTGGAGTGACCTGACTTTCCCCTACTCATCAATTGTATCAAGTAACAATGTGTTACCCCAATCATTAAAATTCTTCACCAAATCCCTGATCTTCCTACTCAAATCATCTAGTAGGGTTTGAAAACCTTGTAGTGATTTAACTAATACTTGAGTAGGATTTAATTATTGGGGCCTATTACTTGTATCAAACCTTGAGGCCTTATACATTACATCTAAATCACTGGCCCTAGGGATCCAATTTTAAATCAACGGTATCACTATCACCTGATCCCTATCAATATTCTTTATTGCATCTAATAATAAAGAATATAAAGAATGTACAGATGGAAATTTATTATCAACCCTCTCATTTAAATGTCTCAAAAAAATAGTAACAATCTCCCTTTGCTTTGAAAGAGATCCTTCCTCACTTATCTTCAAAGATGTCTGTAATTCATCAATTTGGTGCATAAGTTGCTTCTTTATAGGATCCACAGAGCATTCTATTTCTTCATCAATTTCCTCTAAAGAAGGGCTGAAGAAAGGATTTTGACTGTGAGACCCTGGTGTGGAAACAATTGGAGAGGTAGGAGGCACTGGCCTTGATGTGGAAGGTAACATACTGGTCCCTGGAGCACTTGATCTCTCCCCAATCTATTTATACCTCAACCTTCCCACCTCAATTTGCAACTCAACATTCTTCCACTGCATCTTGCTATACTCCTCAATCAAAAGGTTATACTTCTCCATTAGGCTCCTCTTTTCAGCCTCCTCCCTTTCAGTAGTCTTTTGGGACAATTTAGCAACATTCACAGTCAAATTAGTGGCCTCATTGGTTGATGTCTTTGAAGCCCTCTTTATTATTAGCCATCCTCTTAAATTTGAGTTGATATCAGAAACATATGGCTTTCTCCCTTGTGGGGCCAATTCCCAAATTTCCAAGGTTTCATACTCTTCACTGAAAGCATAGTCTTGCAGCGCTGCCTTGACCTCTTCTTCAAAGTCTTGCAAGGAATTCTTGGACTTCAAAATAGCATTAAAGGCTACTGCATCTGCAATGTCCCATTCAAGAAAAATCATTACACCAGCCTGACTCAGCAGTTTTCTACCTTCCTCAGGAGTGATGCTCTTGAATTCTTCCATTAATTCAGTTTTCAATTCCTCATCATTCTCCTGGTCTAACCTGTCAGGTCTCAATTCTCTTCTTTTCTTACACTTATCTTGATATTCTTCAAATTTCATCCTCCATACCAATTGCAAGAATACAAGAGTCTTTACAAATGCATTGTCATCTAGAAATTCCTTGTATGCCTCCATTCTTGCATCTTGTACACATTTTCCTTTCATATCCAAATCAGATAAAACCAATTTAGAAAGCCTAGGAGGGGAAGGCATACCAACCTGCATGTCATGATTAATAACAACAATTTCATCCATCAGATCCTCCTGTGGCTAATTAATTATTTTCCTCTTAGGGCTTGGCTCAGATGGTGGTGATGAGGGACTATCTTCTGGTGATGATTCTAAATCAATGATTTTAATTCCCCCAACCACATTGAATTTTGGACCTAGCAGTGAAGGAAAATTCATTACTTGCTTCCCCTTTCTATCCACTTCTTCCTCATCATTGTTGTCATCCTTTTTCCTCCTATAATTGGGCCTTTTTCCTATAGGCTGATATGTTGGCCTTGTTTCAATTGGTTTGGCACCTTGTTCTTATACACCCAGACTCAATTCTAAATTTATCTTTTTGGTCCTCAAGGTTCCCATAATTTCCTTGAAGTTCCCCATCAGAAAGTCAATTTTCTTATGGTGTGGACTAAACTCCAACAATGGATCATATTTCAGATCCATTTTGTGCACAAAATCTAATAGCTTATCATAAGTTATCCATTTCTCCTTGTTCAACTCCTACTTATTTAGGTCAAACTCATTTCTAATCAGGTCCTTAGGAAAGTTGAATTCATGCACAAACTTTCCAACCTTTATTCTTTGTCTAAAAAGGGAAAAGAAACCCTCGGGATCATGTTGCTGCTTTTGGCCACACCTCAAATGGTAGTCATCAAATAATTTCCCAAAATGCACCCAGCCTCCTTTTGAAAAGGAAAAATTAGACACCATTGTATAATCTGGGAAAAATGTTCCTTTACCCCTCCCAATGAGGTTGTCCTCGTGGATACAACCTATTTTCCACATAACTTCTGCAAACCCCACTCTTGGTGGCACAATTTATGGCAGTATATGGGGGGTTCCTTGAAAACCATATACTCTTAAAACAGTGTTGACTGGGTATGGGATAATGTCACCCCAGTTATGGTAGAATTTGAGTTTTGCCTTCCTCCCCTTTGGTCTGAGGAAATCATGCAACTCCTCAAGGATCCTAGGTATATTTACTATCATTCTAGCCCTCAATCTGTAAGCAAAGCAATTATCAAATTGTGCATAACTAGTGCTTTCCTTATTGTAAGATAAATCTGCAGTCCTTAACTGTACTGGAAATCTTTCTCCATCAACCGGTTGCCTCAATTCCATCTTCTTAAAGAAAAATTCAGCATTCTTGCACAAGAACATATACATCAACATAGAATACCAAAATAATTGTGTGCCGGTATCATTTTTCTATGACTTTGACAGCCCTTCATGTATCCTCTTAGCCAAGAAAAAAGCAAAGTCATAAGTCATAGAGAAGTTAGGATGTTGTATTTTCACCCCCATGAACATGTATGCAATGGGAATCACCGTACCAGGACTAAAAACCAAAATCTGGCATAATGAATAAAAAGAGGCCAAGAAATGATTTGCAAAATAGTTTAATCTAAAAGGTCCTTGGTCACTGGGGCTAATGTGAAATCTCAAACCTCCTACCCTAGCCAAATGAGGTGGAAGCAACTTAGCTCTAAAAAGATACTTCAATTTTGCATATTCCTGCTTCATTTCCTCAAGATTAATAGGAACCAAATATTCATTCGGTTCACTCAATTCAAAAACCTATTGAACTTCATCTTTGTTAATGCTTAACAAAACCATTCCATCATTATCCCTGATTACTTGTGTGACAGGGTCATATCTTGCGGCCACTGCTCTAAGCAAGTCTATATCAGTGAACATGTTTGGTGCCACTAGCTTCCCCAAATCATACATCCAGCCATTTGAAAAGGGGTGAGGAAAATTCTTTTGTCCATACCACAATCTAAACATTTCCAATCTTGTGAGAGGAACCCTAGCATCGGTTATGTTGGAGCAATTATATACTAACCCTTCCCCCAGAATTTTCTCTTGTATCAGAACCAATCCCTTCTTCCTATCATTCGTTGACAAGGGAAATTGATCCAGGAAATCATTGTACATTTTTCTTCTTAAATAGTCAATTTGGCCAGAATGTTTCTTTGGCGGTGCCATCTTGGACAAACTAGGGCCTCTTTATAACTTCACACTTCAAATAGCTAGGACTAACCAGGGATATGAAATTACAAAACAAAACACTGCAATTTCTCACAATTTATTAAACTATAGCCATAGAACGTTTATCAACAAGTCCTATGATAAGTACAACAAATCTTTTCCCAAATTCAAGTGCAAAGTAACTAGGAAACATAGAAATTGACTCATGGCTTTGTGCTTGCAGAAATCCCGACCTCTGGCCACAAAGACTCACAACTTCGCTTTCGGCTCTAAGACTGCTTTACAAAATACTTGAATGCCTTGTGATGCAAATAAAGTAGGAGAATTGATTTTATCTCGATCAAATCATGCCAGAAAGTTTCTCATCTTCCATTAAAGCTCACTCACGCGCTGCATGAATGACTCCAACCATATTTGATGCAAATTTAAATTCTAGCCATCGACCTTCAGTTAGATCAAATCATCGAATGACCGCCTTCAAAACAAGATGATACAATTGCCAACATGGCAGTAAAGATCCCACCATACCATACGTTGCCAAGGAAATCCATGTGGTGGTCACCCACGATATCGCAATCAGTAAAGATCTTGTAACTTCTAATCACGCAATGGTGGGAAACCGTAGATCTTGAGCATCGGTGATCTTGTTCCTTCAACACAGTCACCCGCCTTATCATTAACTGTCGAGTAGCTTTTCCCATCAAGATTATAACATACCCATTGATTTAAAACATGTGCATCTTAAGTTGCTTTCATTATTCCCTCGGTAGATGAGACACGTGGCACCCACCCGTGATATCGCGATCAATAAATACCTTATAATTCTCAATCAGGCGATGGTGGGAAACCATTGATATCTAACAATATTTGATGACACGTGGCACCCAGTCATGATATCGTGATCAACCAAAGAAGTGTGGTGGGGTCATGGTGGGATGGTGGGGAGTGGCTAAGATCAAATGACAGTTGATCAATGGTCATGCGAATTTTATCCCTCTGAAAAATAAAAAAATTATTAAAAGGAGAAGGCGACATCACTAGGCAGATGGTAAACAATGACATAAATTTTTTTTAAAGGATGAAACATAGGGCCAACCAAGACTTAGGAAAATGAAATCCCGTGGAAGAAAGAAAATATTAAGACCAAAGGGACCTAGCCTAGATGAAACAATAGGACATAAGTCATTTTAAAACCTTCCAAAAAGGTAACAATAAAAAAGATCCCAACCAAGGCATAAAATAAACACAAGGGTTTTACATGAAAATGAAGCTAAAACCCTCAACCCTAGGAAAATTTTGACACCATGAAAGACCAGTAACATAAGGTAGGGTAGGAATGAAACACAAGGAGCAAAAATTTGAAGTTCCATCAGTGGCTCTGGTTGTGGACGTTCATTCCACTGGAATGAAGCGAGAATTCAGAATCTCAGGTAGAATAGACCAAGATGCAAAGACGACCAAAAAGGGATTGTTTGGACAAAATAACCTGAACTATGTACAAAATATATACAAAATATACAATCCTAAACTACTGTTCATGGAAAAGAATACTTCAAGCGAAGTATAACTTCAAGAACTATCCATGAACTGGTAGTTCAATAATATCCCCCATCATATTTTGGAGGAAGTATGAATCTTCACCCCACTTACCATTATAAGAAATGGACCCAACCAAATTGCATCAAATTTCCCATGTTTCCTTTATCCTCTAATCTGGCATTCCACATTAAAACCAAATCTCCATCTTTGAAATTCCTTGCAGTTGCCCTTTTAGCATGCAAATTCTTTATTTGCAACTGCAATTTTTCATTTATCTTTTGAGATTCCCTCTTGGTTTCATCTAATTCTATAAAAGCTTCCACTCTCAATTGCATCTCATCATCAATTTCATTATCATACATCTGGACAAACTTATACATTTCCAATAAGTTATTTTGGGGAAACCAAGCATTTATCCCATAAACCAAGTCAAATGGGGCACAACCTATTGCCTTCTTCACAATTACTCTATCTTCCCAGACTACTAATATCAACTTAGAATCCCAAGCCTTTTTATTCTGATCAAGGATTCTTTTAATGATCTTCATCCAACTTTTATTGCTTGATTTTGCTTGTCCATTTCCCTATGGGTGGTATGGTGATGAATAAGAAATTTGGATGCCATGCTTCTCACAGAATTCTATGTATTCCTCATATCTAAAACACATTGCATTGTTTGACACAATCCTTTCTGGACATCCAAATCTAGTCAATATGTTGCTCATCAGGAATTCAATTGCCACCTTACTAGTGGCTCTCTTTGTTGGAATTTCTTCCACCCACTTGGTGAAATAATCAGTGGCTACCAATATCCATGAGTGACCTCCACTAGATTTACATGCTATCTATCCTACAAAATCAATACCCCACTGTTGGAATGGAGTTTTTACTATAACTGGTTTCAAAGGCAAATTACCATAAAACTTTAACTTACCAGAGAAATGTTGACAAGCATCACATGTCTTCACTAGTTGGCGTGCATCCTTCAAAATTGTAGGCCACCAAAAACCAGCCCTCATTATCTTATGTGTAGTTGTTTTAGGCTTATAATTCCCTCCACAAACTCCACCATGCATCTCACTCAAAAGTTCTTGTGCTTGATCTTGGTCAACACACTTCAACATGACACCTTCTCCATTTCTCCACCAGAGCTTTCTAGCTATGATAGCATATTTGATAGTATGTAACTTCAATGTCCTTTTCTCATTTTCACTCAAATTGTCAGGAAATTTCAATCTTTGCAAATAATATCACATCTTTATACCATTCAGAATGCTCCATATCACATATGTGTGATCTATTTTCCTCTTCTAACAAATTTATTTGATTTGCTTCTAGATTACTTTGGGCCATAAGCTTGGCCAATCCCTGTCCTCTTACCAGTTTAGTAATTTGGACCTCAATATTGAATTCCTGGATCCTATTTATCCACCTACACCTTCTTCCTAACACTTCTTATTGTGTGAAGATGTCCTTAACAGCAGCACTAGGCACATAGGCAATTACAGTAGCTCCCATCAAATAAGGCCTAAAAGCCTTTACTGCTTTTACCAGTGCATATGCTTGTTTTTCATTTATATCATACTTAAGTTCTGCAGCTTGTAAAGATTTGCTGAAAAAGGCTACAGGTTGTTCGAAACCTTCTGCATTCTTTTGCAACAACACAGTTGCAAGTGTGTGGAAAGAAGCAAATGAAAAAATATGTAAAGGTTTGGAAAAATTAGGGGTTCTTAACATAGGAGCTTCCTTTATTGCTTGCTTAATGGCCTGGAAAGCTTGTATAGACTCCTCATCCCATTCAACCTTGGCTCCTTTCTTGAGCATTTTGGAAATAGGGAAAACTTTCTCAACTAAATTTGTCACAAATATCCTTTAGAAGTTTATTTGTCCAAAGAAAGATTTTATTCCTTTGACATTTCGAGGTTGTGGAACTTTATCTATTGCAATTACCCTCTCTGGATCAATTTTTACTCTATCCTTGGAAACAATATGTCCCAATAATTTTCCTTTTAGTACTCCAAACACACATTTCTTCAGATTCAAAGAAATACCATACTCCAAAGCTCCAATGAATATCTTCTCTAGATGCTCACAATGATCCTCTTCCTTTTTACAATATGTTGTCAAGTCATCTTGGTAGATCACCAAAAACAAGTTAATGAAATCTGAGAATGCCACATCCATGGCTCTCTGAAAAGTAGCCCCTGCATTTGTTAGACCAAATGGAATTCCTACATAAACGTATGTTCCCCATGGTGTAGTGAAAGTTGTATTAAACTGCTTAGATTCTTTGACCATGAGATGGTTGTAACCAGAGAAACCATCCATCATAGACATCAATTCACAGCCTGTCACCCTTTGCAACATGGCTTCCATATTGGGTAATGGATAATTGTCTTTTAATGAAGACACATTCAAATTTCTAAAATCTACACATAACCTGATGTCTCCATTTTTCTTCCTTACTGGTACCAAGTTTGATACCCAGGATGAATGTTTGATTGGCTTGATGATTCCCACATCCCTTAATTTCATTAATTCTTCTTGCATTTTGGGAGCTAAAGTGGGATTAATAGGCCTTTGCTTTGTCTGAATGGTTTGGCGTCATCACGCAAAGGAATCTCATGTTGGAAAATATCCTCTTTGTATGCCTTAAGATCATCATAGGACCATGCAAACACATGCCTAAACTTTCTTAATAAGTCAATTAGTATCCTTCTCACTTTTGGTGACATTTTCTTTCCAATATACACCTTCTTTGGGGATGCTTTTGTTCCAAGATTTATCTCTTCAAGTCATCGGGATGGGAAACAATATGATTAGCCTTTGTCTTAGCTTGATTATCAAACACTCTTTCTAATACAACTAGACCCTTGGGAATTGTATTTTTCTTTAACTGAATGACCTCATTTCCAAATATAGTATCCTTACCATCAACATTTTCAACAAAAGCTCCAAAGTCAATTACTTGATTTTCATATTCACCCATACAATTCAAAAACCTTAATATATCATCATCATTATCAAAAACTTGCCAATTTTTTATATTATCAGGGACAGATGGCCTGGTTTGCACCTCAACCTTTGAAATTATAGCATAAGTCATATCATCTGGTTTCACTGCAATATTGGCTAATAAATCTACCACTTTATTTTGACCTCTCTCCATCCATCCTATGCCAAATGCATCAAACCTCTCCAATTCATCCCAAACAAAATTTGTATACTGTTTCAACCTCTTATTCTTTGATACATACTTGGATCTAACTTGGGAGACTACAAGCTCAGAATCCTCAATTGCCCTGAGCTTCTTGATCCCATGTTTTCCAGCCAATCTCAACCCCAATAACAAGGCTTCATACTATGCCACATTATTTGTGCATTCAAATAATAGAGTAAAAGAGAACATGAATGTCTTTCCACTTGGTGATCGCAAAAAAACACCTACACCAGAACCTTCCTTTGAACTTGCATGAGGCCTATTACTTTCAGAATAAAGGGGTGAAGCAAGGATTCTGACTGGGAGACCCTGGTGTGGAAACTATTGGAGAGGCAGCAGGCACTGGCCCTGATGTGGAAGGTAACATACTGATCCTTGGAGCACTTGATGTCTCCCCAATTTGTTTATACCTCAACCTTTCCACCTTAGTTTGTAGCTCAACATTCTTCTGCTGCATCTTGCTATACTCCTCAATCAAAAGGTTATACTTCTCCATTAGGCTCCTCTTTTCAGCCTCCTCCCTTTTAGAAGTCTTTTGGGCCAATTTAGCCACACTCACAGTCAAATTAGTGGCCTCAATGGTTGAGGTCTCTGAAGCTCTCTTTAATATTAGCCCTCCTCTTAAATTTGGGTTGATATCAGAAAAATCTGGCTTTCTCCCTTGTGGGGCCAATGCCTAAATTTCCAAGGTTTCATAATCTTCACTGAAAGCAGAGTCTTGCAGTGTTGCATTGACCTCTTCTTCAGAGTCTTGCAAGGGATTATTGGACTTCAAAATAGCATTAAAGGCTACCACATCTGTAATGGCCCATTCAAGAAAAATCATTACACCAGCCTAACTCACCAGTTTTCTACCTTCCTTAGGAATGATGCTCTTGAATTATTCCATTAATTCAGTTTTCACTCCCTCATCATTCTCCTGGTCTAACTTGTCAGGTCTAAGTTCTCTTCTTTTCTTACATTTATCTTGATATTCTTCAAATTTCGTCCTCCATACCAATTGTAAGAATACAGGAGTCTTTACAAATGCATTTTCAACTAGAAATTCCTTGCATGCCTCCATTCTTGCATCTTGTACACATTTTCCTTTCATATCCAAATCGGATAAAACCAATTTAGTTGGCCTAGGAGGGGAAGGAATACCAACTTGCATATCATGATCAGTAACAACAATTCCATCCATCAAATCCTCTTGTGGTTGATCAATTCTTTGCCTCTTAGGGCTTGGCTCAGATGGTGGTGATGAGGGACTATCTTCTAGTGATGATTCTAAATCAATGATTTTAATTTCCCTAGGCACTTTGAATTTTGGACTTGGTTGTGAAGGAAATTTCATTACTTGCTTCCCCTTTCTGTCCATTTCTTCCTCTTCAATGTTGTCATCCTTTTTCCTCCTATAAATGTGTCATTTTCCTATAGGTTGATATGTTGGCCTTGTTTGAATTGGTCTAGCACCTTGTTCATGAACACCCAGACTCAATTCTAAATTTATCTTTTTGGTCCTCAAGGTTCCCATAATTTCCTTGAAGTTCCCCATTAGAAAGTCAATTTTCTTATGGTGTGGACTAAACTCCAACAATGGATCATATTTCATATCCATTTTGTGCACAATATCTAATAGCTTATCATAAGCTATCCATTTCTCCTTGTTCAACTCCTAATTATTTAGGTCAAACTCGTTTCTAATCAGGTCCTTATGAAATTTGAATTCATGCACAAACATTCCAACCTTTATTCTTTGTCTAAAAAGGGAAAAGAAACCCTCAGGATCATGGTGCCGCTTTGGGCCACACCTAAAATGGTAATCATCAAAGAATTTCCCAAAATCCACCCAGCCTCCTTTTGAAAAGGAAAAATCAGACAACACTATATAATCTGGGAAAAATGTTCTTTTACCCCTCCCAGTGAGGTTTTCCTCATGGATACAACCTATTTTCCACATAACTTCTACAAACCCCACTCTTGTGGCACATTGTATGGCAGTATATGGGGGGTTCCTTGAAAACCATATACTCTTAAAACAATGTTGACTGGGTATGGGATAATGTCACCCCAGTTATGGAAGAATGTTAGTTTTTCCTTCCTCCCCTTTGGTATGAGGAAATCATGCAATTCCTCAGGGATCCTGGGTACATTTACCATTAGTCTATCCCTCAATCTCGAAGCAAACCAATTATCAAATTGCACATAACTAGTGCTTTCCTTATTGCAAGATAAATCTGCAGTCCATAATTGTATTGGCATTCTTTCTCCATCAACTGATTGCCTCAATTCCATCTTCTCAGAGAAAAAGTTAGCATTCTTGCACAAGAACATATACATCAACATATAATACCAAAAGAATTGTGTGTCGGTATCATTTTTCTGCATCTTTGAGAGCCCTTCATGTATCCTTTCAGCCAAGAAAGAATCAAAGTCATAAGTCACAGAGAAGTTAGGGTGTTGTATTTGCACCCCCATGAACATGTATGCAATGGGAATCATCGTACCAAGACTAAACCCAAAATCTAGCATAATGAATAAAAAGTGGCCAAGAAATTATTTGCAAAAGAGTTTAATCTGAAAGGTCCTTGGTCACTGGGGCTAATGTGAAATCTCGAACCTCCTGCCCTAACTAGATGAGGTGGAAGCAACTTAGCTATGAAAAGATACTTCAATTTTGCATATTCCTGCTTCATTTCCTCAAGATTAATAGGAACCAAATATTCATTCGGTTCACTCAAGTCAAAAACCTATTGAACTTCATCTTTTTTAATGCTTAACAAAACCAATCCATCATTATCCCTGATTACTTGTGTGACAGGGTCATATCTTGCGGCCACTGCTCTAAGCAATTCTATATTAGGGAATATGTTTGGTACCACTAGCTTCCCCAAATCATACATCCAGCCATTTGAAAAGGGGTGAGGAAAATTCCTCTATCCATACCACAATCTAAAAATTTCCAATCTTGTGAGAGGAACCCTAGCATCGGCTATGTTGGAGCAATTATATACTAACCCTTCCCCCAGGATTTTACCTCGTATCAGAACCAATCCCTTCTTTCTATCATTCGTTGACAAGGGCAATTGATCCAGGAAATCGTCGTTCAGGTTTCTTCTTAAATAGTCAATTTGGCCAGAATGCTTCTTTGGCGGTGCCATCTTGGAAAAACTAGGGCCTCTTTATAACTTCACACTTCAACTAGCTAGGACTAACCAGGGATATGAAATTACAGAACAAAAAACTGCAATTTCTCACAATTTAATTAAACTATAGCCCTAGAACATTTATCAACAAGCCCTATGATAAGTACAACAAATTATTTTCCAAATTCAAGTGCAGAGTAACCAGGAAACATAGAAATTGACTCATAGCTTTATGCTTGCAGAAATCCCAAAATTTTGCCTCAAAGACTCACAACTTCACTTTCGGCTCTGAGATTGCTTCACAAAATACTTGAATGCCTTGTGATACAAATAAAGTAGGAGAATTGATTTTATCTCAATCAAATCATGCCAGCAAGTGTCTCATCTGCCACTAAAGCTCACTCACGCGTTGCACGAATGGCTCCAACCATATTTGATGCAAATTTAAATTCTATTCGCTGATCCTTTAGTTAGATCAAATCATCGAATGACCGCCTTCAAAACAAGCTAACACAATTGCCAACATGGCAATAAAGGGCCCACCATACCATATGCTACCAAGGAAATCTACGTGGTGGTCGCTCGTGATATCCTAATCATTAAATATCTTGCAACTTCTTATTACGCAATGGTGGGCAACCGTAGATATTGAGCATCGGTGATCTTGTTCCTTCAACACAGTTGCCCACCTTATCATTAACTCTTGAGCATCTTTCCCATCAATATTATAACATACCCGTTGATTTAAAACATGTGCATCTTAAGAACACTTTAGTAATCCATCATCTGATGTATTAAGACCAGATTAATTCACCAAGCTACTTTCCTTATTCCCTCTATAGATGAGACATGTGGTGCCCGCCCGTGATATCGCAATCAATAAAAACCTTGTAATTCCCGATCACACGATGGCGGGCAACCGTTGATATCTGACAATATTTGATTGATGGTCACTCAAACATTATCCCTTTTGCCTCACTAGATAGGACACATGGAACCCTCCCGTGATATCACGATCAACCAAAGCATTGTGGTGGGGTCATCATGGGATGGTGAGGAGCGGCTGAGATCAAACGACAGTTGATCAATGGTCACGTGAATTTTATCCCTCTGAAAAATAAAACATTTATTAAAAGGACAAGGGGACATCACTAGGTGGATGGTAAACAACGACATAAGTTGTTTGTAAACGATGAAACACAGGGCCAACCAAGACTTAGTAAAATGAAATCCTGCAGAAGAAAGAAAATATTAAGACCAAAGGGACCCAGCCTAGACGAAATGATAGGACATAAGTCAGTTTAAAACCTTCCAAAAAGGTAATGACAAAAAATATCCCAACCAAGGTGTAAAATAAACACAAGGGTTTTACATGAAAATAAAGCTAAAACCCTCAACCCTAGGAAAATTTCAACACCATGAAAGAATGGTAACATAAAGTAGGGCAGGAATGGAACACAAGGAGAAAAAATTTGAAGTTCCATCATGGACCAAATCTACGTGGCTGCTCAACATCCTCTATGCTAACTATCCTGGTGTGGGTCCTAGTATGAGACCTATCACTGCATGTCTGTGACAAACTTGGAGCCCATCTCTCTGGAGGAATTGCTACCTCATACAAATCTCTGTAATACAAAGCCCTCTCAATAGAACTGACTAGCTCTTGAGTAAATGCCTCTACTAGCCCACCCCAAAAAGCTCTAATCTCTATAAACCATTGCTTAGTCTCCTATCTTTGAGTTATGGCTTGATCCCTGTCCATGTAGGCTCTATCCCTCTCCATCTATAGAACATCTCACTCAGACATCAAAACCCTCATCTGCTCCTCCAAAGATGTAAGTTGGCCATGAAGTGTAGCAGTGTCATGATCAATTTCCCCTGTATCATCTTGTCTCACCCTCTCCAAACATCATCATCATCCTCTAACTCCTCCAAAATATTGTCTTGTACCTCATGCTCCTGATCATCCTCCTCCTCATCATCATCCTCCTCCTCATCCTGATAGACACCAAGTAAACCAAGGGCATCAATTTCAGCCTCCTTTATGCCTACCTCCTCCTATACATGATCCTCTGGAATGACCTCCTCTACAGCATGCTCCTCTCCAACAACTCCAACATGCACATCATCCCTTCCAATCTCAACATGCACCTCCTCCTCACCTCCACCAATATCTAGCATGTGCACATCCTCCTCCTACCATCCCTCCTCGTAGATAGGTTATAAAGGTATACCTCATCCCCTCCTTCCACGCCTCCCTCTCTGACCACCCTGCCGAACACTTCCATGACCATCTCCGTCATCGCCACAACCACCTCCACCTCTCTGACCTCTGCCTCTGCCACACCTATCGCGTGGTCCTGTCCCTCACCACTCTATCAACGCATCCTGATCTGGGTCTGTAAGGGGAATCAGCCTGTGAATGGACCACCACTGATCATATTCCTCAGTGGTACCTAGATCTACCAAACCATCTCTCCATCCCCACTACACTACCTGCAATGCATCAATATTTTCCTCAGCAATGGCCACTAGTATCTATGTACCCCATAGTGTGATCTCTAGTGAAGACCTCACAAACTCTGCTCATCGTCTAGGCTCATCCTAAACCTCTCTGAACAGACACAACACACGATCTGGAAAATGTCTCTCTATAATATGAACATGTGAAACATTTCACCCAATCAGATACTATGTCTAACATCAATATGAAAAATGGTCATCCTCATCTGACCACTCTGGACAACCCAAGTATGGTCTCCATGTGAACTATACCATGGTATCAATAGCATGTCTGAAATATCCAATATCTCCCATATGGTGCTGAGTATTAGCCCCCTCATAATGGAAGGAATAGGGTGCTCCATGTTGCACATCAATTGTAACCGGTGGAAAAAAGATGGCAATGTGTTCCTATGCCCATACCATTAAGAGCGTGGTACCAAAACTCATAGACTGTGCCTCTCGGTAGGCTATATCATGCAAATGAAAATATAACATGGAAAGAAGACAAGGGCCCCAAGCATACACCTCCTAACACTCTAGCATACCAACCAACATCTCTTCCCATCCCACAAGAAATCCATGACCTCGACAGTTAGGGAGGACTATACCACCTATCAATGTACATAATAGATAGTCTAACTACCTAGACCTCTGAGCCAATACATGCCATCTAATCTCATAATGGTCAATACCTAACAGTCTAATATCCTCATGAGGGTAATATCTACACATCTCAGTGAAACCCCTCTGAGTATCATACATCACCCTATTGCCTCTAATAAGAAGTCTCAGAATCCTATAGACATCCTCCAAAGTAACTGTAGCCTCTCCAATAGGCAAGTGAAACGAAGAGGTCTCTGAGTGCCACTGCTTGCATAATGCC
This sequence comes from Sequoia sempervirens, assembly GCA_007258455.2. Lineage (NCBI taxonomy): Eukaryota > Viridiplantae > Streptophyta > Pinopsida > Cupressales > Cupressaceae > Sequoia > Sequoia sempervirens. The sequence goes on from VDFB02047230.1 coordinate 474,681,589, forward strand.
ATCAATAGACCCCCATTTTCCTGAATGATGGGCATGTCTATCACATGGAGGAGACCCAAATGCCATAAGAATCGTTTCTTCATGCTCCACAAACTATCCTGGAAGCGAAAAGTCAATGGTCTCAACTCTCGCATATACACAGGGTCCAAAACAACTTGCAATGGCATTATACATGCCTCATGTCAAAATCAATCACCTATCCTAATGCATAGTGATAAAATCAAATGCTTGTCAAATGTGTCATTATTTTGCAAATGTGTCATTCCTTTGCAATTGCGTTACAAGAAACCAAATGCATCATTTTATTTTGCAAATGCATCATAAAATTTCACATGCGTCATTTTAAATCACAACTACGTATAGCAATATCAAATGTAAGTCAAAATCAAATGTGTCTCATTACATATACACATGCGAACATTCCTCATAAATGCAAATGTGATTCAATACTTACAAATGCGTTGAACTATTTTTACATGTCTTGAACACAAAACACATGCGTTTATTCTAGATACAAATGCGTAACTATTTCTCATATGCGTCGAAAGCAAAAAAAAATGCGTGGAACTTTTAAAAAATATGCTAAAGAATAACATGTGAAATTACAAATGCGTTGATTACACATTCAAATGCAACTTTTCAAAAAAGTGACGCATGACAAAAAATCCAAATAAACGCATAAAAAAGCACAAAAACCAAAAATTCAAAAGTCGAGTTCCAAGTACATACCGAGGGGTCTGCATTGGCCGACTGCCTAAAGGTTTGGATCCTGTACACTCGATGGTGGGTGTGCGGAACAGGAGACATCTTCGCTGAGGGTACAAAACAAAAATCTCAAATTTCAAAGCTATGTGGGTAAAAATGAATGGGGTTTTACCCCATTTTCTATTTATATCTAGGGTTTTGGTGGCATTCCTTTCTATTGGCCACTTCAACTTCCAATTTCAATCAACCCGTACATGTCCCTAACAGTTCCAACTTCAATTTCATCAACTCCACAGCATTTATGGCTATCAAATAGACTAATCGGGACTATTTCCAAAAATTTTGAAATTTTTCGAAAATTTGTCAATTTTCCTGAGGGGGCATACCTTCACCTATTTTACACAAGGGCATGACTGGGGCATATTTTTTATCGATTTTCTTTGACACAACACCGAAATGACATTGTATCAAAGAGGGGAAAATGTAGACACCGAAATTTGGTCTAAGTCTGCGACTTCAATTTCTTCACAATTCGTATTTCCATGGTCATGATTAAATAATGTCAATTATTTAATTATTTTCTAAAGACTTCATTTCATCTATTAATTAAATAATCTTAATTATTTAATTAATTCACACTTTTCTTTATTCTATCTGATTAATTAAATAAGCGCTTTTTATTTAATTATGTTACTAATTAACCTTATCCTTCTTTTCAAATTAAATAAATTCTTATTTAATTTACCTCTATCATATTTTGACTATAATTAAATGAATTCTTTATTTATTTAATTATTCATTTAATCCTTTCGTCACTTAATTAAATAAATCTATTTATTTAATTATTCTTCAAATATTGAATCTTGAATTAAATGAATTATTTAATTCATAAAAATCTATTTTAACACATTCCTCTATATTTAGATAATTGTGTAAGTTATCTAAGTATTCACTTTGACTCGACTCGAGATCTATTTAAATCAGTCAATTAACTACTGATTTAATGTCTAAGCTGCTTTCGCAAGTAATCTATTTGTCATTTCATTCAGTCATCTAGTTCTAACTCATTTGTATGTACATGTGTATTAATTAAATATCTTTGTTTAATTAATTAAATTGTGTGCATGCGTTCGAACAGAGCGTTGCTTTAATCCTATCTCTATCTTTGTCATGCAAACACTATTCTTTTATTTTTGAATACCAAACTCAAAGATTAAATCATTTATTTAATCTTTATTTCTATTTTTAGTGTTATCACTCATGTCACTACTAACAGTTATCATAATGCATGTCTAATCTTTCGATCTCAACCGTCCATCGATCTTTCGATCCTGACCTGTCATTCAAATGATCAATTTTCTATAAATTGATTTTTCCTTCATCATTTCAATCTCTCCCAAAATCTTATGACTTTTGGAAGCATATCTATGATTTGAATCTTTGATGTTTTGCTAAATAACTATCACAAGCTATACTTCCACAAGAGAAATCTAAGGGCAATTATACTAAAACAGAAAAATGGAGAAGGGAAATCGAGGTTTTATACATGGAATTACATAGATATTGGGTGAGATTGTTCATTTTATTTATGTTTTAGCTTTCCTTTGTTCTCTGTTGTTTAGCTTTGATTGCATTAGAGATTTGATTGCATTGTTGTGTGCTTTTAACCTTTCATTGCATTTTCTAGATGTTACAGTTCCAAAAGAGGTTAGTGGGAAATTCAATACTATCAATGTAGTGATGTGTAGATTTGGTAATGTAAAGGTTCTGAGGGTAGAGAATCTGGTGCAAGATATCATAGGAAAGGATGCAGTCAGTCAAGGTGCAAAGCCAGGGCAAGTAGACAAGTTCAAGTCTGCAATAAGAGATAAGGAGAGGATAGTCACATATCAAGTTAGAAAAGGGTTGTTTGTAGGTTTCAAAGTAGGAGTGACATCAGTTTACAATAAAGGAAAGGTAAGAGAGAAATCACCTGATCGGTTTGTAGGGATGGAGCAACACACAAGTGGCAACGAGTTTAAGGGTCAATAGACAAGTTTAACAATTAAAGGAGCATCAGACAAAAGAGATTTTGCAAATCAAAGAGATGAAGATTTCAAAGGTGGAAAAGTTGTAATATATATTCCAAGAGACTTGGAATCCTTTTTAGGTTGGGTGTATGGTGTAGGGGCACCATAGAAGTTCAATTTCCAATTTTTGTCAATTTTGGTTTTGTAATTGGTTTTAGGTGAATTTTAAGTTTTGTCACCTAAATAATTCATATTATACCATTTGTATATTGTATTAGGCTCATTGGGGTTCAAAGTTCCAAAATTCAAAATCTTGTGATATGTTGTCAAGCGAAAAATGCAAAATTGCAAAAAAGTGAAAAAATGAAATTTTAGGGAAGTCCAACGATCAGTTAGCATTTGAAAGGTGGTTAATTATTTTATACAATTTTTTCTTGTGTTTTGATGTTAAAAAGGCTTCTCTCAAGTCGAGGTATGGGTTAGAGACATTGTATGTGAAAAAACATCAATAAAACTTTCCTAATTTTTTGAGAATTTTGTATTTTAATTGGTTTTTTGTTGCTCCTAGCATTTGTATGGGTCTGTACAATTCATTAATGGATTAAGAGTTTATGGAATTGATAGTGGCCTGAGTTAACTCCAATTTAGTTTTGGAGTGAAGGATTTTACTTGTGTTTTAAGAATTTTATTGCATTTTTGCTCATTGTGGGTTTGTAACTTTTGTTTTAAGGGTTTGAAGACATAAAATGAATCAATGACTCATTCCACCTATTGTTTTTATTGTATCTCACTGGCATGAGTCTAAAATGATAGTTTTAGGTGATTGAATGGGTTTTTGGAGTAGGGGAGGCGAGTTGAGTGCTTGGGCATGATGCCCTAGTTGTTAAATTTAAGAATTTTGAGTGAGATTTGAAGGTTAAAGGTAGGTAATTGTTGCAAACCTTTGGGGAAGTAATTTCTAAAGGTGTATTAAGAATTTTCAAACAAAATTGAGATTTTTTGATTCTTTGTTGTGGTGAAATTGGTTTGGGAAGGTTGATTTTCATTAAACCCCTCCTTAAACTAGGAAAAATGAGGGTTTTGTAACTTGGTGACTTGGAGGTTATTCCTTCTTTTGAAAGTTGGTGCTTTGGGCTATTTGAGTCTTGTGGAGAAGGTCTCAGCATATTTTTGCAATTTGGAAGGTGATTGGATAAGTGTGTCTTTGTAAATGTGGCCTAATTGGTCTATTGGGGACAACATAGAAGCCTTGAATTGAGAGTGTTGGTCCAAAGTGGCCTATAATTCTTTTGACATATGTTTTGTATTGGCATAAAGGGTGTCTGAAAATACAATTTGTTAGTGGGTTCAGTGAGCTTTTGGATAGATAAGGTCAACAAAACCTTTGTGACAAACCTACAAGTGAAGCTAGGTGAGATTGTAAAGGGTTGGTGTGATTGGCTTTTGAGAGTTGTAAAGTTGGTTCAAAGAGCTTGAATTATGATTGGTGAATGATTGCCTCCCTGCTCTGCATCAAAAATATATATGGCATCAATCTTCAAAGAATTCTACAAAATGAAAAAAACAAGATTCAAAAAATGTTTAGTTTAGGTCCAATTATGTTATCTGTACACATTGATTTTTAAAAATAAAAATTAAGGCTATTAAAAATTGAATAAAAAAAATATTCAAAAAATATTAAAAAAAAATCCACATAAATCTTCACGTTGTTAGCTATCTTTCCCCAAAAGGAATTAGCAAAATACTTTTTATTTGGGTCAAAAAGTGGTCTTCGTACACATGCATGGTATGGTAAAAAAAAAATGAATTTTAAAAAGTGGTTTTTATACATCCCTATCAAAATTCAATTTCTACGTATTTGAATAAATTACATATTTGGAAACTAGAATCAAAATTCTAAATTTCATTGTAGTGTCCCTCTGTTTTAGTTGTTCTTGACATTCAAGTCAATAGTTCTTTTTGGGTGGTCATGTCGTTTTTCGTTGTTAAAAGTGTTTTTTAAATGTGGTTGGTCGAATTGGTAAGGCCTTGATGATTTTGTGATTGTATTATTTAATTTGGTTTGAGGTGATGCAATAACACCAGTATTATGATTAATCAAAATTAATTTAATTATAAGGTCATTTGATTTATTTAGAATTAAATAAATAACTAAACTTATAAGAAATGTTAATTATATTAGCATTGGAAGTAAATGATTTACATTTGGAAAGATAATTGTTGTTTAATGATTGAATTTAATTTTAAAGTGAGAAAATATTAAAGTGGACAAAATATTAAAATTGGAACTTAAGTTTGAATGATTATAAAAGCAAGAAAAGCAATTGAAATAAAAATGGAAAGTAGATAACTTGTTACTAAATAAAGATAAATTAGATTTTAATTGAAAATGGAAATAAAAATAAATAAAATATTAAAATCAATAAAGATAAAACGATGAAGGGAAAAGAAAAGGAAACAAGGAATAGAAAATTTCTCATGCAAGATCATTCTGAACTGTGAAGAGATCACTAGAAAAAGAAACTCGAAGGTTATTAGAGATTTTCACTTGTTTTTGTGAGGGATTCTTGCTTTAAAAGGATCTTTTTGGAGAAGTTGAGGGAAGGCATGTTTGAAGCAGATCAGGGATGAGAATGATGGAACTGGAAACTGTTGGAGGGGGGAGACATGGTGAGAAGAGGAGGGGGCGGTGAAATGGTGAGATTCCAGGAGGAACGATTTATTGGGTTATCTATGGCTCAATGCAAGGAAGACTGGGAGACTTTCATGTGGCAAGTCTTGAGGTAAGTCCCCTATCATGCTTCCAGTGTAAATCAAGCAATTTAGTGAAATCTAAATCAAATGAGTGATAGAGATCTCTTGGAAACCTTAAAGCCTTGATCCCCATGTCGTTTCACACACACTTGTGCGAACTCTCTGCCATCACTTTTACTCTTTGTTCTCTTAAATCTGTGACTGTGTATTGCTCTTAGTATGCTAGTTGAATAGGGAATTTCATTTATTCAACCTTTGATGGGCTATGATTATCAATGTTTATATGACTTTATCACAGCAAATACTTGGTATTGCATTTCCATTATTGAGATCCATGAGATGGCGATTCTTAAATCAATCTGACAAATAGCTCATGTACATTGGTTATGTTTCCCTTGTTGTTGTTGCTTGAGAATTTCCTTAGCCACTTCTAAGCTGCCTAGCATAGACTTCTTTTCACCTCAATGGCGTCATGAAGACCAATAATGCGCACCTATGATCAATTATATATGTAATGCTTAGGGGTTTATTGTGTGTAATGAGTTCGCAGTCTCCTCCGCTACAACTTGTGTAGCTGCATGCACATAGAAAGCAAGCAAAGCTTATAATGCTAGGTTGTGTTTAGAAGTGCAACTTTAAATAAAAGATAATGAAACCCTTCCTGTGTATTCCACTTTGTTCTTATCCTACAATGATAACATTTTATGATATGACAATACTATTTGAGGAAGTTTAAAGGTTTAAATAATCTCTCTGATTTCATTATCAACCTGTCTCAGTTGTGGCGTCTGAACATAATAGGAAGTTTAAGGGTTTAAATAATCTCTCTGATTTCATTATCAACCTGTCTCAGCTGTGGCATCTGAACATAATAGGAAGTTTAAGTTTTTAAATAATCTCTCTGATTTCATTGTCAACCTGTCTCAACCATCGCACTTGAACATAATAGGAAGTTTAAAGGTTTAAATAATCTCTTTGATTTCATTATCAACCTGTCTCAGCTGTGGCACTTGAACATACTAGGAAATTGTTGTTTTTAAGGTTATATACCCTGCTTGATTCTATTGACAATCTCTCGTAGTTGCAACACTGGAAAATAAAATATTGTCATTTCTAACATAATATTTCTCCTACTCTTAAGTCATGTGTTTGCACCTCACCTGTGACCTTCCCTTCAAGCATGTGGATAACATTTGGAACTTGATAATAATGCAAGTAGATAGAAATATTTCCAAATTACATTATTCACTTTCTAATATACTTGGCAACCTATCGCTGCTACAACATTTAGAGTTGAGGCATTGTACAAAATTAAATAGCCTTCCTGAAACCATTGGCCACCTATCACAGCTACAACTTTTAGACTTGGAAAGGCGTAGTAAATTAAATAGCCTCTTTGAGCCCTTTGTCAATCTACCACAGTTGTAGCACTTGAAATCTATAGAAAGTGGTTAAGGAAAAGGATAATTCAATTAACGCTTTAAAATAAATGGTGGGTATTGTGAACTTAAGTAGGTATTCTTTAGGTATACATTTACATCTTTTGGTTACTCATTTTCTATGAATTGTTATGATCATTAGTATTTGTAATTTACAATTGTGATAGATGTAAAATTATACCCTCTATAAAAGATAAGGTTTAGACCAAGGAGAATCTAGGTCAAATATGATCATCACTCTAGGAAAAAGAGTATGTCATTCTTGAATATTTATAATTTCCGATTTCAGGTGTGTGACCTTATATATGTAAACTTAAAGTGATTATAAAAGTATCTATATGTATATTTTATTGTGTTTGGGATAATAAGAGAAGTATGTTGGTTTTTGGTTTGGGAAGAATTTACTTAGTGAATTATATTAGTCTAATAATTTATTAAGAAGTCTACACTTGGTAGTGGTCATATTGATATAGTAATCCTAAATAAGGACTTTTGGTTGGAACATAAGTTGCATTTCGTTAGTTATTTAATCTAGTGGTTAAGATAAATTGATTAATTCAGGGAGTAATGTTTAGAGGGAAATGGTATATTTATCTTTGGGATCACTTAAGGGTTTAGTTATATGGTTGCATTTGGTAATCTTGTAATGGGTGGTTGTATTGAACTCCTTAATAGTGGAATTGTGTATATTAGAATTAATCAGCATCTTTGGCCATGGTTAAGTATTGTTGTAAACTCTATTTGTCTTCATTTTGGTAGTTTTATAAATTTGCATAAATGTTGAAATAAATTGTTCTTGAATTGAGACTTCCTCCTTAATTATTTCACTTGGATTGTTGATTAGGGGATAACTTTATGATGATCCGAGTTTCTAATAAATGTCGTTCTTATATGGATACTTATTTAGAATATTGAGATGGTAATTGTTGTGGTCGTTGAGTAGGTTGGTTTCTTTTAATTGGGAATGCGACTAGATAATTGTTGTCATTGCCATGTTGCTGATTTTGTGAAGGTGATTTGTGTGCCACTGTAAGGGGCTCTTGTGAGGAGAAAATCGAGGTCTCCCGTGGAATGCCTAGTTGGTGGCTTTTGGATATTGAGTGATTATTGTTGAATTAAAGGTTGATTTCTTTTGTGATTCCCTTTTTTAGGTGACACCTTTGTTGATATGTGGATTGTATTTGTGTTTTAGGGTTGATTGACTTGTGGATGGGTCTTGATGAATCTTTTTTTTTGTGGCTTTTCTGAGTTAATCTCATATTTGAGGGAAATTTTATCCTTGTGTTGGAATTATTGGGGAAAAATTCTTGTTGCTTTATTTTACCCTCATTGTGGGTTGTCATTCTTTTTGGCTTCTAGAGGCTTGAGATGATTGTCAGTTAATGTTCTCTCTTTATGTGCCCTTGAAGTGGCAAGTGTTTTGGTATTAGGATTTTGAAAGGGTTGTACGAGAATTGTTGAGACTTTAATTATGTGTTTATAGCAAGATGGGTAATGCCTCACATGTTTCTCTGTTGTGATCTAATGTTCTTGTTATGTTTTACAACCCTTGGATTTTGGTTTGATGTTTGTTGAGTCTCTAGGGAGAGTGGCTCTTCGTGGGGGCCGACACCTTGAGTAAGAGGAAGTGCACAGGAGAACCCGCATAAGAGTAGTTAAACAAGTGATAACCTAAAAATAGAATTTAGGGGGATGGGTAGTAAAACACACAAGATAATAAACATTGGATTCCTTGTCTAGGCATTAGGGCTATCATAGACTAATGATAGACTGAGAAGGTTGTGGTCGGCAAAGTCGTAACCTCATCCCCATGAGACGTTATCAACTCCGCATGAGCTAACCTATGGTGTTGGCGCCTCAAGAAGGAGGAAGAGCCAGGAGATCCATAGATGGGTGCCAGTGCCTCAAGTTGGAGGAAGGGCCAGGAGATCCCATGAGAGCAATGCAATGGCACTCTCCACTTGACACCCATTTTCCTTGTTTCCTTATTGCCTCTCGAATTGTATTTAGTTTATTATTTCAGTTTGATTTGGAAATGTTTCATGATCATCCTTTGGTTATTTGTTTACTGGTTATTGCTTTGATTTATGTGCTGAGATTTATGACTTTAAGTTACTATGTTGACTCATGAATGTTGTTGATTATGTCATTGTAATCCTTGAGTTTTATGATACTTTTGTATGATGTTGAGTCTTGTGGTTCCCTGTTTGGATGTTCTTGGTTGAGGTCTCTTTCTTGTCATCTCCTTAGCATAAGGGGTGGGTCTTCAGACCCACATGGTCAGGTGGAATGTGCTAAGCACCCCATTGGGTCCCCAATCAAGGATCGAGAGGTGCGGATTGGTGCTGTTGCGGTGACTCCAGAGTTGTATCCATCTTGGAGCCAGTTATGATACTATGTATTCATCTGTTCATTTGTATCATGTTATCTTGCTATATGGTTTCCATTCATGTTTTGGAAACACTTTCATATCATTGTACCTCTTGAACATTGTACTGTAATGTAACGTTAAACCTTGTGTGGATATTGGCCATGGCAGTTGTTATTCATTGTTTTGAGCTAATCATGTATATGTTGTATTTACGTACACAGATGGTTTCTTATCAATGATTTATCATGTATGTGTTAAATTTTTTAATGTTTACTTTGTTATGGACTATATCTTTGGCTTTTATTCTTTATTGTTGTTGTATGGAATTAAGTTCGTAATGTCTCCTCGTGTACCCCAAGGGACGTAAGTGTAAGTGAATTTGTTTAATTAAGTTTTATGACTTTTTATTTAATGTGCATCACATGTATGTTTAGAATACTTTTAAAAAATAAAAATTATTGTGTTGATGTCCTTTGGGGTTTGCACGATAGGGCATTACATTCATATTACTAACTTTTTTTAAGATTCATTGTGTAACTACATCAAATTTTAAGTCCAAGTGTCACAAATTTTGAAAAATAGCAAGAACACTTCCACTTTTTGAGCTTTTTTGTAGACCCAACTTCTTGCATTGATCAGCCCTGAAAGATGAGAAAACTACAAATTTTGATGTGTGTTTCATATTCAAAAACCCTAAAACAAATCAACCTTTGCACCCTTCAAGCAACAGGTTCCCTATCCATTGGTGGAACCATCAAGGGATAAAGAATCATTTTTGGTAAAGGTGGTGGATGGGTTTTCACCATCCACCATGCAACAACAATGAGGTACCACAATATTTTTTGAGAAAAATCTACTGTGAGTTTATCCTCAACAAAATCCAAAACTTTTTTGATATGTAGGAGTTCCAGGGTAGAGGTGGAAGCTTTGCATATGATAGAGCAGGGGCACATCTTGACCCATAGTGACCAATGAGATGAGCACTCACTAGACCAATATATGAGCATGTGGCTATCCCTTCCATTGTGAAACAATGTTGAGGTTGAGACACTGCAGTCAATTAGTTTCCAGACCCAGAGCATCATATAGAATGCTCGTCCTATAGCACAAGGTGAGCGGGCTGAGTCTTCTAGCAGTAGAGTTCCACCTCCTATTTTTCATACTTGCAGGACACCCTTTGGTTATGACCCCACACATAGTCAAGATGCAAGTGCACATGGTACATCTGTAGCTAATCAGATGGTGATGACAGATGCCCTCCTTAATGAGGCATCTGGCCTTGATAGTCAGGTAAATGTTAGCAAGTTCATTAAATTTAATTTATTAAATTTCATTTTTGAAATGCAAGATTAACTAAATTAATTTAATGATTATAATGAAATTTCAGAGTCATAGTGTTCATATAGTGTTCAGTGGTCCTTCACCTTCTTATTGTGTGATGACATGTACTCACGAAGTATGTAACTAGAAAATAATTATAAATATTACATGTGAATAGCATTGTTATATGAATGGTATTCTTATATCCTATTTTGGATGTTGAAAAGGTTAATCTTGGAGATTTGATGGCAACACCTCTTAGTGGATGTGGCGCAAAGCTTCATTGAGATAATAAAATAAATAGTTTAATTAATGAATTGTAGAAAATATATTTTTGTAGTTTATATTCATATCCCTGATTACATTGCATTGCACATCTTTCAAACTCAAAACGTTACTCTACATTGCATAACTAATAACTAGATGTTGATAGATGACAAAATTTCAATTACAATATAGTTTTTTACAAAGTCAACATAAGCAGTTACACGATTACTTCACATTGCATAACTAATAACTAGGAGCAGCTACCAATTGCATTTGCTTGCCATGGAATTCCATGAGACCAAATTTATTTGAGGCATTTTTTAAAACAACTCACTGGTTTATCTATGCAATCATATTTTCCATACATGTCTACCAAATAATTTTATCAAATAGTTCTCTTCCTTGCTGCTATGGAAAAAATCCTAAAATAGATGCTTTCGAAAAAACTATGGATGCTTGGAAAAAATCTATCAGAGCATAATAGTAAGCAATAGCATAGACAAGGCAGTGAGTTGTTTGAAAAAATGCCTCAAAGAAATGTGGTCTCACGGTACCATAAGACCAAATTTCTTTGAGGCATTTTTTCAAACAGCTCATTACCTTGTTTATGCTACCGCATTTTCCATACATATCTATATTAAATAATTTTATCAAACAATTCACTTCCTTGCTGCTAGGGCTAAAAGCCTAAAATAGTTGCTTTCGAACAAACTATGGATGCTTGGAAAAAATCTATCAAAGCATAATAATAAGAAATAATATAGACAAGGCAATGAGTTGCTTGAAAAAATGCCTCAACAAAATATGGTCTCATGGTGATGTCCATCACCATGAGACCACATTTATTTGAGGAATTTTTTTCAAATAGTTCACTACCTTTTCTATGCTACCATATTTTCCATACATTTCTACCAAAGAATTTTATCAAACAGTTCACTTCCTTGCTAGTATGGCTAAAAGCCTAAAACAAGTGCTTTCGAATAAACTATGGATGCTTGGAAAAAATCTATCAAAGAATAATAGTAAGCAATAGCATAGAAAAGGAAATGATTTATTTGAAAAAATGACTCAAAGAAATGTGGTCAGATGGTGATGAGACTACATTTCTTTGATATTCAAATACCTCACTACCTTGTCTATGCTACCACATTTTCCATACATATCTACCAAAGAATTTTATCAAACAATTCAATTCCTAGTTGCTATGGCTAAAAGCCTAAAGCAGGTGCTTTCTAACAAACTATGGATTCTTGGAAAAAATCTATCAAAGCATAATAGTAAGCAATTGCATAGATAAGGCAATGAGTTGTTTGAAAAAAAAAATCTCAAAGAATTACAGTCTCATGGTGATGTCCATCACCATGAGACCATATTTCTTTGAGGAATTTTTTCAAACAGCTCACTACCTTGTCTATGCTACCACATTTTCCATACATTTCTACCAAAGCATTTTATCAAATAGTTCACTTTCTTGTTGCTATGGTTGAAATCCTAAAATAGGTTCTTTCGAACAAACTATGGATGCTTAGAAAAATCTATCAAAGCATAATAGTAAGAAATAGCATAGACAAGGCAATGAGTTGTTTGAAAAAATGCCTCAAAGAAATGTGGCCTCATGGTGATGGAAATCACCATGAGGCCACATTTCATTGAGGAATTTTTTCAAATAGCTCATTGTCTTGTCTATACTACCACATTTTCCATACATGTCTACCAAAGCATGTTATCAAACAGTTAACTTCCTTGTTGTTGTGTCTAAAATCCTAAAATAGGTGCTTTCAAACAAACTATGGATGCTTGGAAAAATTCTATTAAAGAATAATAGTAAGCAATAGCATAGACAAGACAGTGAGCTATTTGAAAAAATGCCTCAAAAAATGTGGTCTCATGGTGATGGACATCACCATAAGACGACATTTCTTTGAGGCATTTTTTCAAATAGCTCACTGCCTTGTCTATGCTACCACATTTCCATACATTTTTACCAAATCATATTATCATACAGTTCACTTCCTTTTTGCTATGGCTAAAAGCTTAAAACAACTACTTTCGAACAAACTATGGATGCTTGGAAAAAATCTATCAAAGCATAATAGTAAGTAATAGCATAGATAACAAAATGAGTTGTTTGAAAAAATTCCTCAAAGAAATGTGGTCTGATGGTGATTTATATTGCCATGATCACCATAAGACCACATTTCTTTGAGTTATTTTTTCAAATAGCTCACTTCCTTTTCTATACTACCACATTTTCCATACATGTCTACCAAATAATTTTATCAAACAGTTCACTTCCTTGTTGCTATGGTTAAAATCCTAAAATAGATGCTTTCGAAAAAACTATGGATGCTTAGAAAAAATCTATCAAAGAATAATAGTAAGCAATAGCATAGACAAGGTAGTGAGTTGTTTGAAACAATGCCTAAAAGAAATTTCGTCTCATGGTGATGTCCATTAGCATTCAATACCACATTTCTTTGAGGCATTTTTTCAAATAGCTCACTGCCTTGTCTATGACACCACATTTTCCATACATTTCTACCAAATCCTTTTATCAAACAGTTCACTTCCTTGTTGCTATGGCTAAAATCCTAAAACATGTGCTTTCAAAAAAACTATGAAGGCTTGGAAAAAATCTATCAAAGCATAATAGTAAGCAATAGCATTGATAAGGCAATGAGTCATTTGAAAAAAATTCCTTAAAGAAATGTGGTCTCATGGTAATGTCCCTCACCATGAGACCACATTTATTTGAGGCATTTTTTCAAACTCATTTCCTTATCTATACTACCACATTTTCCATACACGTCTACCAAAGCATTTTATCAAATAGTTCACTTCCTTGCTCTTATGGCTAAAAGCCTACAACAGGTGCTTTCAAACAAACTATGGATGCTTGGAAAAAATCTATCAAAGCATAATAGTAAGTAATAACATAGGAAAGGAAATGAACTATTTTTAAAAATGCCTCAAATAAATGTTGTCTCATGGTGATTTCCATCACCATGAGACCAAATTTCTTGGAGATATTTTTCCAAATAGCTTGTTTCCTTGTCTATGCTACCACATTTTCCATACATGTCTACAAAAGTATTTTATTAAAGTACATGCTCGAAAAATTTTCAAATAGTTCATTGCCTTGTCTATGCTACCACATTTTTCATACATATCTACCAAAGTACTCAAAATTTTGTTGACTATCAGGTGAAAGCACAAACTCATGTCACACTTTCGGCCCAAAAAGTAAATCCAAGTGAATTACTTTCCGCCGATATGTTTTCAACTGAGAGGGTTTCAACCAAAGCCATGAGGTAGTGACATGGAACCTATGTGGCGGTACCTTTTCAACCGAGTGACTTCTGGCCGAAAGTTGCTCGGTCGAAAGCATATCGACCGAAACGCATGAAATAAAATAAGATAAAAAAATACAACCCAACCATTTTGCGTGCTCGGGTGAAAGGATCTGGTGCGAGATTTTTTCGGCGGATCAAGATCAATAGTGTCAATATATATACCAGGTTCTTTCAAGTATTTCACTATATGCTTGATTTATGTCAGTTATTTCACTCGGTGGGATCTCATGTTTTACTCATGATCCTTTTACTACATAAACATTAGGGCATATACAATTTAGGGGAAGAAAATTACCAAACTACATTAAAGGGATAAAACCCTTGAAACAACAGTTTTCACCTTCTGCCATTTACTGATAGTCATCCAATCTTTCTTCTCAAACTTAAAATCTTTGTTCAATTGAAATATGTCAAAATTCTTAAAGAAGCATTTTTCCCAGACTGCTCAAGCTTTGCTTTCATCAACCTCGAGAAATCATTTTCCCATAATAGAAATCCACAATCATGTAACCATTCTATATATATATACCAATGAAGTATGTCAACCACCTCTTGCAGTTTAACTTTGGTAAGAATGTCAACTAGATAATGTATAGAGAATTCCATGTATAGAGAATTTCATTTGGTTGAGTATATTTGGTCCATAAATGGATCGAGCATCATCAATTCCACCATCGTCTTCATGCTTTATAAATATAAGAAAAGAGATATTGTATTAGATCTCCAACTACAATAAAGTCTCCATGGGATTGAATATACAGTTCCAGTATATGACCATGATGTCCACACTCTATGTTGGTATGTGGTGACTGGTCATGCTATACTATATAGCCCATGGTATACTATACACCCTTGCCCCTATCCTTGCCAAGCAGAGTACCACAAGTTATGTATTTACAGTTGGTGGGACAGCAGTGAGTTGGATTTCTCGATTGCAGAAGGTGGTTGCTTTATCCACCATAGAGGCAAAGTATGTTGCTGCAACAGAGGTGGCAAAGGAGATGATATGGCTGCAACTTTTCATGGATGAGTTGGGCAAACAACAGGCTGGAAATTACTTGTTTACAAACAGCCAAAGTGCTATACATCTTGCAAATAATTTTGCTCTGCATTCTAAAACAAAACACATCCAGTTGAGATATCATTTCATTCGGTCAATGTTGGAGGATGGACAGGTTAAGTTGGACAAGATACATACAGATGTCAATCCAGCGGATATGTTTACAAAGGCGGTGACAAGGGAGAAGTTGAGCTCCTCTTCAGCTTCAGTTGGTCTTCAAGGTTGAATTCAAGTATAATAGAGTAGTAGGGTCCAAGGTCCTTATTTCCAGTGGGAGCTGTAATTGCAGAAGTGTCGTCCAAAATCAGTCCCAAGTGGGAGATTGTGTTGGTGTGGAGCCTGATTAGTCTCTAAGTGGGAGATTGTTGGTATGTGGTGACTAATCATGCTATACTATATAGCCCATGGTATACTGTACACCCTTTCCCCTATCCTTGCCGGGGTCCGAGGCCGGGCCAGGCCCCAGGTAGGAGTTTGGGGGCGGCAGCCCCCGAGAAAAAATTTCTTCCTACTTTTTCACGTGATCACCAAAAAAGGGAAAAATCAATGAAAAAAGAAAAATCCGATTTTGTAGAACCCTAAAATCTGGAAGCTTCTAAGCTTGGTAAAAAGGGGTTCGGATGGGTATTACTGTATGAGGAAAAACGTGATTATTCACAAGATTGTAATAGGTTTTACACTGGATAATCAAAGTATTGGATGGCTGCGGTTTGGTGGATGTAGCCCAGATTGGGTGAACCACATTAAATTCTTCGTGTTATGATTTATTTTGTGTGTGTTTTAGTTTCTCTGTTTATTAGATAGATCTGCATTTAATTGTTAGATATCTACCATCTCTAACCCTAACACTCTAGTCATAGCTCATATGAACCACCATCATGGATCATTCATTTGTACAATCAAGTCTTTTGAGTTGATGTATGTAAGTAACTTCCCATTAAAAGCATTCAAATTGTATATAACACCCTTTGTTTCCTTCTCAGTAACAAGTTAGATTCTCCCATCTTCAACAATGAAAACAAGTATCTGACCCCTATTATGGTTGTTCTTCTCAAACATAGCATGTGCTTTTCCAACACACTAAACATTGTTGCCATCTAAGAATGAACAATTAAAGATGGAATATCCATTTTCACATGGATCGAGTTGATGTCTTGGTCACAAAAAGTGTAATCTTGAAAGTTGATGATGTGATCTCACCATTAGGATATTAGATTTATTTTCCTCACAACCTGTGTGGTTGTGTAAACACCTATGTTGGTGAATTTAAAAGGAAACTAGGCATTTTTGGATACTGAAGCATATTTTTGATGAACTGCACACACCTATGTTGAATGCTTGTAGTGTGTGAGCACATGTAAATTTTAGGATATTTACAACACAAGATTGGAAATGATATGCCCTAAATTGCATAAGAATTTTCAGATTTCATTTTGAAATAGTATAAACAAGTTATAGTTATTATGTTATATAGCAAACTGCAAGGTTCTACATGTTAGAATTAATATTTTAGAGGTTTGAGCCTTATCGGGTCATTGTTGATGTGCTTGTTACAAAAATATGAAACCCACACATTGTTGTGTGTGATGACAAGAGTGCAGCTTATGTGAAGTCCAAAATAATTTTTCTAGGCTAGTTACAAATTTTTATTGTTCTTTCTTCCAACTTAAGAAAACCATGTTTTAATTTTGAGTTAATGAGAGTATCCAGGAGGTTGCAGCTTCTAGCTGCTCCAAAATGACTTCTATTTGGTTTATTTTGAAGTGTATTGTGAGAGTAATATTGTTTTCATTCTATGGTGATCCAGTCAATTGATTCATTATTTGTTAGAACTAGTACTATTTTATAAATTAGAATCTAGATTGTGTCTGGTATCTATGTATCATGTTATACTCTTAAATGTTCTTTGTTCTCTTTTAAGACCATTGGCCTTGATTCTAGCATAGATTTTACAATCAATAAGTTGATTCATCATTTTGTAGAACTTATAATACTATATTGACAAGATCCCAGTGCTAATTACAATAATAGTGACCCAATCAATTGATTCATCATTTGTCAGAACATACAATGTTTTGGAAATTAGAATCTAGATGTTTACACAACCACACATGATGTGAGGAAAATAAATCTAATATCCTAATGGTGAGATCACATCGTCAATTTTCAAGATCATCTTGACCACCTGTGTCGCAAGTAAAATTTGTTGTTTCTTTCCAATTAGAGTTTCAAATACATTTTTCTCCATCGTGTCATTTGTACCAATATCATTACAATCTATTCCCAAGTGAAGGTTATTTTCCTAGAGGAAATTAATTATTCACAGAATTAGACAACTCAACCTTTCCTTCAGGTCAATCTTTCCAATGAAATTTACTTACAATAACAAGCAAATTCCCAAATTCATATTGTTGCATTTAAATAGCTCCAAGCCATTAATTGCACCTCTATAACCATATAATTCAAATCACAAAAAATATATAGCCATTACCCTGATGGGTTGAAATACATAGGTACACATACACACATATAAATATATATATACATGTACAAATGTATTGAAAGTCTCTTTGGAGTTGTCAAATTTCTTATGTTATCTAAGTTGTTACAGTTCTATGAATATTATTTTGAAGGGTTTGTAACTTAATGATATAAATTTTGTAGCCTACACACTAGTGCTAATCTTTCCATTGAGTGATTCTTCATTTATGTCTTTGGCATATTTTGATGATATGTCTTTGGTAATTTTTTTAATAATCATATAGAATTGTAGTTGCAATAGTTCTATTTATGATTTTATCAATTTGGCTTAAGCCTCTTTTATTTATTTTTGGTATCTTTTTCCCACGAATCATCAAATTTCAATATCCATTTCAATCATTTTTGTAACTTAGTCCTCTAGTGTTTTTAAATTCAATTTAGATGCATTCAAAATTTATTTGACATGTTCTATCTCTACAATATTATTTTTTCACTCTATAGATATATGAAATTGGAAGTCACCATTTTACACCTTCATAACTAAATTTTACTCCATATTGTTCCTAGAAATTACTGATTCTAATTTAGATTGACTATATTTAATAGTTTGTGGAATACATCTAGCCTTTATGATTTTCTACCAAGGACATGAAATGAGTGAAGTGCATATCATATTAATAGGATTATACTTATTTTCTTACAATTTTTTTATGGGGTAGTGCCTAATTTAATTAATTATTTTTTCTACACCTCTTGCTCTCCTTCCCTCCCTCTAGCCACCCTCCCCTATGTAGAGGGTATCTCCAACAAAATTGCCAAGATCCTCCTCAAAAAGGGCATCCATTGCACTTTCAAACCCTTCTTCACAGTAAAAAGTCGCATCCCTCCCCCAAAGACCCCCAAGATCAATTCCTCAAATCTAGTGTCTATGAAGTGTTATGTTCTTGTGGCGTACCTTATATAGGGGAAACAGGTCATAGGGGAAATAGGTCATTCCATCAACACAAGAATCAAGTAGCATTGTGTTGACATAAGGCATGACCGGATCTCAAAATCTGCTCTCGTTGAACACTCCTCTAAGACAAAACATCACATTTCCTTAGAAAACACCTCTATTTTTTTCAAAGAAGATAATTTCTTTAAGAGGAAACTTAAAGAGGCCATTGAAATCCATAATCATCCCTACAACCTTAATCATGATGGGGGTTGGTCTTTAAGTTTCTCTTGGAAACCACTCCTAAATAACCTCTAGGTTATCTCCCCCTCCCTCTCTCTTCCCCCTTGGGTTCTTCGGTTTTCCTTGAAGCTCCCATTCTCTGTGCATGTCCCCTTTCACTTTCTCCTTCCTCTCCCTTCTTTTTCCCCTTTTCTTCCTCTGCTCTTCTTCTTCATTTGCATGCTTTTCATCTCCGATTCTTTATTCTCATCTTTTTTCAATCCTTTTCTCTAAGTGTTTTTAAGTGTTATTGTTTTGTTTTCCTCGGCTCTTCTTCAAATGGTTCGTTCCTTTTCTTGTTTCTTTATTATTGTCTTTGACTTATTTTAATTTTAATTTATTTTTTATCTTGATTTGATCTTATAGTTGGCCTTCTTCTTAATCATTATGTTGTCTAACTCCTTTTGTTTTGTTACCTTCCCTTCACTCCTAATTTCCTTGATGCTTTTTGGTTTCTCTTTCCTCTACCCTCATTTTATTTCTTTGTTTCCTTGTTTCACTTTTCATTATTTTCCCTCATGCTTCTTTTCATTTTTGGGTTAATTTTTGTTTTAATTCCTTGCTTTTACTTAATTATTTGGTCTCTTCTCTTTGGGTTGATTATTTTTCTGATTCCTTGGTTTTTTGTTTTAAGATCTTATTTCCCCTTCTTTGTTTTGCTTTTTATTTTTTCTTGTGCTTTTATGTCTTTATTTTGTGTTTCAATGTAGGTGTTCTTTATCATTTGGTTCCTTACATCTAATTTCCTTGAGTTTCATTGTGATGTTTTTTCTTGTACTCCTATGTTTTTATTTGTTGTCTCTTTGTAATCGTTCGTTATTTTTTTGGTCTTTGCTTTAAGTTTCCTTTCTTTTGCTTCTTTGTCTTTATTATGTTTTTGTTCTTCACCGTTTCTCCTTTTATTTTATTTTTCTTATTTTCTTTTTCCTTATTCAGTTTATCCTACTTGTTTCCCTATTTTTAACTTGTCCTCATTCTTGTTTTTTGCTTTTATTAGTGGTTTTTAATTTATTTTGGTTGATTCCCCGCTTTTTCTTGGGTCTTTCTTTTATGGTTGTTTTATAGTATCCCTAGCTTTTAATCTCTTTCTTTTTTCTTTCCCATGTTTGCAAAGGTTTTTCATCTTTGACTTTTCCTCTCCTCTCCTCTCCCTTTGTCTGACCTTTTCTCCCCCATTTTTTTGGTTCTGTGTCTTCCCCCTTCCCCTTCCCTCACCTATTTCTACCCAAGTCTGCTATCTTATTTTCACTGCTCTCTCTTTCTACTTATCATCCTAATGATGGATCATGGAGTTTGATCCAAAATGTTGATGTAAAAAAATTGCACATAGTTAATCCAAAAATCTTGCTCAAAACTATGGATGCTTGGAAGAATCTATCAAAGCATAATAGTAAGAAATAGCATAGACAAGGAAATGAGTTGTTTGAAAAAATTCCTCAAAGAAACATGGCCTCATGGTGATGGAAATCACCATGAGGCCACAATTCATTGAGGCACTTTTTCAAACAGCTCATTGTCTTTTCTATGCTACCACAATTTTCATACATGTCTACGAAAGCATGTTATCAAACAGTTCACTTCCTTGTTGTTGTGGCTAAAATCCTAAAATAGGTGTTTTCAAACAAACTATGGATGCTTGGAAAAAATCTATTAAATAATAATAGTAAGCAATAGCATAGACAAGATAGTGATTTTTTTGAAAAAATAGCTCACTGCCTTGTCTATGCTACCACATTCTCCATACATTTCTACCAAAGAATATTATCATACAGTTCACTTCCTTTTTTCTATGGCTAAAATCCTAAAATAGCTGCTTTTGAACAAACTATGGATGCTTGGAAAAAATATATCAAAGCATAATAGTAAGCAATAGCATAGACAAGGCAATGAGTTGTTTGAAAAAATTCCACAAAGAAATGTGGTCTCATGGTGATTTCCATCACCATGATCACCATGAGACCACATTTCTTTTAGGTATTTTTTCAAATAGCGTACTTCCTTGTCTATACTACCACATTTTCCATACATGTCTATTGAATAATTTTATCAAATAGTTCATTTCCTTGTTCTTATGGTTAAAAGCCTAAAATAGGTGCTTTCGAAAAAACTATGGATGCTTGGAAAAAATCTATCAAACAATAATAGTAAGCAATAGCATAGACAAGGTAGTGAGTTGTGTGAAAAATTGCCTCAAATAAATTTCGTCTCATGGTGATGTCCATTACCATTCAATACCACATTTCTTTGAGGCATTTTTTCAAACAACTCACTACCTTGTCTATGATACCACATTTTCCATACATGTCTACCAAATCATTTTATCAAATAGTTCACTTCCTTGTTGCTATGGCTGAAAGCCTAAAATAGGTGCTTTCGAACAAACTATGGATGCTTGGAAAAATCTATCAAAGAATAATAGTAAGAAATAGCATAGACAAGGAAATGAGTTTTTTTTTTAAATTCCTCAAAGAAATTTGGCCTCATGGTGATCTCATGGTGGTGGAAATCACCATGAGGCCACATTTCATTGAGGCATTTTTTCAAACAGCTCATTGTCTTGTTTATGCTACCACATTTTCCATACATGTCTACCAAAGCATGTTATCAAATAGTTCACTTCCTTGCCACTATGGATAAAATCCTAAAATAGGTGCTTTCAAACAAACTATGGATGCTTGGAAAAAATATATTAAAGAATAATAGTAAGCAATAGCATAGACAAGACAGTGAGTTTCATGAAAAAATTCCTCAAAATAATGTGTTCTCATGGTGATGGAAATCACCATAAGACCACATTTATTTGAGGCATTTTTTCAAATAGCTCACGGACTTGTCTATGCTACCACATTTTCCATACATTTCTACCAAAGCATTTTATCATACAGTTCACTTCCTTTTTTCCATGGCTAAAAGCCTAAAACAACTGCTTTCGAAAAAACTATGGATGCTTGGAAATAATCTATCAAAGCATAATAGTAAGCAATAGCATAGACAAGGCAATGAGCTATTTGAAAACATTCCTCAAAGAAATGTGGTCTCATGGTGATTTCCATTGCCATGATCACCATGAGACCACATTTCTTTGAGGTATTTTTTCAAATAGCTCACTTCCTTGTCTATACCAACACATTTTCCATACATGTCTACCAAATAATTTTATCAAACATTTCATTTCCTTGTTGCTATGGTTAAAATCCTAAAACATGTGCTTTTGAACAAACTATGGAGGTTCAGAAAAAATCTATCAGAGCATAATGGTAAGAAATATCATTGACAAGGTAGTGAGTTGTTTGAAAAAATGCATTAAAGAAATGTGGTCTCATGGTAATGTCCATCACCATGAGACCACATTTCTTTGAGGCATTTTCTCAAACAACTCACTTTCTTTTCTATGCTACCACATTTTCCATACATGTCTACCAAAGAATTTTATCAAATAGTTCACTTCCTTGCTCTTATGGCTAAAAGCCTACAACAGATGCTTTCAAACAAATTATGGATGCTTGGAAAAAATATGTCAAAGCATAATAGTAAGCAATAGCATAGACAAGGCATTGAACTGTTTAAAAAAATTCCTCAAAGAAATGTGGTCTCATGGTGATTTCCATCACCATGAGACCACATTTCTTGGAGGTATTTTTTCGAATAGCTCACTTCCTTGTCTATGCCACCACATTTTACATACATGTCTACCAAAGTGTTTTATCAAAGTACATGCTCAAAAAAATTTCAAACAATTCACTACCTTGTCTATGCTATGACATTTTTCATACATGTCTATCGAAGTACTCAAAATTTTGTTGACTATCTCATGCATTATAAGCCATGACCTGCATCACTATTCTAGTTTTCATAATTGAATATTGTTGTTTAATTTTTAGATGAAGGAGGTAGAGACACCTCCCAATGTTCATATGGAAATGGAGCATGGTGTGTCTTTTGCAATTGATAGCTTGATGACTTTGACGATGGTATGAGGTAGATTAGTAAATTTCAATTTACATTATGTGTCGTAGAAAAAAGGACCCTTTTCTTGACATTGGATTAATTCATGATAAAATGGACTTAATGAGGCCTTGATTCAGGTGTGGTAAGGAATTTTATGCATATACAATAGGTCTTGGACCCTTGCAAATCAAATAACATGCTTTTAATGACATCTTGTAAAGGTGTTGTAAAGTCTTAGAATGGACTTTCACACTTTTCTAGACCTAATTAACCTATTTATCCCTAATTCAACATTATAAAATGTGTTTAATAACATTATTACATCAATTTATAAGGCTTGTGAAATAAACTTAATGTTAAACTAGTGTTGTAATGTGTCATGCACATTCACATTAGTTCTTGTGCCTTCCTAGGCTATGTGGACCTCATTTCAGTGTTGTAAAGTATATTTAATCACACTTTCACATTAATTTTTGTGTCCCAAGCCCTATTTTTCATTCAAATCATCACTAATAGTCCCATATTTACTCATATTGTGCATCCCAAGGTTCAAATTGATCAAATACTCGACAAGATGACATTTTAGACCTTATTTCCTCATTCCTTAGCATCTGATCTGTCAAATTAGCCCTTGTGGGACCCATTTTCCATGCATGGTGAATCAGTCCCATCTAGGTGGGACCCATTTGCCATGTGTGGTGAATGAGTCCCATTTGGCTCAAATTTTGACCTTTGAGCAGGAAAAAGGTGAAATTTGAGTTTAATTTTGCTTCATGCCGGCCTGTGATGAGGTATTAATGGGATACTAAGGCACAAGTGTGTATAAATAAGTGGTTTTATCCTCATTTTACATCTTCTCCATCTCTCATCAATCCATTCATCCATTCTTCATCATTTATCATCTATCTTCTATCTCAAGTTAAGCAACTTAGGGTTTCATGATTATAAGTTGTTAAGAAAGCTTCCTAAGACATTCAAGGTTTGAACCTTCATGGTTTTTTGCATAATTTCAAGATCATTCATAATGGAAAGGTAATTTATTCCATTGTTTCATGTTTCATTCATTTCTTTCATCATTTTGGTTTAATTACCTAAATGAGGTTCGACCAAGGCAAACCCCCATGCCCTAACAATCAACATTTCTTCTTTTCTTCTTGTGTCTTTGAAAATTTAGATATCTTGGAGGCTTAGGAATCATTGAATATTACATTTCAAAGTTATTCATGTCATCTCCTCATTGAACAAGGTAAAATATCAACAAAAAGTTACTTTCAGATTTGAATCTGACAATTTCAGAAGTGGACACCTATAGGAAGCAAGAAGTGTAGATCTAGCTAAATAGAATCAACTCCTGAATTTGTTGATTCATGTAGGTGGACTAATTCATAACCCTTGGTGAATGAGTCCCACCTATAGGCCTAAAAAGTGATTTTGTCAGAATTTAGCTCCTGACAGTCAAAAACCTATTTCTTGGACTTTTCATCATAAGCAGGACTAATTCGCCATGCATGGTGAATCAGTCCTAGTGGTCATTAACAGTGATTTCTAGGAAATTCCAGAACCCTCCAGTAACACCAATCTACCTCTAGGTGCACTCTGATTAATCCCATCAATTTTTGTTATCATTTGCTTAAGTTTCTAGTTCACTTTTGCAATCAACACTATGTTTTCAAACAACAATTGCTTCTTAGGTTTTGCATGTTTAATCAATCAATGTTATTAATTAGTTGCACTTAGATCATTATTTTTAGCCATAATAACATTACACACATCCTAATTTGAATGAACCCTTAGATTTTGGGTGTGGGATCTATCTCTTTCCATTAGGTGAAAGACCCTAATTGAGTAAAAGAGACATAGTATT
Organism: Sequoia sempervirens; assembly: GCA_007258455.2. NCBI lineage: Eukaryota > Viridiplantae > Streptophyta > Pinopsida > Cupressales > Cupressaceae > Sequoia > Sequoia sempervirens. The sequence continues at coordinate 474,706,376 of VDFB02047230.1, forward strand.
CCTAATCCCTGAAATCTACAATTCACATTCATTGTTATAGTTGTTTGTTATCAAAAAGTAAAATGATTATCTATTTGTGGTGTAATTTATATCTGGATGGTTTCTATAGGACATTATAGTGTCGATGCATGATCTTCCTGGTGTGGCAAATGAGGAGAGAGATCATTTGAAGGTGGTAAGTGATTATTTTGTTAAATATTTTATTTTTTATAATATATTTTCTATATATTAATGTCTATACTTTTTATTGTAATATTTAAGGCTCCACGATGAACTAAATAGGATAAGCAACCCTCAAATTTGAAGTAGACCACTCTCATATGTGTCTCCATCCCCTTGAAGATCAAATGTTTCTCGTGATCTATTTTCTTCACCCAAAGGGGAATGAATTTTTATTGGATATTTGTATATGGTTTACTTCAAATATTTAAAGTCCAATTGTATGACATACGCCCTTCCTTTATATATTTATAAATAGATAAATTTTGAACATTATTATCCTCTAAGATTATTGAATATTAAATCAATCATATAAATATAATAATACAAGATGCAATCTAACACCTAGGTCTCTCAACCATTACACATCTAAGCCCATACTATCTAGGATCATTGTAGCATGGTAAGGAAATTCATGTAATTATGCAATGCACTTTCAAGTATGCAACTAAAAATGAGCAAGAAATTATTATACTTCATGTGTTCATGTGTATGCTTCATTCTTCCTATGTATAGTTTGTTAGAAAATATTACATTCAACCCACAATATTATTCCATTTCCTACATAACCCCATAAGAGATAAACATGCATACAAGTAACAAAAATGCATAGATCAAATAGACAAGCCACAAGATAACACAAGATATACCCTAGGAAAAACCTCAAGAGGGAAAAACCTAGCCTACAAAAGCATCCATACTCCATCATATTATTCAGCAATAAAAGAATACAAGAGTTACAATGAATACAACTAAAGCATCAAGCCTCTCAATGAATACATTTGATCCTCAACCCTCGTATATCTCTCTCCTTCCCTCCTCTTCTCACTTATCCCTCCATCTCTCTCTCCCTCCATACCTCCCCCTTTAGCCTAATCCCTCAACCTATACCCTCAACCCTTAAACCCTAAACCCTCTACCCTCAAACCAATACCCTAAACCCTCAACCCTAATCCCTCATCCTTATACCCTCACCCTTAAACCCTTAAACCCTCAAACCTCAACCCTTAATCCCTCAACCCCAATCCCTCAACCCTCAACCCTTAGACCCTAAACCCTCAACCCTTAATCCCTCAAACCTCAATCCATAAACCCTCAACCCTCAACCCTTAATTCCTCAACCTTAATCCCTCAACCCTTAACCCTTAAACACTAATCCCTCAACCCTCTACTCTCTATTCTATACATTAAACCCTCAACCCTTGATTCTCAACCCTCTACCCTATACATTGGATCCTCAACCCTAATCCCTCAACCCTATACCCTAAAACCTATACACTCAACCCTATACCCTCAATCCTAAACCCTAACCCCTCAACATGAAACCCTTAAACCCTCAACCTCATCCCTCAACCCTTAAACCATTAAACCCTCAACCCTTAACCCCTCAACCCTTAAACCCTTAATCCCTTAACCATCTACCCTATACATTAAACACTCATTGTCTACCCTATACATTAAACCCTCAACCCTCAATTCTCAACCCTCTACCTTATACATTGTACCCTCAACCTTAATCCCTCAACCTCAATCTCTCTCTCTCTCTATCTATCTCACCTCTCTCTCCCTCCCTCTCTCCTACCCTCTCTAATTGTCTCTATCTCCCCTTTCCCTCTTCTCCTCTCTCTCTCTCTCTCTCTCTCTCTCTCTCTCTCTCTCTCTCTCTCTCTCTCTCTCTCTCTCTCTCTCTCTCTCTCTCTCTCTCTCTCTCTCTCTCTCTCTGTATATATATATCTCCTTAAACCCTTAAAACCTCAACCCTCAACCCTCAACCCTTATCCCTCAATCCTCAACGCTTATCCCTCAATCCTCAACCTCAATCCCTAAAACCATCAACCCTCAACCCTAATCTCTCAACCCTAAACCCTCAACCCTATACCCTCAACCCTTAAACCCTTAAACCCTCAACCCTTACACCATAAACCCTTAAAACCTAAACCCCCTCCCTAATCCCTCAACCCTATACCCTCAACCCTTTAACCCTCAACCCTAAACCCTCAACCCTTAATAAATAAACCCTAATCCCTCAACCCTTAATCCTAAACCCTAATCCCTTAAACCTTAAACCTTAAACCCTAATTCCTCAACCCTCAACCCTTAAACCTTTAAACCCTTAGTCATCTACCTTCTCCCTTATACATTAAACCCTCAACCCTCAGTTCTCAACCCTCTACCCTATACATTGGATCCTTAACCATATACCCTCAACCCTCAACCCTTATCCATCAACCCTAAACCCTTAAACCTTTAACCCTCATCCCTCAACCCTTAAACCCTTAAACCCTCAACCCCTCAAACCTTAAACCCTTAATCCCTCTACCCTCTACCCTATACATTAAACCCTCAACCCTCAATTCTCAACCCTATACCCTTAACCCCAATCCATAAACCCTTAAAACCTTAATCCTTTAAACCCTTAACCCTCTACCCTCTACCCTCTACATTAAACCCTCAACCCTAATCCCTCATCCATACACCTTAAACCCTTAATAAATTAATCCCCCAACCCTTAAACCCATAATACCTCAACCATCTACCCTATACATTAAACCCTCAACCCTCAATTCTCAACCCTCAACCCTTAAACCCTCTACCTTATACATTAGACACTCAACCATTAAACCCTTAACCCTCACTCCCCTACCCTATACATTAAACCCTTTACCCTAATACATCATCCCTATACCTTAAACCCTAATCTATTAACCCTCAACCCTTAAACCCTAATCCCTTAACCCTCAACCCTAAGCCCTATCCCTAAAGCCTCAACCCTCAAACCTTAAACCTTATCCATCAACCCTTGACACTATACCTTAAACCCTAATCCATCAACCCTCAACCCTTAAACCCTAATCCCTCGACCTTTAAAACCTAATCCTTCAACCCTTAAACCCTTAAAGCCTAAACCCTCAACCCCTAATCCCTCAACCCTTAAACCCTCAACCCTCAACCCTTAAACCCTTGACCCTTAAATCTCTATCCCTTAAACCATCAACCCTAAACCCTCAACCCTCAACCCTAATGTCTAAACTATCAACCCTTAAACCCTAAATCCTTAAACCCTAAACCCTACAACATACAACCACAACCCTCAACCATATACTTAAGCCCTAATCCATCAACAAATATCTTAAACCCTAATGGACCTATGCCCTATACACTTAACCTTGGACACTCAACCTTGAACATTATCCCTCAACCCTCAAACCTCTACCCTATACCCTATACCCTCAACCCTATACTTATGCCCTAAACTCGCAACCTTAAACCATGAACCCTATATCGTAGACACTCAATCTTGAACATTATCCCTTGACTATAAAATCTCAACCCTCAACCCTATAGCCTCAACCTTATATACTTAAGCCCTAACCCCTCAATCCTCAACCCTATAACTTAAACCTTGAACCCTACACCCACAAACCCTCATCCCTATACCCTATAACCTCACCCTTATACCCTAAACCCTTAATATTGTCCCTCAACACTATATTTAAAATCTAAACCATATGTAGTCTCAACCCAAGTCACCCTATGCCTTATACCCTCAATCCATATCATAAACCCTAAACCCAATATCTTAAACCATAATCCCTATACCTTACACACCTAATCTTATACACTCAACAAGCTAAATATTATCCCTCAATTGTAACCCTCAACCTATTACTTAGTCCCTAGTACCTCAACCCTCAACCCTATACATTAAACCCTAATCCTAGAAACCTCAACCCTCATCCCTATAACATATACCATCACCCTTATATACACTAAACCCATAACCCTTACATACATACATACAACCATACATACATACATACATACAAGCATGCATACATAAATACAAGCATACATAAATACATACATACATACATATAAGCATACATACATACATACATATAGGCATATAGGTATACATACATACATACATACATGCATGCATACATACATAGAGACATACATACATACATACATATAGGCATACAAACATACATAAAGGCATACATACAGACATTAGGTGTTATATCTTGCTTTGGGAATCCTCAAGCCTAAGGGTCGAGAATTGCATTGGATTGCCAACCCAGAGGCTTGGAGTGTCATCCCAATGTCCAAAGAATTTGCAAAAATTCACATAATCTCGTTTGTGATAATCATCATCTTTGCACGAGTTACAAGGTCAAGTAAATCAAAAACCTAGGTAATTCTAGGCTCTCTCTTAGCTATTTAACAAAGTAATTTTTTCACATTTTGATAATGTTAAGGCTTTCATCTTTAATTTCTTTTTTTTTGTGTTTGTTTTTTTCCAAAAACTAGTGTTTGGTATTTTTTACTTTAGTTTTTAATCATTCATTAAAATTTCAAATAAATTACACTTTTATAAACTAGAGTCCATTCTACACATTCAAAATAAAATGATTTTCAATTAGTTTTCAAAAACTATAGGGGTAGCATAGCCAAAATTATGTTTTATAAGATGTGTCCACTTTGAAAATTAGTAAAAAATCAAATATTCATTAAAATATTATCAGAAAAATTGAGAATAAACTACATGTTGTTAGCTAATTTCTCACCGAAATAATTTTAAAAATACCAAAAAAGTTAGTTAACCTTTTGAAGGAGCCACAAAAGACAATATGTTATATTTTTCTAAAAAAAACAACACCAATTTTTGTGGCTCCCTTTTTTTAACCCCTTAATCTATACCATTTTCAAAAATAATTTGTAGTTTAGAAAGTAAACTCGAAGCACTAAAAACATTGTTTGTTTTGTATCTTAAAATTTTGAGTGTAGCTATCCACAATTTCTCATCCAACATTAGTATTTCCTGATTTCAGAAAAAAAAAAAAAGGTGGCCACTTAAGACCCCTTTTTTCCCCCCCATCTTTCTGCACTTACCCATAAATGAAACTTTATCCCAGTTTGTGATTACAAAGTGCATCTATAATCCCTAGAAATAACACCAAATAAGAAGACCAATACACTACTACCCTTTACAATAGTATCAAAAATCAACTCCCTTGAATATTATAAGGTTGGCACTGCTGAACATCCAAAATACTAAGAGGGGGGCGAATCAATATTCCATTAAACCATTTAAACATAAGCCTTCCAATTACCAAAACATATCCAACTGTAATAATGAATGAAAGCATGAAGAATTCACAAAATCACATAACACATCAACACCAGTATTTTCACATGGAAAACCCAAAATGGGAAAAAACACAGTGAGGGTTAGCTCACAATATATTATATCTGGATATAGTATATTACATAAATTCTCATTGCAGGTGGACTCATTGTCCACAGAGAATAAGATAGAAGAAAGAAGGGGTGGCTACACAGCCTATTTGAACTGATACAATAACATCTATCATATGTTGAATTACAGTTCTGATGAAGTACAAAAACAACCTCTACACTGATCTGGATCAATAATTTGCTCTGCTTTGCTCTAAATTATCACAATTTGCACAAATCTGATTATATACACATCACACACATGTAGGTGGAACACCATACATGTCATATGTCACTCATAACTCACATCACTTCCACTTCTCATAAAAACAATCCACTATATATATCCACATCAAGTGTAACTTCAATTAGGTCAGCTTAATTAGAAGTAACATGGAAAATTGAACATGTCATCCTCAAAATATTTCTTCCACATCTCACACCTTAATTCAAAATTAAAATTACCTCAAGATAGGTCAGGATAGACCTAATATAGATCCCACATAAGATAAAGAAACTTTTTCATCCTTCACAAAACATCAAATGTGTTAGGTTGGCCCCAAATAAGACCTAAACACAAAAAACTTCATTTGTACACACATTTCACTACACATTGAGCTAAAATCTTGATTTCATCTAGAATTCCCACTCAACATACATCTAAAATCTTATCTTCAATATTGCATCACAAATTAATTATCTGTGAAGGAATGCGGAATCTCCCACACCGACATTCTATGCAAGAAATGACTATAATACATAGAGCTAAAATCACTCATTCATATCTTCCAAGATGCTTCACAAAACATCACAAAATATTAAATGTATATGCATTTGATGATCTCAAAAATACAATTAGAATCATAAAGTGATATCTCTATTTTTGGTGGAGTGTGGACCCAAAAACTAATGCACTAAACCATTATACTATCCATACCAACTTATCTTGTATGAATGTCTTCAATAATAATTCTAAGGCATGCTTGGGTGATCCAAAATAATGTTGACATCAATAATAATATTGGATCATACAATATATACACACCATGCTCATGTTGCCAAACTGCATCATCAATGACAATCTTCCAACAATCTTCCCCTTTGTCATTGATGACAACATGCATACCAAAACATTCTCCAAAAACTTTTCTCTCCCCCTTACACATATCTATCCCCATGTTCCACTTGCCAATATCTCTCTAGATATTTTTCCAAGTATCTCTCCAAATGTCTCTCCCCCTTTAACATCAATGGAAACAAGTGTATCAGAACTTTGTATGCTCCCCCTTAGATGTGAAAATAAAAATAATTGGAGGAATGTGCTAACTCCCCCTTAGTAAGTTAACCAAAAACTTTCTATACCTTCCACATATATGCAAAAAGAATTTGAAAAACTTGAAAAATGCATGAGTAGAAATGTTCAACCTAAATATGTTGACCCTTGAAGCTTCTGGAAGATAACTTGCCACATAGATTTTCCTTCTTCCCAATGTTTCTTTGTTTCCACAAGTGTTCTATACTATAACTCAAGCTCCACAGGGTTTCTTCTCCTACTTTTAGAGTACTAGGGTTAATATTTCCCTTTGAAATACTATATGTACTGGCAAGGGCACTTGAGACAGGTATATACTTCATCTTCACCAAGTCCCTTAGCTTCCCAAAATGTCTGATTATCTCTTCTTTCTTGCTTTGCAAGGTAAGGAATTTGTCATGTAAATCCATTATGGCAATCCAGGTTTGATCATCTCTATCTTGTACTGGATCATAAGTATTTGATGCACTATTTATTTTCATCTTAATTGTATCCATAACATTCTTTATGCTTTGTGTGGCCTCCAACCACTTAATACAATATGAAAATAATTTATTTGCCTCTTCCTCATAGGCTTGTACATCCTTCAAACATTCTACAATTCTGTGGTGTGCAATTGCACACTTTTCTATGATATCCGATAATTTCTTCTTTGTAATCCTTTCCTTAGCTTTAGTTTCAGTTTTTCCTTTTAGTCCAGAGACATATTCCTTGAATGAATCAATCAAGAATTTGAAATTCTCCATCACATATAGGGGTGTATCAATGCTTGTGTTGGGGGTTATCTCCTATAAGACCTTTATTGCTTCATCCATTTTAACATTTTCTTCTACATTAGTAGTTGTATCACTAATATCACGCCCATGTTGAACATCAACTATGTGCATTTCTCCTTTCTCAACAATTTTGATACCAATATCCTTTTACTCTATGACTTCCTACTTGACTCTCCTTGCTATGGGAGGACTATCTGTGAGTTTTCTTTTATCACATGATCTCCTAGAGCTACTAGAGGCTTCTGCTACACTCATATTAGCTCTAGTTCTATCTATTGACCTTGGTCTAATGGGATCTTTGGGACTGCTTAGTAATACTTCTACATAGCCAAAAACTTCTGCCTCTAACACTTCATAATTTAGTTGAGATCCAAATAGTTCTAGGTTCAACTACTTCCATAATATAAAAATCAGTGGAAAAAAGAAAGTTGAGGTCGTTTATGTATCTCTTCACCACACTTCTATGAATTCTTTGTCTTTCATTCATTCTTCTTTGAAATATTGCTAAGAATGTTGCAAGGGAATCATCTTGAGAATTCATATCACAAGATTTTTCATGTATTATATTATCTAATGTGCAATAGGCTATACACTTGTCCAATTACCTTTCCCAACCATAGGAACTTCCCTTAAGAAGTATAAAATTAAACAAATCGCCAATGTGCCATACCCAAATATATGCTTCTTCTTCTTAATCTTCTTCAGGTTCTCCATATATTATTTCTGAAGCAACTCATAGAGGTCATAGTCAACTTTGTTCTCAACCATTTCTAATGCCACATGAACCGCAATGGTAGAGACTAAATTGTCTCTATTTAAATGGTAAATCCTGTGTCCAATGAGTATTGTTGCATATCTAACTACCAAATTTCTAATATGGTTCAATGTGCGTGCTTTTTTATCAAGTGTAGCACTTGTTATTTCCATTACATCCTTGTTCTTGATAGACTTTAATACTGGAATTGGTTTGGAGGACCACAAACTATTTATCTCTCTAATTTCTTCCTTGGTTATCATATGAGGGCCATTGATCCACATGAATTGGTCGTGAATTCTACTTAGGGCCATTCTAATATACTTCTCTTTGTAGTCAAAACTTAGAAACTTTTGTCATACATCCAATATTTTTTCATTAGGAATTTTTATTCTAGCTTTAAAGTACAATCATCCCCAACTAACTCATCTAACCATGATATAAATAATTTTCTAGGAGAGAATTCTTCCATATTTCCATGAATGTATACCCTAATGTCTTCAGTTGGTAGAACCCCATAGGGAATGTGTGGAAAATGCACCTAAGGGATCATCTTCTAAGACTCTAGTAGAATATCTTTTAAATTCAGGTTGTGGTCTTTGTGAGATGTCTACAACTTTCGATGTCCCCATAGCATTCAAATTACTTTCAAATGATAATTTCAAAAAACTAGAATATGCAAGAATTATAAATTACCTTTTATTCTACTTGGTGAACTAGGGTTTTGATGTTCTACAACTTGGAGATGCTTTGAACTCTTCAAATTTAATTTTTTCTCCTCTATTCTCCTTTGAATTGTTTTTATTAAATGAATCTTCCTTAGCAATTTTTCATTTAGATCTCTAATTTGACCTAACTTTGGGATAAATGCTTCATACCATAAAGTTGGTAATCCTAAAAATTGTATGCGTAGTCAACTTATCAAGCTCCACAAATCTCTACATTAGCATATTTTATTCTACAATTTACTTCCATAGGTTAAGAATTCCATTCTTCATGACATATCTTTGTGTTATATCTTCAGCAGCTCATTTTTGGTAGGGGTTATAGGATATTCATTAAAGCTCCCCCTAAGGCATAGCTCTGGGCTTAGTTACTAGAGGAAGCATCTATACCAAAGGGTGGCACATATTCTCCCTTATCTTCAGTATCCTCTTTCTTTCTCCAAGTCATTTCCATTTCCTTCTTTACTTCATTTGAATCAATCTTTTTGACTGATTCATTCTTCTTTACCAAATTGTCCTTCCTTGTGTTTTTGCTTCTACAAAATTTACCAATATGTCATGTTCCACTGTAATTATTGCATCCAGAGCATTATTCCTTCCATTCATTCTGGATCTACATTAACTAGCTTTGTGTCCAAATCCATAGCATGTATAATAGTAACCATTGTTGTATCCATTCATCATTTGACTTCTACATTCATTTGCTCTATGTCCAATTTTTTTACACAATAAGCATTGACCAGTAAAGGATGGAGAATTTTGATTCATTTTGCTTCTATATTTCATTGCTCTATGTCTAAATTTATTGCAAGAATTAAAAAAACCATTGAAATATGGGTAGCTTTGAGCATTTGGTTGTCTAATAGAGGGTTTTCTAGCATTGCTTCATTGATTTTGGATCTTTCCATTGTTCTTCTTGTCTTCAGTCTTCTCTACATTAGATGTCTAAGCTTTTTTTGAGCTTTCTCCTTTTTCAAGTCCCAACCCACCTTTGTCTTTAGATGCTTTCTAGCCTACAATTAACTCATCAAGCACTGTAGAACTTTTCTTGAATTTATCTTCATTAATTCTTTCCTTCTCTAGATTTGATCTTAAAAAATTACCTTCTTGTTCAGGCTTTATGCATTCATTAGATTTTCTTTCCACCATTTTATTTAGACATTCCTCAATTATTTTCTTTTCTCCAACTTGTATTTTCGATCTGGTGATGTCTTAATTTTCTTGCTTTAGTTGTTCATTAACTTCCATATGCCTTTCTCTGAATTTCTTGATCTTCTCTCTCATCTTTTTGATGGATTCATTTGCAATTCTTTAAGGTTTTCCTTCATATCTTTGTTTTCATCTTCAACTTTGTTAAGATCTTCAAGAGAAACATTGAGTTCTCTTTTTTCCATCATGTAGTATTTTTCTATGTATTCAATAGCATGAATCTCTTTTGGAGGAATAGGAAACTTTCTATCATCCATATGTTCAATCTCCAAGATCTTCCCAAAGTATTCAAGCTCTTTCCAAGGAACCAAGTTCTAATACCAATTGTTGAACACCTAGAATACTGAGATGGGGGGGTGAATCAGTATTCCATTAAACCATTTAAACATAAGCCATCCAATTACCAAAACATATCCAACTGTAATAATGAATAAAAACATGAAACATTCACAAAATCACACAACACATGAACACCGGTATTGTTACATGGAAAATCCAAAATGGGAAAAACCACGGTGAGGGTTAGCTCACAATATATTATATTCGAATATAGTATATTATAGAAATGCTCACTACACGTGGAATCACTGTCCACAAAGAATAAGATAGAAGAAGGAAGGGATGGCTACACAACCTATTTAAACTAATACCATAGCATCTATCATATGATGGATTAAATTTCCAATGAAGTACAAAAAAAATCTTTGCAACGATCTAGGTCAATACTCTGCTTTCTTTGAATTCTCGCAATTTGCACAACTCTGATTATATTTGTATCGCATACATGTCATATGTCACTCATAACTCACATCAATTCCACTTCTCATAAAAAAAATCCATTATATATATCCACATCAAGTGTAACTTCAATTAGGTTAGTCTAATTAGAAGTATCACACAAAATTGAACATGCCATCCTCAAAATATTTCATCCACATATCATTCCTTAATTAAAAATTTAAATTACCTCAAGATAGGTTGGGATAGACCTAATATAGATCCCACATAAGATAAAGTAACTTTCTCATCCTTCACAAAACATCAAATATGTTAGGTCAATCCCAAATAAGACCTAAACACAAAAACCTTCATTTGTACACTCAACTCGCCACATGTGGAAATAAAAGCTCAGTTTCATCTGGAATTCCCACTCAATAGACATCTGAAAACTTATCTTCAACATCGCAACACAAACTAATTATCTGCGAAGGAATGCAGAATCTCCCACACCAACATTCTATACAAGAAATGACTGTAATACACCATGCTAAACTTTGACATTCATATCTTCTAGGATACTTCATAAAACATCACAAAATATTGAGTGTAGATGCATTTGATGATCTCAAAACTACAGTTATAATCACAGAGTGATATCTCTATCTATAGTGGAGTGTGGACCCAAAAACTGATGCATTGAACCATTATACTATTAGAAGGAACACTTAGCTAAATTTTTGAATAACCATACTTTTCAGACTAACTTATCTTGTATGAATATCTTCAATAATACTTCTAAGTCATGTTGGGTGATCCAAAACAATTTTAAAATCAATGAAAACACTAGATCATACAATATATACACACCGTGCTTATGTTTCCAAACTACATCATCAATGGCAATCTTCCTACATGCACTTTATAATTCAACACGATTACAAAGATTTTCCCAAGATATAATGCTCAAGAAGATCAAAAAAGCCAAAATTACAAATTTTGATACAAAATGAACTTGAGATAAAAACTAGAAAAATTAGCATTATAGTTGTGTAGTTCTCTTTAATACCTTTCCAATTCCTATTTGTTTATGAAAAATAGGCCATCAGGGCAAAAGTTGTGGCATGTTTGAGAAATTAGAAACAAATAGCTTCAACCTAAAATATCTAGTAAAAAATGGAAAAAATATTTTCAATACCTCTATGGATGGAAAGTGCTCATCTCCAGCTTTTTGATGATATCTCATTTTCAAAAAATGGACACCATGGCAAAAAGTCATGTAAGATTTAAAAAAGGCCCAATTTGGCCTATAGGGGGAGCCATGGTGGCCCCCTAGTGACACTCAGGTGGTGTGCTAGTGGTTCTAGTTTGTTAGGTGGTGCTTGGGTGGAGCAATGGGTTGTAGTCAACAATGGAAATTTGTAAACCACTAGTGGTTTGAATTTTTTCTGATCACATACTCCAATTAATAATTTCCACCAGTGGTATAGTTTTATGCTAGCGGCTAATGAAATTAATTGATTAGTGGCCAAATGATGTTGGTGGTTTTGTTCACCATTACGTCTTGTTGAGGCTACAAGCAACCCACCCACTTTGCAGGTGGATTTATGTCACGAGCTCTAAGCCCTTAGCGCATGGCACTTAAGGCAAGTGCTTAGCACTTAATGCCTAAAATTTGTACGATTTTACTTGTAGCGCTAGGGGGCCATATGACCCTCCTGGAAAAAAAAATTGCCTTGATGGCTGACGACACCAAATATAGTCAAACTTTATGTCAAAATTCATCTCCTCAGCCTCCTAAACACAATGGAAAGGTCCTTTTTGGCCAAAAATTCTCTTGAAAAAACCTATTCACTAGATCTAAACTTCAAACCCTTGTTTCCAACTTTTTCAAATGATCTCCAATTTGGGTGAAATGAAAGTCAATCTTGACTTTCTCGAGCCTTTTAGATGCATTGGAATAGACAAAAATGCTATCAGTATAACCAAAAATGTTGCAATCACCTAGATCTCATAAAACACATATCCATTATGAAGAGGTTATTACATCTTTGCAAACCCTTTGTAATTCTTCAAATCGTTCAAAACACAAGAGAAGAGCATATGGGAATTTACAAGATCTTTACATGAAATCTCAATCTCTCAATTAGGAATCTCTAAACTTAGATTTATCAAGACAAAAGCTCTGATACCATGTTAGAAATTTGAAATAGATTTAATAACACAAGGAACCTTTTAAGAGAAAATAAAAGTTACATAAACTAGAAAAACATAAAGAATGCAAACCAAGACTTTGAGAGATTATGCAATGTTGATGTGATAGAATTACATTAAGATCTTCCAAGATGAAAAAGATACAAAAGATGAAAATACAAGCTAGGTAGTGTTGGGATTAAGGTGTCTTAACTTTAGTGAGTCTCATGATTATTTAATTAATTATTTTCCCCTTAGTTGCTGAATTTATTTATTAAATGCAATAATATTTGTTTCCAAATTGCTAAGTTACTTTGTGGGATCCAACGAGGAGTTGGCATCCTACATGTAAGGTACAGATGGGAAAATTGTGACACATGTCACATGGGCACTTCATTGGGAAGGAAGCAAGCATTGAACCCGATAGAATGGGCACGATGTTAACAAGTGGCAATGTAATTTGGAAATAAGCATTGGTGGGGTCCACTTGTGTCACGTCTCAAATTTTGCTTACATTTAATAATGCTAAGTTATTTAAAAATTTATGGAAAATGAAATTTATCAGTTGACTTATGATAAATTTAAGATTTCAATTTCATTTGAAATATATCTATATTCATATAATAGAATACGAAGGATGAATGTTGTGATGAAGTATGGAATCTATTCATTTCAAGCATTGGTTAATGGTTACTAATGAAACTTTACAAGTACAAGTGTGTGAATGCAGGAACAAGTTGAAGACCGAGAACATGGTTGAGGTAGGAGTATTTACTCAAATGATAATCAATAAAAATGTTGGAATTTAGAGCGTGCACACACCACTGAAATATCATAGCATCTGCATTTAACTTACAATTTGGTAGATATCATTTTTCTTGTGTAAGCTTATGCAAACAAATTTATTGGAGCATTTTCTTTACCTTGTCCATTCTATGCTAATTTCATAATAATAAGTGTTGGAAATATATTTTTTATATACATATTAATTGCTCTTGAGTAGAATGATTCAATTAAATTTGAAAATAAATACCCTTGTAAGAGGTAAAAAGAAAATAAATGATGAATATATGTGTAAATATATATATTACTATTGAGGAAAATTGTTTTCCTCTATTTGAAATGTTGAATAGAATTCCTTATTTGAAATTTAATAGATATCCCATGGGAAACAATTTAAATAATCATATAACACCCTTTAACACCATGGAATCTAACTGACACCCAAACTCACAAGAGGTTTTATGCTCAAAAAGCATGGAGGAGTGGGCGGATAAGTATGAGGAGGAGAGTAAAGACCACCTCCAATTTTAGTAAATTCATGAATAATTGGTTAGAGGGGGGTGATCTTGAAGAAAAGGGAAGGGTTTTAGCAAAAAATATAGAAAAGAAAATTTGGGAGACAAACTAGGAAGAAAGCACCGAACCCAGGGAAGAGGAGTTATTTCCATATTCGAATAGAGCAAAAATCATCGAATATTAACAAAAAGAAGTTTTGGATGTTGTGGTTGTGTTGTTGATATGTGGTTTTCATTGATGTCAACTTTATTGGCATTAATGTCTTAGAAGTTGTATATGTCAAGGATATTGAGAAAATTGTAATGAAATAAGTTGCAAGTTGTCAGTGGTGAAGTGAAGTTCAGTCTATTGGTTAGTTGAGTACATTGATGATTAGATGTTGTGGGCTAAAGGGTTTCTTTTTGAGTATATCTAGTTTATCCACGTCAAGTTTTAGAGATCTGCATAAAGATTTGATTGAGTTATGAGTAGTTGTATTTTGACAATCATTCAGTTGCTTTAGTTGATGTTCTTGAATGAAGGTGATGAGATTTTAGTAAGTTTAGTTGCTGCAGCTGCTTCTCTAGTGATTCATAATGTTTGTGGATGCTTATAGATTGTTCCCTATCTGTGTTGCATGTCCACATTGATTGTGGTGCTCACGATTGGAGATTTTCTCTTGTGTGTTCATGGCCGACAGAGTGTTATAGCATGTTGTGGATCTTTGAGGATTAATTTTTGAAGGTGGTTCATGTTTGAGAATTTTATTTTGGGTCTTCACTATGTTGTGGCCGACCTTGGTTGATTCACATTAAAAATCTTTAATGTTTTAGGCCGACAGTTTGAATTCATTTTATTATTTTGTTGAGGCTGACATGTAGTGATGTAATTTCTTGTTATTGATATATATAAGCAATTGTTTATACCATTTGAATGCATGGTGTGTGTGAATAATGTTCTAAATATTTTGAAGGCAGAGCAGAGTGTGAAGAAGGGTGAAAAAGAGTGAATAAGTATTCATGTGCTTAACCAAAACAATAATTAGGCATTAACATATGATATTTTCTTAGTTCAAATCTTGTGGATGTAATCCAAATCTTTTTGTAAGACAGTGAGTCTTCCTTTTGTAATTGATTAGTGAGCTCTAGGAAATGTGCCTACAAAGTGCTTAGATCCTTTCCTGTTGCAGTAACTAGAGACATGTTGATTGGTAAGCTTACTGCTTTTGAGTTGAGTGAATTTGGTGATGCTCTTCCTAAGATAGAATCTACATTCAAGGCTACTACTTCTAGAAGAGATAAATAGATATATGATCCAGGATAAATTTCTTCTAGAAAGGTATTCAAGTATGAGGAGGAAATGTGAGATATTGAAGAAGAGGAGAGAAAGCTAGAGAAGCTTAAAGAACTTATTGTCAAAAGGGAAGCCAGAGGAGAAGGTAAGTATAAAGGGAAATTGCCTATTAAATGTTTTTATTGCAATAAGATAGGTCATTTTGCATCAATGTGTTCAGAAAGAGTCCCTAAGACAAGACATAACAAGCCTAGATTTCAAAGATAGTGCTATTATGTTGTTGATGAAGGTGTGACAGATGATGAATCTGATAAAGGGAATGCAAGTGAGGATGAATGGGTATTTATTGCTATCAAGGAAAATGATCTTGTACCTATTGAATCTGTTAGTTTCTCAAATGTGGAGAAAGATCTAGTTGCTCGAGTTGAAGAGAAAGATGAATGGCTGATTGATAGTGGATGCTCTCATCACATGACAAGTGATAAAAGAAAGTTTGTGAGCCTAGAAAAATATGATGGTGGTGTTATAATATTTGGTGATGACAAAGCAGGTGTAATCCATGGTAGAGGATCCATTTCTCTTGATGGTAAATATAATACTGATGATGTTCTTTATGTGGAAGGTTTGAAGCATAATCTCTTAAGTGTCGAATAGATAGTTGACAAGGGATACAATCTTCAATTCAAGAATGGTAAGTGTAGAATATTGGGGAGTTTTGGAAATATGATTGCTTCAGGTACAAAAGAAAAAGGTAGCATCTTTCACCTGAATGCTACTAGTAAAATTTGTCCGATTGCTCAAGTTGATGAAAGTTGGTTGTGGCATAGGAGAATGTGTCATGTAAACTTTGACAATATTAGCAAGATAAGTTCTACTCAGGCAGTGAGAGATCTTTCTAAGTTGGTAAATCCTACTAATACTATATGCAAGGAATGTCAGTTAAGGAAGCAAACTAGAACTTCATTTTGGAGCAAACAACATTATTCAAATGAAGTGTTGGGGCTTGTACATACTGATTTGTGTGGTCCTTCTAGAGTCAAAAGTCTACAATGAGACAGGTACTCCATGTTACTTATTGATGATTATTCTAGATTGATGTGGGTTACCTTCTTAAGGGAGAAATCTGAAGCTCTAGAGAAATTCAAGATTTTTAAGGCTATGGTTGAGACACAAATAGGTCTGAAGATTAAATTTTTGAGATTAGATAGAGGTGGTGAATTCACTTCCCTTGATTTTAATTATTTTTGTGAAGTGCATGGGATAAAGAGACAATTTTCTGCCCCACAAACCCCTTAGCAAAATGGAGTTGTGGAAAGGAAGAACAGGACAATTCAAGATGTTGCTAGGACTATGATGTTGGAAGGAAATGTCCCTCATATCTATTGGAGAGAAGTTTTGAGTACTGCTATTTACATCCTCAACTGGGTACAAGTCAAAGGTGATACTGGTAAGACCCCTTTTGAGCTATGGACTAGTCATAAGCCTACTATTAGATATTTCAAAATCTTTGGGAGTAAATGCTATATCAGAAGAGATGAAGATATAGGAAATTTTGATGCTAGGAGTGATGAAGGAATCTTTCTTGGTTATTCTACTAAGAGTAAACCCTACTGGTGCTACAACAAGATATTGAGAAAAGTAGTTGAAAGTACAAATTTCAAGGTTGATGAAGACATAGCTAGATGATCCAGAACCTGTGGATATGATTTAGATGATCAGAATAACAATTCAGTCATAGGAAAGAAAGTTTAGACTCAAAATCAAGTCCAGATCATTCCAGTGAATCAAGAAAATCAAGAGGAAGGAACTAGTGAAAGTGCAGAAGAGAGATCACAAGAGCCAAAAGTTCAAGAACATCCTAAGACTCCAAGGTATGTGAGACTAAATCATTTAGAAGATCAAATTATAGGTGATAAGAACAAAGGTGTTCAGACTAGGAGAAAAATTGCAGAAGAATACTGTCTGATTTCAAAGACTGGGCCTAATAGTGTGAATGAAGCATGCAAAGATGAACATTGGGTGGAAGCAATGAAAGAAGAACTACAGAAAATTGAGAAGAATAATGCATGGATTCTTGTTCCTAGACCTAAGGACAAAAATGTAATTGGAACTAAAGGGGTCTTTAGAAACAAGTTGAATGAGCAAGGTGAAGTTGTTAGAAACAAAGCAAGATTGGTGTGTAAAGGATATTCATAGATGGAAGGAATTAAATTTGAAGAAACTTTTAACCCTATTGCTAAGATCAAAGTTGTGAGATTATTTCTTGCTTATGTTGCTTACAAAAATTACAAGGTTTATTAGATGGATGTCAAGTTAGCATTTCTAAATGGTGAATTGGAAGAAGTGTATGTTGAACAACCTGGTGGATTTCAATTAACTGATTAGGGAGATATTGTTTGTCGATTGAAGAAAGAATTGTATGGACTTAACAAGCCCCGAGAGCATGGTATGCTAGATTGGACAAGTATTTGTTGAAGCTTGGATTCAATAAAGGTACTGCTGATAGTAATCTATATTTCAAGATTGATCATGATAAAGATCTTATTGTTGAAGTCTTTGTTGATGATATCATTTTTTGAGGAGATGATAGTTTGTGCATGAAGTTTGTTGATGAGATCTAGAGTGAGTTTGAGATGTCTATGATTGGTGAGATGAAATTCTTTTTGGGATTGAAAATTACTTAATTAGATAAAGGGATCTTCATATCTCAGTCCAATTATGTGAAAGAATTGCTAAAGAAGTTTGGTATGGAAGATTCAAAGCTAGTTGGTACACCTATGGTGACCGGATGCAAGTTGACACAAGATGATGATTTTCCGAAAGAAAATAAAACTAGATACAGATCGATGATTGGTGGATTTCTCTACTTAACTCAAACTAGACCAGATATCATGAATGTTGTATGCATTGTTGCAAGATTTCAAGTTGATCCTAAGGAATCTCATGTAACTATTGTGAAAAGGAATTTCAAATACTTGAAGGGAACTGTTGATTTTGGGTTGTGGTATCGTAAAGATGATGATCTTACTTTGAGTTCTTTTACTGATGTCGATTGGGCAAGTGATGTGGATGACATAAAGAGTACTAGTGGTGGTGCATTTTTCTTGGGTAAGAAGCTGATTTCGTGGTTAAGTAAGAATTAGAATGCCATTTCTCTATCTACTGCAGAGGAAAAATACATTGTTGTTGCTAATAATTGTACTCAAGTATTGTGGATGAAGCAGATGTTGAAAGATATCAGAGTTGTGTATGATGAACCCATTGCTATATTCTGTGATAATTCAAGTGCAATTAGCATTTCTAAGAATTTGGTGCTGCATTCAATGACCAAGCATATATCTATCAAGTTTCACTTTTTGAGAGAGAAGGTGAGTGAAAAGAAAGTTAGATTCGAGTATGTGCCTACTATGGAACAAATTGCAGATATATTTACAAAGTCATTTCCTAAGGATACTTTTGAGTATCTCAGAGGGAAGCTAGGGGTGATTACCCCTCCTAATCAGAACTAAGATGCATTTACTTGCATCAATCTATGATTTTCACAGTCATATCTTGATCTAGATTGATGTTGTGGTGGCTGCTACTCAGGGGGAGTAGTCAGATGTTCAGATATGTGGTTCAGAGCTTGTGTGGAGAAAAGAGATCTTTGTCATTAATTTCAAAGGGGGAGAAGAGTCATGTGAAATTTAAAATTGTGAATTATTTGGAGAGAAGAGTCATGTGAGGAGAAGAGTTGTGTGAAAGATTTGAGGAGAAAAGAGTTAGAACCTAAGGGGGAGTAAGTGTTGAAGATAGTTGTGTTGATGGTGTTTTTCACATCATGTGTTTCCATCAATGTCAAAGGGGGAGATTGTTGGATGTTGTGGTTGTGTTGTTGATATGTGGTTGTCATTGATGTTAGAACTATTGGCATTAATGTCTTAGAAGTTCTATATGTCGAGGATATTAAGAAAATTGTAATGAAATAAGTTGCAGGTTGTTAGTGGTAAAGTGAAGTTCAGTCTGTTGGTTAGTTCAGTACGTTGATGATAAGAGGTTGTGGACTACAAGGTTTCTTGTCGAGTATATCTAGTTTATCCATGATAATTTTCAGAGATCCATGTGAAGATTTGATCGAGTTATGAGTAGTTGTATTCCGATAGTCATTCAGTTGCTTTAGTTGGTGCTCTTGAATGAAGGTAATGAGATTTTAGTAAGTTCAATTGTTGCAGATGCTTCTCTGGTGATTCATGATGTTTGTGGATGTTTCTAGATTGTGCTCTATTTGTGTTGCATGTCTGCATTGATCATGGCACTCACGATTGGAGATTATCTCTTGTGTTTTCATGTTTTTCATGTTTGTGGCCAACAGAGTGTTGTAGCATGTTGTGGATCTTCGAGGATTAATTTTTGAAGGTGGTTCATGTTTGAGAAATTTATTTTGGGTTTTCACTATGTTGTGGCTGACCTTGGTTGATTCGCATTAATAATCTTTAATGTTTTGGGTCGACAGTTTGTATTCATTTTATTATTTTGTTGAGGTCGACATGTAGTGATGTAATTTATTGTTGCGGATATATATAAGAAATTTTTATGTTGATGATGTTTTCTACACAACAACAACTCAGACAGAATATAATATCCTATCTCTTGAAAGGTAAATCTCTATTAGCAGGTCTCAAGAGATAACCCCAAGGTCTCTAATGTCAGGTCTTGACAATGCATAAACAACTCAGTGATAATGTGAAAATGTTGGTAATCACAAGGGGCCTTACAAATGAACAATGTTGGAAGTGTACTTTCATCAGATGCAACAATATGGTGATGCTTTCAGTCCTAAAATTAACCCAGATTCAAAATAAACAACAAAAGAGATAAGGGTTAAGAGATATTTCTAAGACTAAGACCTAAGATCAATCACAACAATGATGAATGTTGCAGATGGACAGATCCCTAATGAAACCAATCTCTGTTTGATCAAGGACAACCCTACAACTCCACAGAAATGGTGCAATCTTCTAAGGAAACTGAATATTTTCAAAATTTGAGCATTCATTCACATACCCAATAACTGGCGCAATGTAAACAAGCATCCATAGTTGAACTTAGCACAAAATAAGGCCCAGAATAACTTTACAAAGCAAATTACAATCAGCAAATTGTTAAAAGTATGCACCAAAGATCGATCAACATCATTAACATTTTACCATTATTGCAAAAGAACTGAAATCTAACATCTAACATTGAGAATTGAGAACAAGAAACCATAAACTGTCAAAGTGTAACACAAATCTTGCCAAATCAACAATCCAATTGCATTAACTTCTCCAACATTACATAACAATTTCCAGTCTCTCCTCTCTCCTATAGCTACTATCTTGCATAATCTAACTCCTAACTTAGCCAATTATGGCTTCTAATCAGCTCTTCTAACCTAGTCTTACCCCCTTACAAATGAGAAGGCACTGGCCTTTTATAGAAAATTACATTTTGAATCAATGGCTAGGATTTAATTCATCCAATGGCTATAATTGCACTTCTAGAAGCATCAAGCTGTTACATTTAATTTGGGAGTTCATGGTGCATCATCATCCAATTGCATAAAAGCAGTTACATCATGGAACAATGAGAAAACAATATTATGCCAATCTGTCATTAATGAAAATTATGTTTGGATGATGAAATCAGCTTCACATGTCTTCCAGAAACTCCTTCCAGCTATAGACAGTTTGGGAACGGATTCATATGCAGGCCCCACTTTTAAAATTTGAATTGAACTCTTCCATATTTCCCTTTTGGCATGAATCCATATGCAAGTTCCCCTTTTAATATTTATTTAATCCTGAAAAAAATAGATGTCATCATTAGTAGCTAACATGTTAAAAAAAAAATCCAATCCAAATTAAACTTGAATTAAATTTTGGCCTTTTAGAAAAACTTACATTTTTTATTGGGAACTTTCCATTTTCATAAATTTTTCCATTTTGGGAATTTTTAATTCCAAAATTTTCTATCCATCTCAAGAATTTCATTTTAAACATTTTAAAATTTCAAGGAAAAAATCCATTTTTGAAAAAATGCATTTGGAAAAAAAATTCCATTTTGAAAAAAAAATCATTTTTGAAAAAATTCCATTTTGGAAGAAAAAATATTTTGAATTTTTTTCCACTTTTGGAAATTTTCGGGTTTTTGAGGAATTTTGGGATTTTGAGGGGTCTTGGGATTTTGAGAGGGTCAAGGAATTTTCAGAAAAATCCTGAGGGAATGGATTTTCCTTGATTTCCTACAGGGCAAAAATCCCCTAAACCTCATAACTTTTTTTCTATAAGGAATTTTCAAAAAGTTCTAAAAGCAACCCTACCTAATTTTTTGTCCTCTATCCATAGGTACAAAAAAAATCACATATAACATTGAAAATTCACTTCAAAATCCCCATTTTCAAATTCCAACACTTGCAAATTTCCTCTAGAGCCTAAAAATATTGTCCTCATCAAATCGAGTCTAGACTTAATCCCAAAATAACCTCCCAAAAAGAGAAAAACTAAAATTCGACCAAGCCAAGAGGAAGAGATGCAAAAGAAAAAGAGGGTCCCCGCCTCTGGTGGGGTTGTTAGCTCTCAAAAATGCAGGCGGAAAACCTCAAGAGGCTGCCAATCTCTTCGTACGTTTTAGGGTAACAACCAAGATCAGATGTTTTAGACCTTCTACTCTTCAGGTGCTGGTAGACCTAGGCGGGTGTACCTATATGAATGAAGTAGACTTAATGTGCTTACCTCTCTTGAAATATTTTTCCCACAATGGCAGATGGGAGTGGACAAATGAAATCAAATTTGGTATAGATTGTATAGCAATATTCAAACTAAATCCTAATATGTTCAGTTAACAGATGTAAAGAAAATGAATGAATCTAAATGGTGAGAAATGTAGAGACTAGTGCCTTATTGGGTATACGGATTCAAATGAAATAGAAATGGGCAACTTATTTCTAGAGAACACTCAAATTGTTTGGCATATATTTTGTTTATAACTTGTATAAACATGGAAGACTATGATTACTAAGCTCTTCTTAATGATCTAGATGAATTTCCCTGATTACTGTGATTAATCAAAAGGATTTAATCCCTCTTTGAAAGAACCAGTTAATTAACCACATAGATACAACAAATGTGCATTGATAAACTAAATATAAACTTGTTATACCAATTTAAATAACCAAAAAAACCAACCCTGGAGACAACTTTAATAATACTTTCAATAAGCACAACAGACAATTGACACCAGAAATGAACCACCACATCAACTGATTTTCATTGATATCTCCATTTGAAATCATGCATCATAGTCTCTAATCTGAAAATTTTATTCTACTGTATCCATTTCTAATTTATCTACTATCTAATCTAATTATCTAATCCCTTTCATTTACAGTCAAAAATGGATATTTATACATTTGTATCTGAAGAGACACATCGCTTCGCATTCCAAATGTCGGACAACAGTATTCGAGCTTTGCCATTATTCGCTAAGCACTCGCCAAGACATTTTGTAGTCATACCAACCCAAAGTCTTATCGATAGGTATCCTTTGACCTTTTGTTTCCCTGTGACCCACAGAGTCGGGGAGATGTCTTATAGATAGTATTTTGTCTTGCCGAGATGTATTCCTTTGTCTCATGTGGGTCACAGCGAAACAAAAGGTCAAAGGATACCTGTCGATAAGACTTTGGGTCAGTATGACTACAAAATGCCTCGGCAAGTGCTTAGCGAATAATGGCAGAGCCCGAATATTGTTGGCCGACATTTGGAATGTGAAGCGATGTGTCTCTTCAGATACAAATGTATAAATATCCATTTTCAGACTATAAATGAAAGGGATTAGATAATTAGATTAGATAGTAGATAGATTAGAAATGGATACAGTAGAATAAAATTTTCAAATTAGAGACTATGATGCATGATTTCAAATGGAGATATCAATGAAAATCAGTTGATGTGGTGGTTCATTTTTGGTGTCAATTGTCTATTGTGCTTATTGAAAGTATTATTAAAGTTGTCTCCAGGGTTGGTTTTTCTGGTTAT
Organism: Sequoia sempervirens; assembly: GCA_007258455.2. Lineage (NCBI taxonomy): Eukaryota > Viridiplantae > Streptophyta > Pinopsida > Cupressales > Cupressaceae > Sequoia > Sequoia sempervirens. The sequence goes on from VDFB02047230.1 coordinate 474,730,150, forward strand.
TTAAATTGGTATAACAAGTTTTTATTCAGTTTATCAATGCACATTTGTTGTATTTGTTTGGTTAATTAACTGGTTCTTTCAAGGAGGGATTAAATCCTTTTGATTAATCACAGTAATCAGGGAAATTCATCTAGATCATTAAGAAGAGCTTAGTAATCACATTCTTCCATGTTTATACAAGTTATAAACAAAACATATGCCAAACAATTTGAGTGTTCTCCAAAAATAAGTTGCCCATTTCTATTTCATTTGACTCCGCATACCCAATAAGGCACTAGTCTCTACATTTCTCACCATTTAGATTCATTCATTTTCTTTACATCTATTAACTGAACATATTAGGATTTAGTTTGAATATTGCTATACAATCTATACCAAATTTGATTTCATTTGTCCACTCCCATCTGCCATTGTGGGAAAAATATTTCAAGAGAGGTAAGCACATTAAGTCTGCTTCATTCATATAGGTACACCCGCCTAGGTCTACCAGCACCTGAAGAGTAGAAGGTCTAAAACATCTGACCTTGTCTGTTACCCTAAAACATATCAAGAGATTGGTAGCCTCTTGAGGTTTTCCGCCTACATTTTTGAGAGCTAACAAATTGGCGACTCCATTAGGGAATTAACTCAAAATCTGCACCTTAATCATAGAGTCAGAAATCCTATATAGAATCCATTGGGAATAACAACTAACAAACATTTTCTCACTTTCAAGAAAGTGAGTGGCGACTCTGATAAAAACATTTCAACATGAATGGTAGGAGATCTCAATACAGGGGAGGTCATACTGGGGCTCCTACTAGCAGTAGTAAATGGACACACAAGGATGATAGGGTTGATAAGGGTAAAAGGATAAGTGATGACATGTGCATGATGAACAAAGACAAATCATCAATACCTCATGGTGAAACATATGACCGTTATGATACATGGAGAGATAATTCAAGTGCAGAACCTTGTACCCCAGAAGAAAAAAGAAATCCTTTTTACAATCCTCAAAAGCAAGCAGAGTGGCATGCTAAATTTAAAGCTAAGGGAATTAGAATTTAGCATGAATATGATCAAAAAATGGAAGGCAATCAGAATGAACCTATTGATCATGAAAGTCCTCAGGACAATTGTGAATCTTTAACTCCTAAAGAAGTAATAGCACGGTTTAAGTTACAGAAGAAGGAGATAGAAGAACTAAATGTTGAATTGCAGAAAGCCCAAATTACTGTTCAGACAGATGGTTGCCCAAGGTATGTATCGCCTCATAAGCAGGATAATCATAGTGCAGGGCCTTCTGATCCATCGATGGTTCCTCACAATCAAATAGGGAATCAATACAGACAGCCAAACCATCCACCACATAGTCCCTCACAATATACAAATATTCAGCCACCTCATGGTTAGCATTATGTGCCACATCATCATACACAACATAATAATCCGATGTATCAATATCAGTACCCACCTAACCCTGCCCCTCAATACACAACAATGATCAGACAATTCGACCTGGCAGGGTTTCAATTATACCCTTATCCAATGGATGGCAGTTGGAGAGGTCTTGTTCCAAAGTTTATAGGGAGTAATGCAGTTATTGCTGAAGAGCATTTAAGGAGTTCCAATGCTTTCATCCAAGATTTGAATGTGCCATATGAATATTTACACATGAGGTTATTTATGATGTCGCTTATTGAAGAAGCTAGGGATTGGTTCAACAGCCTACCAGCATTCTCTATTAATTCTCTCCAAGGATTCCTGGACCGATTCCTCGAGCAATATGGGAATCTAAGTGCACCAGATGCTGCTCTTCATGAATTAATGCAGATTTAGAGAGATAAAAATGACACAATTTATGATTTTAATTAGAGATTCAACAAATTGTAGACTAAAATACCTCCTGGATCAAAATTGCCAAATTTTGTGTCATTGAGTGTTTATTTGAATGCGTTTGATCCAAAAATAGGGTATGAATTGAGAAATAGGTTCCCAAGAAATTTGGCTGAAGCACAGAAGATAGCATTAACAATTGAAAACAACAGGAGGGTTGCTGGGATAATCAGTAAAAGAGACAACCCTAGGGCTCCTCAACAAACAAATAATTATTAGTACAAAAAGGAGAACACACAGGAATGAAAGGCCTAGGTTACATGACATGCCCTATAACACAAATTGGAAAGATGGAAAACCTATAGCAGATAGGCCTAGACACAAAGAAACTCCAGATCCATTGAGGAAGAGGGGAACCTATATGGTAAATAAAAATTATTTTTGTGAAGTTTGTGATAAGCCACATTCCCCATATTATTGTGTTGTAGCCCAAAGAATGCAAGAAGAAGGAATGTTGATGGGAAACGATGGAGAAGATCATACAGTGTATTTGACTTCAAACACTTTTCACCATGTGGAGGAGAGGTACGCATCTTCAGAAGATGAAGGTTATGAGTATGATGTTTCAAATCAGAAATACAATGTCCACATGGTTGAGTAGTAGATCCTTTCTAACTCTGAAGAAGATTATACAGAGCAACATTCTATTGAAACACCTACTCAATGCAGTATGAGGAAGCTTACTAAGGAAGAGATAGAGAGATTAACCATTTCTCTAGTTGAAGAAGCAAAGGGTAAGTACTGGTTGAGAAACAAGACAGTGAATGAGAAGGAAGGTGTCCCCAGGCGAATCTTTATGAAGAATCAAAAGGCGACACAAGGAGTTTCGAAGAAAATAGAAAACAAACAAAATGGTAAAAGCGAACAGAAGCCTGTCTAAAAGGAGGAAGTAAAGGAATTGCATAAAGAAATGCAAAAGACCGATCAGCCAAATAAAAGTGAAAAAGAAGAGAATGAAGGAGAAACATCAGAACAAAAGAAAATGATTAGGGTTGAGGGTTCTTCTTTTGATTTCACTCAGGCTTTATCTCAGGTAAAAATGTTTGTGCCACTACATGAGATGATTAAAATTAAGGAATATAGGGATAGTGCAGTTCAATTGATAACAAATGGTAATTTTGAAAGTAAGATGGCCACTAAAACTATTAATAAGCAAGAGAAAGTGAATATTCCAGAAGTGTGCCTTAATAATGCATTATTGAATCCCCCACAAGTTGATCCTTTTTTCACTACATTACTCATAAATAACAAATTGTTAAGGAATTGCATGATAGATTATGGCGCTGCCATAAATATTATGTCAGTGGGAGTAATGAAGCAGCTTGGCATGTGGGTTGATACTAATGGGGGAAAGTGCTATGCAATGGATAACATACATGTTCCTATGGTAGGTATCATGAGAGATGTTGAAGTCAAACTGGCTGCTTATCCACAGGCGGCTTATAATATAGATATAACAATAATTGATACCCCTCCTTAGTTTGGGATGCTTTTATCAAGACAGTGGACAGCAGCAGTTGGGGGAAATGTCCAGTTTGATTTGTCTTATGCGACTATTCCAGTGAATGGTCAGGAAGTCAAGTTGTATAGGGAGCCAAGGATGAACCAGGTTGTTGACTTTGTACCTCAAAATCAAATCAATTGTTTCTATGATGTGGATCTTGGTAATTTCGAGATAGAAGTAGCCTAGCTAGAGTTTATCAATACTGATCCAACTGAAAAGCATGTTGCACAAGATTGCAATGGTGTGCGGAGGATGTACTTTGGTGGAGCATGGGAGCCTGAATTATTTTATTGGCCAGAGTCATCAAAACAACGTACCTTTGATCTAGTGAATAAATTTATTGATACCATGCAGGGGAAAAGGTATGAAGACAATGGTGATATCATGGATGAGCATCAAGAGATCGATCAAACACTGCAGCCAATAGAAGATGAGACATGTGTAGGTGAAAACAATTCCTGTGACATCCTTCTTAAGGAAGATGAAGATACAAGTGATTTCTCTTGCATAACAGATTGTGATAAGGAGGGCAGTGTATGTTATGAGGGATCCAATTCAGATTTTCATAATGAGCCTAAGAATTTTGATCTATAGCAAGGAGATTCTTGCGGTCCTTGTGGTTATCGAGAGGAAAAAGCAATGGACAATGCGAGTCCATTTGACAATGAAAAAATAATACCTCAAACTGTAGTTGAAAGCCATGAAGACACATTTGATGAAGAAGAGGTTTGTACATCTGAAAATTATTTCCAAACTTGTCCAAACCTACTGAATGATGAAGAGTTAAAAGAAGATCAGATGATATTTTGCCAAGGTGTGCCCAAGAATGAATTTCGAGTATTTTCAAATCCACTTTATGGTAAAGAGGAGATATTTTTAGACAAACAAAATGACGGAATAAATGATTGTGTTGGTGATATTTCTGATTTCTCACTCTTTGAGGATCTTGGACCTCTTTTTGATGATGATAAAATTGAAGAATACAATTGTAATGATGAAGATGTAGAAACGTGTTCACTCAGCAGTGAGCAAATTTCAGACTTGCTAACTCTTGAATACTAGAGATGTGTACACAAGAATGATTCTGAAGTTTTGTGTCCATCTTACATTTGTTTTGACAGTGAAATTTCTTTGTGAAATGATTCATATGACTCCCAGTGCATTTCTCAAGATGATGGAGAAACCTTTGAGGCTAATCAAAAATTTGTGTTCATTCAAGAAGAGGTATGTGATTTTGAAATTCCTAACTCATGTGGAGAAAACATTTATTTGCATACCAAGGATGATAGAAGTCCAGCATTGATTGGTTCATATATGCAGGATATTGAAGATATATGTCATATTCCAATGTCATTTCCAAATGGTGATACCAAAGAGGTGCAAAAGGTCTCAGATTTGTTTGTCTCAAACAACGTTGATATGACAGAATTTTTTGATTCTCAAGAGAAACATTCTGATGGTAAATTTTTAGTACAGCTGGGAGAGTGTTTTATAATACATAACAGTGAGAGAGATAATGATAAATATTGCATTAAACATGTGTGTAATTTATATGTTAAAGATAACAGAGATTTGTCCCATAATGGAGAATTTGAATTACATAATGATGAAGGGAATTTGGGCCAGGCTGAGCATGATGATTCTCTAAGAACTTTTGATAATAGCGACAGGGAAGGTTGCATGAATATCTTCAAGAAGAATCAGATGAACTCAAGGCAAAACTAGGTGTTTGATAGAGGAAAGTATGGGCTTTTCTTTTGGATGGACTTGAGCCATCATTTATGGTTTGAATTTCAGACCGTAACAGTTCAAAACTGATGAAGTTGAAATACAGAGGATTAAGGGTTGCCAGTGCATGGATAAATCTTGATAATCCTCTTAAAAATTATTTTCCATGCACAATAGTTTAGGGTTTTGTTCATCTCAATTTCACATTCATTGCCATTCATTTCCATTTTGCTCACTGTTCCATCATCTTGTGTCTGGTCTACTCACCCAAAGATCTAGATCCTTGCAATGATTTTACAACCATTCATCCCCAGAGGGAGCCACTATTAGAACTATAAAATTTTGAATAATTTCACAAGCTTTTCATATCCCTAAGTTTCCAATCGAGTCCTCGCCATATGCTCAAGGCCTCTCTTCATAATATTTTTCTCACATTTTTCCCATTTTTATCCCATAAAATTCCATCGAGTCTTGAATAATTCACATTATATTCTATATCAGCATGAGATTATCAAGGTCTCCCCGACCCATAATGCATTCTTGTTAATATACGTCTGTTGTTGACTATTGGCAAGACTTTTTTGTTGTCATAGCGATCAAAATTCATATATAGGCACCTATCGGCAGGACATAACACTTTGTCTCAGCGACTGAAAATTCATATCGGCAAGAGGGTCTTCATTGGGATGATTCATAGCAAATTTATATTGTCTCACCGACCGGCGCAGTGTTAGTGTAGGTTTTTTAATATTATTTTTCCTACACATTATTAAGCATACCTTAGGTTATAGGAGATGTGGTTCATGTGAGGAAATGTGGCATAATCCATCGATTACATGTGTTGCTCCCACTCACACTTGGGTGGTTGAGTTTCACACCCTCTTTTGGCCTTATATGCCACCTCACAAAACCACTCATTTGTCTCTTTCTGAGTAGGTTATGCCACCTATTTGGCATTTTCCAAGTAGGCATAACTCCCACCTAATTTGGTTATTTGGGAGTTATTACCCCTCTTGGAATTATTTGCCCATATTCTACTATATATTCTACACTCACCTCTCCCTCCTATCTAGTTCAGATCTAGCTCCTATCTAGTCTAGATGAGTTCATATTAACTCAATCAATTCAAGGGAGAGTTGAGGCATATTGTATCATTTAGTGTGTGATATAACATCATTTTGTTATTGCACTATATTCCTGCATTATATCTCTTGTTGCTCTCGTGTGGAAGGTTTATCTTGGTTTTGTAGGTGATCCTGGGTGCTCGAGTTCATCAACAACTCTTACATGGTATCAGAGCGTCAGATCTGCAAGCCCCTTCTCAAATTTGAGAGATTTGTGAGTTTTTAATCAGTATTGCAGGTTGCAGCATGCCTTTACTTGTCTTAAGTAGCTGATTCTATTTTTTCATGCTGTTTTTTTGGTTGTTGGGGTCGTTTTATGGTGCTAAAGGCATTTTTTTTACACTAGATCCATATTTTCTGTATATTTTAAAGAAAATCCGCCATCTGGGTTTTGTTCATAGCAGAAAAAAACTATCTGGGTCGTTGCTATTTTCTACATACAGGTTACATATTTTGCAGAAACTAAATCGGAACATTTCAGCAGACCCCCTCTCCAATTGCATTTTTGATTTTGCAGTCAATCTTTGGAGGGCCATAATTCAGTCATATGAGCTCCTTTTTCAGAGCAATTTTTTTTGATTTGGGTTATAATTTCGCAGGCTTTGCAGTGGTATGATCCGTTTTTGCTCAAGTGATCTGAATTTTCTAGAAAATTAGTTTTATCAGCAGATCTGAAGGACAGTTCTCATTTTTTGGAACTTCAAATGGCTATAACTTTCACATATGACCTTGGATCGAGGTGATTCTTTTTTTGAAAGTTGATTTTTTTTTAGCACTACACATTGGTGCTATTTTGAGGTTCTTATTTTGAGATTATTTTATACTTTCAGTATTTGGGTCCAATTTTGGACATTGTAAAACTCTGGAAAATAACTCCATAATTGTAAATGCACTAATTATAAAGTGCCACCATTATATTTTTCTGGGGGGGGCATGATTGAGTGAATTTTTGGGGGTAATCTTGTAGTTGATTCTTCATGGGTTTTTCTATTCATCCTTCTGTGGTAATGTTGAATAAGGATAATTATGAGTCTTGGAAGAATGGCATCCTGACACATCTCAGGTGGCTTAAGCTCTTGCCATACCTTTATGGGCTCATACCTGAACCAGACACACCTTGGAAGCAATCAATTTGGGGTAATAATAATGATCACATTATAGGATTAATTGGTACATATATTGGTGTTGATATTTATGTGGAGATCTCACATATTGAGTGCCCACACACACTTTGGACCAAGATTTGGGAGATTTTTGGAGACCATCATATCTCTCCATTCCCAGATGATCCTATTGCAGATTGTTTAATTCCCCTTGATGATGTTGATAATATACCCTATGATGATGATACTTTAGAGGAGCTTGAGGATAATAAATGTCTTGAATGTCTAGTTGACAAAGAGACTTCTCTTCTTGCTTCTCCTCCTCCTATTGAGATCACATCCTCATTTACTATTGCATCTGAAGATACTTGTGTTGCTACATTCATGGCTTCTTGTGATTCAGTGCAGCAAGATACACATTGTCTTCCAGACATAGCTACTTCAAATGACTACTTGACAGACATTGCAGGTTTGTTCATAGAGTCTCATATTTCGGACTTGGGAGACACTATTCATGGCATTCATTTTCTCTTTGATGAAGTTGATTCTTCTTCAGTTGTTCTAGAGGAACCTTTGTATCCTCTTGTTCATTCTCCACATGATCATTCATTACAGTTTGACATGATTATGGATACTTTTGAGCAGCACTTGGAGGAGCCACATTTGTCTTCAGAGGAGATATCTTTGTCTTCAGATTTTGTTCTACATCCATCTCCATTAGGTTTTGGATTGTCATCTTCTGCAGTGTGGCCTAGAACACTTGATTTGATGGTGACAACTTTTAGCATCGATGTGGGGACACCTAAACAGAATTCAGAGACATCATACATTCTTCCCTCATATTCATTTCAGGAATGGGAAGACATTCTTCATACACCTTTGGTTTTGTTTCTTCCTAAGGGGAGGAACATTGTTCGACGATCGTGGACCATGTTCTACATTCAGCTTCGAGCTTCAACCATTGGCATAGTTGACTACTTTGGGGAAGGCTACATGGTCTTTCCTATCCTTTCTATTTTGGAGGGGACTTCTTCCTTGCATGGGATTCTTCTTGTGTTGGGAAACTTGTTTTCTTTTCTCTCTTTTGGGAGGAGTTTTGTCCCACTGGGTTTTCTCCTTTACTCCATTTGTGAGAGAGTATTTTGTACATGGGTACCTAACATGGCCTAGTAGCCGGGACCCATATTTGCATCTTTGCATTCTTTCATCCTTTCACCCACCTAAGCTATGCTTAAGGGGGGGTGTTAGTGTAGGTTTTTTAATATTATTTTTCCTACACATTATTAAGCATACCTTAGGTTATAGGAGATGTGGTTCATGTGAGGACACGTGGCATAATCCATCGATTACATGTGTTGCTCCCACTCACACTTGGGTGGTTGAGTTTCACACCCTCTTTTGGCCTTATATGCCACCTCACAAAACCACTCATTTGTCTCTTTTTGAGTAGGTTATGCCACCTATTTGGCATTTTCCAAGTAGGCATAACTCCCACCTAATTTGGTTATTTGGGAGTTATTACCCCTCTTGGAATTATTTGCCCATATTCTACTATATATTCTGCACTCACCTCTCCCTCCTATCTAGTTCAGATCTAGCTCCTATCTAGTCTAGATGAGTTCATATTAACTCAATCAATTCAAGGGAGAGTTGAGGCATATTGTATCATTTAGTGTGTGATATAACATCATTTTGTTATTGCACTATATTCCTACATTCTATCTCTTGCTGCTCTCGTGTGGAAGGTTTATCTTGGTTTTGTAGGTGATCCTAGGTGCTCGAGTTCATCAACAACTCTTACACACAGGAGTATACACTTTGGCCAAAAAAATTGTATTCAATATGTGGTCTCACCGAATGGGTCATGTCTCGCCGACCAATGCATGAGGAGGCTTATCGGCCAAACTAAGGGTATTCGGGATGAGGTCTTAGCGAATTCATGGTGTCTTACTAACCAGTGACAAGGATACACATATTGGTAAGACTAAGGTGCATCAAAGTAAAGTCTTGGTAGGTGGCTTCGGTCTTGCCGACAAAACACAAAAGGATTCTATTAAAACAGTATTGGAATGAGGTCTTGGCAAATTCCTCCGGTCTCACCGACAATGCACAGGAAAGTTCTATCAACAGTTTTCGGAGTAAGGTTATACTTTCGTTCTGACTCTTTTTCACACCGATGTGTTGTTTCATCGGCGAGAAATCCCATATGTCTCAGCGACAAGAACACGATGGGGTACTTCGGCAAGACAAAGGTATTCTATGAAACCTCTTCCCAACTCAGAATTGTCTTAGCGACCGGAAAATATACCACAGGAAACTTTTGGTAAGACAAGGTATGATCTGTGGGATGTCTCCCCAACAACAGAGGTCACAACAAAACACAAAGGATGCAGGATGACTTTTGGCGAGACATTGACTTTGGTTTTACTGCAAGGTGTCACAGTGAATATTTGGCTAATATTAACAAAGGCTCAAATACTATTGCTTGCCGACATTGGAATGTGAAGCATTATGTCTCTTCAGATGCAGATGTATAAATATTCACTCTCAATTGTGAATAGAAAGATGAGACATTAGAGATAGATTAGGTAGGAGGATAGGAATACAATTTCCACAGAACAGGGACTATGATGTATGATTTCAAAATGGAGATTTTAATGAGAATCAGTTGATGTCGCAACTCATTTTTGGTGTCAATTGTCTATTGAATTTATTGAAAGTATTATTAAGTTGTCTCCAAGATTGATGCTTTCTGGTTGTTTAAATTGATATAACAAGTTTATATTCAGTTTATCAGTGCACATTTTTTGTATCTGTGTGGTTAATTGATTGGTTCTTTTAAGAAAAGATTAAATCCTTTTGGTTGATCACAGTAATCAAGGAAATTCATCTAGACCATTAAGAAGAGCTTAGTAATCACAGTCTTGCATGTTTATACAAGTTATAAACAAAACATATGCCAAACAATTTGAATATTCTCCAGAAATAAGTTGCCCATTTCTATTTCATTTGACTTTGCATACCCAATAAGGCACTAGTCTCTGCATTTCTCACCATTTAGATTCATTCATTTTCTTTACATCTGTTAACTGAACTTATTAGGATTTAGTTTGAATATTGCTATACAATCTATACCAAAATTGATTTCATTTGTCCACTCCCATCTATGATTGTGGGAAAAATATTTCAAGAGAGGTAAGCACATTAAGTCTGCTTCATTCATATAGGTACACCCACCTAGGTCTAGTAGCACCTGAAGAGTAGAAGGTCTAAAACATCTGACATTGTCTATTACCCTAAAACGTACCAAGAGATTGGAAGCCTCTTGAGGTTTTCACCCTACATTTTTGAGAGCTAACAAGGGCGTGTGTGCAAAAATTGCACAATAGTTTATACCATTTGAATGCATAGTGTGCGCAAATAATCTTCTAAATATTTCAAAGGTAGAGCAGAGTGTGAAGAAGAGTGAAGAATAGTGGAGAAGAGTGAAGAAGAGTGAAGAAGTGTTCATGTGCTTAACCAGAACTGTAATCAGGCATTAACATATGCTATTTTCTCAGTTCAAATCTTGTGGATGTAATCCAAATATTTTTGTAAGATAGTGAGTCTTCCTTTTGTAATTGAGTAGTGAGCTCTAGGCAGTGCGCCTGAATGCATGTGAATTCCCCATTTCATTTTCTTATACTTTTAACATGGTATAATCTTGTGGACTAACCTCCAACGTGGTTTTCCCCTAACATGGTTTCCATGTAAAAAATTCTTGGTGTTAAGTGTGTTTCTGATGTGTTGTTGATTTATGCTTTCATGGTCATTGATCAAATCTGAGATTAAGGTTAATAAGTTGAATAAGTTTGAAATTTTGTGACAAATGATTCACCCCCCTCTTAGTTGTCTACCCTTGTGTTTCCAACAAGGAGGTAATTTGAGCTTTTATTTTGGTTTAACTATTGTTTCCTTCTCTACAAAAAGGATGGTTTTTTTGGCTCTTACTTCGATCCTATTCAATAGAGAACAAATGTCTTGAACTCATTTTCTATTATCTCTATGCATTTGTCATTCTTTTATCACTGGAAACCCTTGTATTGAACTTATTTTTTGTGTATGTTGAACCAAATTCATTCATTGTTCACTGTGTAAGGTGGGAAAAACCACCATTCATTTGCTATGTTTCATCGTTGTCATGCAAAAGTTTGATCTAGTTGAAATTATCCTTTCTCATAGTTGGGTCTTTGTTTGCATGCTACCTCTCTGTGGGTGGCCATTTCCAGTGTATTATTCGATGTTAATGATTCTTAACCATTGTAAGAATCTGATTATGTTTGGAAAAACCTCATGTGGGGCTCAGATGTCTCTTTAATGGCGTTGAATAGTGACGCATGTTGCGTTAAAAGAACAAACAAAGAGTTGGTACTATATTTTCTTGCAAAGAGAGTATCATTTGCATGTGAGATCGCCATATATGGTAATGATAACCCTATTTAGATAATAATCAGTTCAATGAATTTCTTTCATTATGTCTAAATGTATGTTGTGAACAATTTTAATCATTCAGTTTAAATGTATGTTAAAGAATGATTTACATTGTTCTAAGTAAATGCATGTTTGAATGATCATTATTGTTTTTCCTTTTGATGAATGATTCTTCCATCATTTTGTTTAAAATACTATAGAACAATTCCATCATTTTGTCATACCAAATCATGGAATGATTCCATTGTTCCAATGTTTATGCTTGTTGTTGAATGTGTCCATCGTTCGGTCATAAGGAAATTGTCGAATGACTATTTTTGTTCTGAGATTTAGCCTACTAATGAATCGTTATCATTGCTCCAAAATAGAAGTTAACATAGAATGATTGATAACATTCTGGTCTTAAAAGATATTAATATGGAAGTAACATGTGTTATGTAATGATGTCAATTCCTATGCTAAAGGTCTAGGGATGTTATTAATCCCATCGATACCTTTCAAGTTTCTCAATTCGCAAAACAATTTCTATATTATATATACATATTTATGTACATATATATATGTATCTATGCATAGTCGTCCAATTGAGTTGTCAATCATCGGTGTCGAATGATAAAATTACATTGATCTCTTTCTAGGTTAAATGTTGCCTCTAATATAAATGATTGTACCATAACATTTACATAATGAATGTATGTTAATGGCACTTGATGTTGGTCGATAACACACTTTTCATTCCAATGATAGCATGCATATCGACCCATACTGTGATTATGTTTTAAGGGATAATAAGAAATACTTGATATTCATCATGTTGTTCTGATCATGAATATTATTGAGTGATTATTTAATCTGAATGATAATAATCACATTGTTATTTATTGAAAATGTTGGTTTAAAAGAATGAATAGAAAATTGAACGATATGTGATTACCTATAATGACCTCTAATCAAAAACATAATGACACTCTTAATAGTGAGCTAAGACAAATGAAACCAGTTTTAAACCAAACTTAATATTCATTTCATTGATTGTTTAATGACTTCATTTTAAACGAAACAAAATATTGGTAAAGATCATAATGAAATAAGAATAACTTGTGATTTTTCCAGAGAATTAAGTTAGTGATGCAGATCCAAGGTGGAGAAGACTCAAAACTAATTAGACCTCAATAAAACATCAACCTTTGAAATCACAACCAACCACATTGAATCAACTAACACCAACAAGGTTATAGACTCCAAATCTCACCAAATAGGCTTATCTTTTAGAGAAGGCCACCAAAGGACCAACCCAACATCATTTAGGTCCTTTCAGACCCCAAAAAAAATCCCAAGCCAATCATACAAGGCTTATTTACAACATTATAGACAAACATCAAACTGACCTACAAAAAGGCTACAAGAATCAGCCCTGTTTTGCAAACAAAGTACTCTTTAAACTTCTCCTAACCCCTCAATCTCTTGGAAAGTCCTTAAATATGTCTCAAAGCACCCAAATCCACTGGTCTTTGACAATTCCAAACTCTCTAAGCCATCGTTCTCCAAAACCCTCTATTTACTCACAAATACCTAGGGTTTTTAGTATTTCACCCTTCCAAGGCTTTCCAAGCCCAACCAAAACATAAAACTACTTTTTTAGGGTCTTCAAAAACATAATAAACATTCACCAGGCCTTTAGCCTCATTAGATTTCAGAATCACTACTTTAGTTCCTCCATTTCATGTTAAAAACCCACATTTCTAGCCTAGGGTAACATCACCCAGCCCTAAAGATGCCTTGCCATGATTCAATAAAGCATGAAAACTTGAAATTAACATGATACAGGCCTTTCCTCTGAATCACAGGTCACCACAGTAGGAGGAAATGCTCCATTCTTAAATAAATTGAAACTTAGACCCTACTGGCCTGTTACAGGCAGAATAAGAAAGTGAAGATTTCCTTTCACAAAGTTAATTAAAGGATCCTCAAAATAGAAATAAATTAATGTTAAGATATGTCACCACAGTATTCTATGAATTTCAAATCATTGTAGACCTGTACAGGGCCGTATACAGCAAGGAGAGATTAAAATTCAAGAAAAAAAACCTGCAAATTAAAAGTTGGGTGTTGAAATAGAGCACAAATTCCTAAAAAGGCATTTCATTGAACCTCCATTCGAGCTTGCAAGATGTCTTTATACATTTCAAATCAAGACAACCTTCCCTCAATGCCTATAACCACCCTCTAACCACTAAAACCTTCATTTGTCTTAAAATTGCTAACATTGACAATTATTTTGCTAAATAAGCACCATTATGCAACTTTATTGTCCAAGAAACCTAAGACCACTTAAAAACCTTTATCTCCTCCATAATAAAACTTCTAGACCCTTGTCTTACACTTCCATTTTCAATTTGAATAACTTGCCTTCAAATTTTACATGGCAAAATTGACAATTGTTTGAAACAAGAGTGCCTTTTTGCACATTTGATCACCTAAACTCACAAATTCCTTAAATACATAAAAGATTGGTCTATTAGACATTATTTTCAATAAAACAATGAAAAAGCATCTAAAAACTCTAAGACTCACCAAACACCTTAAGACAAATTGTCACCAAAGTGGACTTTGAAACATGGTTGTAGGTGCCCCTGCACTAGTTAGAATGGAATATTTATATTCTGATTAAACATAGATTAATTATTATGTCAATCACAATTTTTTTCTATGTAAAATGACCTTGTGACATTCTAGTTGAATTTTAGATTCACACAAAATTCTAGAGACTTCTTGATCTTTATGTTTCATTTGAATCTAATTGTGCATCTAATGAAAGTTGACACCTTTTTGAATATGGAAATTTTTATGTACAATGAATTTTTCTTTTTTAAATAATGTATACGCATACACATTTTTTTTAATGAAAGGCCATATATGTGTACATGCATAAATCTTTCATTTATGCATTACACATACATGTGATAGACCTTCTTTAAAATTGCTTTATTTTTCTTTATCTGAATAAATATGGATTCATTCCAAGTAGGAAGGAATAAAGGAAATATTGGTAATTTGTATGCCAATGCATGAATTGTGATATTATTATTTTCAATTGATAAAATGGATCATGTTTATGATTAAGTGTCTGATTGCATTATTATTAAATTTGGTCTAGTTACTTGTTGGAAAAACAAGGACAGACAACTGAGAGGAGGGGTGAATCAGTTGTCACAGAATATTTAGAACTTTTCAATCTTTACTTAACTCAATCTCAATTTTGATGAATGAATAATAAACCATGAACAATCAACACATCATAAACACAGAGAATACCAAGATTTTTATGTGGAAACCCTGTTAGGGGAAAAACCACAGTTGAGGTTAGTCCACAATATTATACCCTATTTAAAGTCTATGAATAATGGGAATGCACATGCATTCAGCCACACTACCTAGAGCTCACTGCTCAATTAGAAAAGAGGACTCACTATCCCAAGATTTGGATTAAAACCATCCAAAATGTGAAGTGAGGAAATAGCTTCTTCACAAGCTTGATTACAGTTCCAATTAAGCACAGAAAAACCTTCTTCACTCTTCACTCAAACTTCTTCACACTTCGCTCAATCTTCTTCACAATTTTCTCTGCAAATGATATTCACACATACACACATAGGAGCACACCGAGCACTTTGAGCATACTCTACACCGATGAAATAATCGCTCTTATATATCCACAAGATGAGATTTCATCAACAACTTAGTCGGCCACAAAAAATATTTTCAATGTTGGCCCAAATTTACAAATAAAATTGCAATGTGAATCCTCCAAGGTTGGCCACAACATAGTGGAGACCCAAATTAACAACTCCAACACAAAAATACTTCAATTAATTTCACCTCAAAGATCCACAACACGCTACCATCATCATGTCGGCCAAGAACATGAAAAACTAAACATATAGCGAGAAAAAAAAATCTTTGACCACGAGCACACCAATCAATGTGGACGTACCACAAAGATAGAGCATGATCTAGAAGCATCCAACATTAACAAGAACTAACATAGAAACATTCGCAGCAATAGAAACATATATATTTCAATCAAGAATACTGATAGAACCCACAGAAATACTCTCAGAACACAATTATCCACAACATGATCAAATCTTCATGCGGAACTCTAATTTTTTTTATGAATGAACTAGATACACTCAGCAGAAAACCCTTTAATCCACAAGAACTAATCTTCAATGTATAGAACAAGACACCTTCATGAATCACACATTTCCATTGGGAACCTAGAACACTTCTTTTAACAATTTTCTCAATATCCTCGACATATACAACCTTCAATACACCAAATGCTAATAGTGTTGACATCAATGGCAACCACATATTAGCAACACATCCATAGCATCCAGCAATCTCCCCCTTTGGCATTGATGGAAACATGTGATGTAAAAAACAACATCAACCTAACTCTCAATCAACATTTACTCCTCCTTAGATTCTGACTATTTCTTTTTACAACTCTTCTCAAGATCTTCTTCCCTCAGGGCTCTTCTCCCTAGATAATCAACAGTTTTTCACATTTCATTTCTCCCCCTTTGACATCAATGGCAAAGGTAAGCATTATCTTTCCACATACAAGCTCTGAACCACATATCTGCACATTTGACTACTCCCCCTCAGTATCAGCCACAAAAAACATCAATCTAGATCAAAGTATGATCATGAAGCACACAAATTGATGCAAATCAATGCATCTCTAGTTCATATCAGGAGGGGTAACCACCCCTAGCATCCCTCTGAGATACTCAAAAGTACCCTTTGGCAATGGCTTGGTAAAGATATCTACAATTTTCTCTTTGGTAGGCACATACTCCAGTCTGACTTCTTTCTCACTCACTTTCTCCCTTAAGAAATGGAACTTGATTGATATATGCTTGGTCTTAGAATGTAGTACCAAATTCTTAGAAATGTTAATAGCACTTGTGTTATCACAGTATATGGCAATAGGTTCATCATATTCTACTCTGATATCTTTCAGCATCTATTTCATGCACATCACCTGAGTACAGTTGTTTGCAGCAGCAATATACTCTGCCTCAACACTAGATAGAGAAATGGAATTATTCTTTTTTCTCAACCAAGACACCATCTTCTTCCCTAGGAAGAAGGCACCACCACTAGTACTCTTCCTCTCATCTACATCTCCTACCCAATCTGCATTAGTATAAGCATTCAAAGTAAGATCATCATCATTAGGATACCAAAGCCCAAAATCAATTGTTCCTTTTAGATATCTAAAGATTCTCTTTACAACAATCGCATGAGACTCTTTTGGATCAGCCTTAAATCTAGCAACCATACATACAACATTCATAATGTCTGGTCTAGTCTGAGTTAAGTAGAGCAATCCTCCAATCATTGATTTGTACCTTGTTTGATTTACTTTGGGAGAATCACCATTCTATGTTAACTTACATCCAATTACCATGGGAGTACCAATAGGTTTTGAGTCATCCATACCAAACCTATTTAGCAACTGTCTCACATATTTGGACTAAGATATGAATATCCCCTTGTCTAATTGAGTAACTTGCAATCCCAGAAAGAACTTCATCTCTCCAATCATACTCATCTCAAATTCATTCTTCATTTCATCAGCAAACTTTATGCATAGATTATCATCTCCTCCAAAAATGATGTCATCAAAAAAGACCTCAATAATCAACTCTTTATCATGATCCAATTTGAAATACAAGTTGCTATCAGCAGTACATTTATTGAATCCAAGCTTTAGTAAGTACTTATCTAGTCTAGCATACCAAGCTCTGGGGGCTTGCTTGAGTCCATATAGAGCTTTCTTCAATTGGAAAACCATGTTTTCCTTATCAGTCAGTTGAAATCCATCTGGCTATTCAATGTGTATTTCTTCTTCTAGCTCACCATTCAAAAAAGCAAACTTCACATCCATTTGATAGAATTTATAGTTCTTATATGTAGCATAAGCAACAAATAACCTTACAGCTTCAATTCTAACATCAGGTACAAAGGTTTCTTCGAAGTCAATACCTTCCATTTGTGAATACCCTTTGCATACCAGTCTTTCTTTGTTCCAAACCACTTCACCTTGTTCATTCAGCTTATTCTGAAAGACCCATTTAGTACCAATCACATTTTCATCTTTAGGTCTAGGAACAAGAATCCATGTATTATTCTTTTCAATCTGCATTATATCTTCCTTCATAGCTTCCATCTAGTGTTCATCATTGCAAGATTCTTTGACATCTTTAGGTTCAATCTTGGAAATCAGGCAATAATCTTCTACAATATTTCTTCTAGTTTGCACACCTTTGTTCTTATATCCTATAATTTGATTTTCAGAATGATTTAGCTTTACATCCCTTAGAGTTTTAGGATTTTCTCAAACTTCTGATTCTTTTGTACTTGCACTTGTCTCTGCTTCTGACTACCTTGATTCACTGGAACACATGGGACATATGGAATATATGTCACAATTTGAAGTTGATTATGTGTCTAAACAATCTTTCCTTTGTTTGTACTATCTTCATCTGAATCATATCCACAATATCTAGATGATTTAGCAAAGTCCTCATCAACTCTGACATTTGCACTCTCAACCATTTTTCTCTATCTTTTGTTATAACACCAGTAGGCCTTGCTTCTAGTAGAGTAACCTAGAAAGATTGCTTCATCACTTCTTACATAAAACTTGCCTATATCATCATCTCTCTTGATGTAGCATTTTCTTCCAAAGATCTTGAAGTATTTAACAGTAGACTTATAACCAAACCATAATTCAAAAGGAGTCTTACCAAAATTTCCATTTACATTTACCTGGTTCAAAGTGTACACAACAATGCTTACAACTTCACTCCAATAAAAGTGAGGCACATTTCCTTCAATCATCATTGTTCTAGCAGCATCTAGAATTGTTATATTCTTCCTCTGTGCAACTCCATTCTGTTGAGGGGTTTGGAGAGTAGATAATTGTATTTTGATTCCATGCTCTTCACAGAAAGAATTAAACTCCCTGGAGGTGAACTCACCACCTCTATCTGACCTTAATTGTTTAATTTTCAGACCTTTCTCATTCTCTACCATAGCTTTGAAACTTTTGAACTTTTCTAATGCTCCACATTTTTCTCTTAAGAAAGCAACCCATATCATTCTAGAGTAATCATCAATAATCAACATAAAGTACCTTTCACCATGGAGACTTCTAACTCTGGAGGGACCGCATAGATTAGTATGTATCAACTCCAGTAATCCATTTGAATTATGTTGTTTTCTCTAAAAGGAAACTCTACTTTGTTTTCCCATATGACACTCCTTGCAAATTGTGCTAGTAGGCTTCACTAGCTTAGGTAGATCTCTTACTGCTTGAGTGGAAATTATTTTGACAATGTTATCAAAATTCACATGACACGGCCTTCTATGCCATAACCATATTTCATCTGCTTGAGCAATTAAAAAACTTTCACTAGCAGCATTTAGGTGAAAAATGTTACCTTTTGTCTATTTACCTGAAGCAATTACATTTCCAGAACTTTCAAATATCCTACATCTTCCATCTTTGAACTGAATATCATAACCCTTATCCACCATCTATCCAACACTAAATAGGTTGTGCTTCAAGCCTTCAACATAAAGAACGCCATTAGTGTTATGCTTACCACCAAGACAAATAGATCTTCTACCACGAATCACATAGGCATTGTTATCTCCAAATCTCACAACTTCATCGTCATACTTCTCTAGATTTACAAATTTTCTTTTGCCGCTAGTCATATGATGTGAGCATCTACTATCAATGACCCACTCATCCTTTTCTTCAATTTAGGATGTAAGAGCTTTCTCAACTATAGAAAATTCAATAGCCATAGGACTATTTTCCTTGATAGTAATCAGGACCCAACCATCTTCATTTCCATTATCTTTATCAGACTCATCATCAGTCACTCCTTCAGCAAAGTAACATTTCTTTTGGAATCTAGACTTGTAAGGCTTAGATCTAGGGACTCTTTCAGGACATCTTGATGCAAAATGACCTATTTTATTGCAAGAAAAACATTTGATAGGAAGCTTTCCTTTATACTTACCTTGTCCTCTACCTTCTTTCTTCACAATCAGTGCTTCCAGCTCTTCTACTTCTCTTTCTTCATCTTCAAGCTATTTCATTTCTTCCTCATACTTGAATACCTTTTTAGAACTATCTCCTAGATCATATCTTTGACTATTTCTTCCGAATACAGTAGCCTTAAATGTAGTTTCAGTCTTAGGAACAAAATAACCAAATTCGCTCAACTCAAAGGCAGCAAGTTTTCCAATCAATGTATCCATTGTCACATTCATCAATGATTTGGTTTCTTCAATAGCATGAGCCTTTTCTTTGTAGGAGGGTGGCAATGATCTGAGCACCTTAGCCACAATTTCTTCCTCTTCTAGGATACCATTAGCACACCTGATGCCCATCACTAGTTCATTCCCTCTTTGCATGAAAGAAGAAATATTTTCATCTTCACTCATCTTCAGGTTTTCATACTTTCCTTTCAAACTCTATAGCTTATCCATCTTCACATGTCCATCTCCTTCATACAAAGTTTCTAGCTTCATCCACATCTCATGAGTTGTCTTCAGACCTAGCACATTTTTCATCTCAGAATTTGTTAGAGCACTCAGCAAAGCTTCCATAGCCCTAACATTATTCACAACCTCTTTAACCTCATCAATGGTGGAAGGATCATTCTAAGGAATAACATATCAATTCTTTGTAATTTTCCAAAAAGGTTCACCAATACACTTCAAATCACATTCCATCCTATCTTTCCACAATGAGTAATTTGTTCCATCAAATCTAGGACTGTCCTTCTTGTATGATGCCATCTCGGATCACCTCAATCTTTTAAACTTCTTCAGAGGAACCTACTCTAATACCAATTGTTGGAAAAACAAGGACAGCCAACTAAGAGGGGGGGTGAATCAGTTGTCACAAAATATTTAGAACTTTTCAATCTTTACTTAACTTAATCTCAAGTCTGATGAATGAATAATAAACCATGAACAATCAACACAGAGAAAACACAGAGAAAACCAAGATTTTTACGTGGAAACCCTATTAGGGGAAAAACCACAGTGGAGGTTAGTCCACAATATTATACCCTATTAAAAGTATATGAATAATGGGAATGCACATGCATTCAGGCACACTGCCTAGAGCTCACTGCTCCATTACAAAAGAGGACTCACTGTCCCAAGATTTGGATTAAAACCATCCAAAATGTGAATTGAGGAAATAGCTTCTTCAAAAGCTTGATTATAGTTCCAATTAAGCAAAAAAAACCTTCTTCACTCTTCGCTCAAACTTCTTCACACTTTGCTCAATCTTCTTCACACTCTACTCTGCAAATGATATTCGCACATACACACATAGGAGCACACCGAGCACTTTGAGTATACTCTACACCGATGAAACAATCGCTCTTATATATCTGCAACATGATATTTCATCAACAACTTAGTCAGCCACAAAACATATTTTCAATGTCGACCCAAATTTACAAATAAATTTGTAATGCGAATCCACCAAGGTCATCCATAACATAGTGGAGACCCAAATTAACAACTCCAACACAAAAATACTTCAATTAATTTCACCTCAAAGATCCACAACACACTACCATCATCATGTCGGCTAAGAACATGAAAATTTGAACATATAGAGAAAAAAAAAAATCTTCGACCACGAGCGCACCAATCAATGTGGACATACCATAAAGATAAGAGCGTGATCTAGAAGCATCCAACATCAACAATAACTAACAAAGAAACATCCGCATATATACTTCAATTAGGAATACTGACATAACCCACATAAATAGTGTCAAAACACAATTATTCACAACACGATAAAATCTTCATGCAAACCTCTAAAATTTCTGATGAATGAACTAGATACACTCAGCAGAAAACCCTTTAATTCACAAGAACTGATCTTCAACGTACAGAACAAGACACCTTCATGACACACAGTTCCACTAGGAACCTAGAACACTTCTTTTAACAATTTTCTCAATATCCTCGACATATACAACCTTCAATACACCAAATGCTAATAGTGTTGACATCAATGACAACCACATATCAGCAACATGTCCATAGCATCCAACATTACTCATATATATTTGTTGAACTGAAATAACCAAGATGAGACATACATAGAATATGTTGTAGATTATTTGATTCTTATCATGAAAAGGTCGGTTGGCTAAAACTACTAGAAACTAGGATTAAACATTTACGAACTATGTAATTTAGATAAGATGTATGTTATCTTATGTATGTGGTAGGTTACCTTCTGGGATGGGTGCCAAAAATGGGTTAACAAAGAGTATAGGTTTTTCTTTTCCAAAATCTATTATTTTTAGTTGTATACAACATATGCTTGGCCAAGTGTTTGTAGTCCATTATGTTGAATGGTCTAATTTTTTTTATGATGTAAATGTCCTCCTTTTCCTAACATAGATATTGAATGTTCTAAATGTAGAGAGAAATGCATGTACTTGTTAGGCACACACCAAATTCCACCTTGCATATCATATTCTCATGCTAAATATTTTGTGTAGGGTCAAGTATTCTTCAAATTAGGAAGAATTTTGAGGAAGCATAGCTTCATGGTTGGGTGGAAAAGCACTTGAACCATGTTCTCATCCACCAGATGTGGTGAGAATTGAAGAGGAATCACATGCAATTCTATTTTTTATTATTGTACCTTGTACTACATGATGTAACTTGAGTTGACTAAGAGGCGATGTTGGCCTAATTCAAACTATGTAACTTGTAAATTTGACATTTGGAAATGAATATAAATTATTATTTTTGGACATATTGTGCTATGATAGAAAATAGCCGATTGATTATGTCTTTAATTTATTATTCATAATGTCATAATTTATTTATTTGGTGTTATTTAAGAATGACACATTAAAACTTGTGTTCAAGTTTATCTCTTTTGAAAAGTGAAAATAGGGAAGGGTGACACTTGTCATCACGAGGAACATTTGAGAATTTTAAATTGTAAAAACCTCAAGGAGGAGTGCCCTTATTCCATGCAGCATTTATTTGACTTGTTGACTAAAGCTTGAAGAGGAATTTTTCTTATTTTGGCAGAAAATATGATTTTCTCTATGGGGTGCCTAACATGTGAAGTTGCTTGATTTATGGAGGTACAATCCTTAATGTGCTTACATTTTTTTGCATGTCGGTGCATGTGCGTGCATGTTTAACAGGTTACTAATTGAGTCTATTGGGACTCGTGCATGTTGTTGATTTTTAGTTTACATGCATGTAGAGACTGAGAGATTAACACGTGGAAACATCAATACCAATGTATGAGATGTATTTATTCATGCCTTAGTGCAATTATTTTGTAGAGCTTGATTGTAATTTGTGAGATGTCGTTATCCTGCTAGTTTCACTCTAGATTTGTATCATAGTGAAACTACACCTGCAAGATCATAGACTATGCATATTGTATGTAATTTCTATATTATAGTAATACAATTGATCTGTGGTGTGGGTTTTTTCTTGAAAGGGTTTTACATGTAAAATTTTGTGTTATGTGTTTAATGCTTTAAATTTGAAATAATATTTAATTGCATGTGAATTCTTAAGTTAAATGTGAAATTAAAAGGATTTGAAACAAAGTTTTACAACCTCTTCCTTGATTGGTTTGCATTAGGGAAGCATTTACACACTCGGCTTTCCTTTTAGATAGTGAGTTTATATAGAACTAAGGAGAGGATGTAGGTGGAAAGTCCAACCAATAGGAATCAACGAGGGAAAGTATATGACTCCACCAAAAGTGGAAAGTGCTCCACCATTTAAGGAAGGGGACACCACATCACTTATCTCCTAGTAATAAACCTGCTTTATTATCCTAAGCAAGCTTAATAAAAGTATAGGAAAAACCTAAGACTAAGGGAAAATAAATTAACCCACTAGGAAAATTATAACCTACACCAACAAGATATGTTTCCAAAATGTTAGGATGATTTAGAGGACTATCTAGTGTTTCATATGTCAATGCTATAGAAAGTTTGATGAGAGCAATATTGTGCACTAGACCAAATATTTCCTAAGTTGTGGGAGCATTAAGAAAGTTTATGTCTAACCCTAGTAGAGAGAATTGGAATTTTATGCAAAGAGGGTGTTAACATATTTGTGGGGTACTTCTAATTATTATTTGGTTTATTTTGGTACTAATATCATGGATAATACATTTGATATATAGGGTGTTGTTGATGAAGATTAGGCATATGACTTGGACATTTGAAAGTTCACTAGTGGATATGTGTTTACTCTATTTGGAAGAGATGTGATTTGGATGAGTAAGAGGCAACCCATGATTGATTTATCTATGAGTGAAGAAGAGTATGATTACTATAGTCCATTTTTAAAGGCTGCAATTTTAAAAAATTAAATATTACAATGGATGGTTTTATGGAAACCAAATATAATGTAAATAGACGGCATAGGCCATTTCACATCTCTAAGAAAGATGAAATGGAAACATCACAAGTATAGAGAGCACATACAAGGGAAGAAAAAAAAAGTGTCATATAAAAACTAGCATAGGGTATTAAAGTCATGCTCAACCAAACAAAACATGGTGCTATAACAAATAAAGTAAAAACTCCTTAACTTTCAATGTAGAGAAAGTGGGAGAAATGGCAATGACAAGGACATAGAAGTGTTATGCCTTGCATAACCACCCCATTTTATTCTGGAACAAAATGGATCCCCTTTTTCTTTTTTTTTCTTCACCTTTGATTGTCTGGTTTGGTCTTAGGAGTTCTTTTATTTTCCTCCAGAGTTTGTCTTTTGTTCTATCAAATTTTGGTTCTGCCTCAGCCAGAGTTGGGTTTCTTTTTGTTAAAACTAAAGGAATGATGAACAATAGTGTATTTTATATGCTTTGAGGACTAATGGAAGCATTTGTGTTGCAGGATTAAATCATGCACCTGATGATATTTCTCAGGGAACTTAGTTGGAAAGCATACCTCAGTCACATTTGGTATAAAACTCTTCAAAGGATAAAGTCACTGAGACCAGCTAGAAGTCTTGCCGACTGGAAGTTAGTTCTATTCATTTGAAATATACTAGTCAGCCAGACATTTTAATCGCCATGGTTTTTTATGTATCTCGCCGACCATTGCACACAAGGCTAGTGTCGCCAAAAGAATTTGGGTTCGAGGAGAATTCTTCCCGACTGATAGAGGTCTCACCGAAATGGGTCGGCATCAAGGGAGAGTGGTTTGTGTTCGCTATGAGGTCCTGCTGACAAATGGGGGTCTCAACAAAAGGTTGTGGCTTTGGGGTAAGGCCTCACCGACAGGGTGAGGTCTCGCTGAAGTGGGGTGGTTTCGAGGAGATGTCCTGCCGACCGGGGGAGTCTCACTGAAAGGTTTGAGTTCCGCATGATGTCTGGCTGAAGGGGTAAAGTCTTCCCGACCGGGCGGGGTCTCGCTGAAAGATGAAGCCCTTAGGGAGAATTCTTGCCAACTATTGAATGTCTCACCGAAGGTTATGCCTTTGATGTAATCTCTTTCTGACCGAGGGACTCTTGCCGACAGTGGTTCACAAGGTTGAGCTCAGGGAGACTTCGAGCCAAAGATTTGCATTCGGCATAACATCTTGCCAACTGAAGGAAGTCCTACCGAAAGAAGGGTTTGAGCTTGGCAAGAGTGGGATGATCTTGGCACAATGTCTGGCCGACTCACTGGGGTCTTGCCGATAGGAGGTTTCATCTCTATGAAGTCCTGGCGACCAAATGGATTCCCACCGAAGAATGATGCCTTTGGTATAATGTTTTGAGTTTGGGGAGAAGTCCCGCCAACCCTCCAGAGTCTCGCCGAAAGGTGGGGGCTTCGAAATGTAACATCTTGTCGACCAGGGAGAGTCTCACTGACATGGAATGATATTGGTATAACCTCTAGCCAACAAGTTGGGTTCTCCCCGAAATGAAATGAGCTCACCGAAAGGAGGCATCATCGCTATGAGGTCTTACCGACAAACGGTGGTGTCGCCAAAGGAAGTTGAGCTCAGCATGATATCTCACCAATGATGGTATGTCTCACTAAAGGTCTTTTGGCTTGGCTATGATATCTTGCCGACTGAGAGAGTCTTGCCGAAAGCGATGGACTTGCTAATGGAAAGGGACATTGATATAACTCCTGCTATCTGCCATGACCTCTGGCCGATAATGATTGTCTTGCCAATGGCTTTTTGTGATATCGATATAACTTTTTGCATTCGATATGAGGTCTCACCGACAGTTGTATGCTATGTCGGTGCTACTGTAGAGTATAATCGCATTGGGGAGACACGACAAGTGTCTCACCGACATGCGATTCTGTTTGAATATCTTTTGACTGTCTGGGAATCTTGTGTGGCATATGTTCAACCAATCAAAAGAATCTAAAGGCAAACCATTGGCAGTTTGACTAATTGACTACCCCTATGGAGAAGATCAATAGAATGTGCGCAGCATGGGTTGGCTCAGCGAAGCAATGGTGTTTGGATCTAACAGGGGAGGTCCGATGTTGCTTCCAGAAGAGGTCAACTTGCAGAAAGATCTTGAGCACAAAAAAGCCGAAAGGAAGAAAAGGTTATGAGTCTCAGTGACAGCTAGGATCTCTACTAGCAAAAGGTAGATCGCCATTTATGACTATACTCCAGGGCATTCAAAGCAGCTCTGATGGAAGTTCGAGGGTGGACACGGAGGCTAAGAGTTAATACGATCATTCCAAAAGATCTAAGGGCTTCTCCTGAGGGCAATCCTTCACTGACATGGACACGGGGATGCACATTGAATCCATCATTAACTTCATTCCAAAAGATCTGAGGGCCAACCCTCCTGTAACCAACTGATTTTTTGTAAATCCTAAAAGAGGGGCCAACTTTCTTTTGACACATTCGGTATATATGCCATTTTTTCCCTTTTAAAAAGGGAGATTTTTCAGAAACCAATAGTAGTAGAGAAACTTAAGAGTAGCAGTAGAATAGGAGTTAGATTCGATAGAAGGCAGTAATGTATCCTTCTAGTTCTCTTAGTATAGATGGAAACAATCTGAAGACACAAGTTTTCTGTACACTGGTGATTGTGCTAGATTTGTAAATGTTGCTTATCTGTTTCACTAATAGTAGAAGCAACCAGATTTAAATCTACTTCATATTTTATTCCTGAATGGTGTTTATCTTGGGTTAATCATTTGATTTGAAAAGCTTTCAAGGAATGAAATCTTATTTTATGTTTTGTCTAAATGGTGATTTAAATTTTTTTGTTGAAGTTAGCACTATGAATGAATGAAACTGTGTTTTAATCACAAGTTAATTTTTTTCTACAGTTTTAGTTAGGAATTCCTTGAAAGGTAACAAGTCTGGTTAAGTTGGATGAATTATTATTCTCTTTAGTTCCAAAGCTTTGATCTATCTTTTTCTATTTCTTTAAAAACCCCAGTTAAAGTAGGTTTGAATTTATGTTTGATCTTAGAACAATCCACAAGCTCAACACTAGCAGGCCCCTTGAACATTATAGTTCACATCAACCATTGAGTGAAATCAGCATAGTTGAGAACTAATTTCCAAGACCTTGGGAGTTAGATATCCATGTGTTATTCTTTCTCTTTCAGGAGAGCATAATAGTAATATTATGTTTACTATTGTTGTGCTTGTCAGACCCATGAACAAGAAGATGGTGTAAAATTTTCATATAACCATGGTACCCAACCATAGCTAATGGTATACCCATAAAATAGTACGAAACTAGAGAATGAAGAAGTATAGTGACCAATATCTCAAGCTCCTATGTGTTGGAAAAATATGTCTCAACCTTGAAATTATGTAAGGTATTGTTGATACATAAGGTACTATTCATTTAACAATGATGGGGAATGGGGGGATCCCCCCCCCCACAAGGGGTCTGAGGGGATCATCCCCCTGACTGGGGGTTCGAGGGTAGGACGCCCTAACAAGGGCTCGAGGGCAGCACCTCTAGAAGCCAAATTTTATATACACTTTATTATTGTAAATCTGGACCATTCATCATTATGTCTCATATCTGAAGGTTGATATTTTATTGGCTTGAATTTCCCTAGAAGGAAACCCTATTTTATGAGGGTGTTGTATTACGGTTGTGTATTGTGATGTATTTTGAGAGTCTGATAGCAATTGTGTTACCTCTAGATCTCTGGTTGGTGATACTCCTATGAGAAGCTTGCTCTACCAGTATATTGTAATCTTTGTGATTTATAAATAATATATTGGGAGACTTTTGGAGTGTTAGGTTTTTTCTCCCAAAAGGGTTTTCCCCACGTAAATCATTATGTTTTGGTATGTATGATATTTGTATTTATTTCTTGTTAAGTTTATGTAACTGTTAAAGATCTGTAAATTTTTTGCATTATTCTCCTCTCAAGATTAGTGTAGGAAGTTGTTCCAATACCTTAGCTTCCTTACAACTAGTATCAGAGCTTGGGTTTTTTGAACTAATCCATATTTGAGTGCAAGTTTCTGTAGAAGATAGTTTGTGATCTTGTTGCAGGAATTTTCAAATGGCAAGTTCATCAAGGAGAATAGAGGTGGATAAATTTTCTGGAAATAATTTTGAAATGTAGAAGCTGAAGATGGAGGATTTGTTGATAGATCAAGATCTATGGGATGTTGTTGATGAGAATGTATTAAGGCCTATAGATCCTACTTAGGTGTTCAATATGATGCTATGGATTGTAAAGACAAGGTTTTAATCAAATTATGCTTGGAAGACTATGTTTTAATCAATTTCCATGAATATATCTCTACATGGAAACTATGGAAGAAGCTTGGTGAGATATATCAAGCCAAATCTTTAATGAACAAGATTTTCTTGAGAAAGATATTATATTCCTTGAGAATGGAGGAGGGTGGATGAATTACAAACCACTTGGAAGCATTCAATATCTTGGTGGCTCAATTGGCATTAGTTGGTGCCAAAATGGACGAGGAGAAATGTTAGATCTTGCTTTGTTCTTTTCCTAATTCATGGGATTCTCTTGTTATGGCTATTAGGAGTAATTTTGTTATATTGAAGACTAGAGATGTGGTGGGTTCTTTACTTTATGAAAAGATGAGGATAAATGTATCCATCAGTTCCAAGGAATCCCTAAGTGTCCATGGAAGACCTAAAGAAAAAGGCAAGAAGAATGAGAAACGTGACAAATCTAAGTCCAAGGGGAGATCTGAGTCTCCTAGAAAGTCCAAAATTATTTGTTGGAATTGTGGTAAACTTTAACATGTTTGAAAGGACCACAAAGAAGAAAACAAGAAGAAAAAAAATAAAGTTGATTATGATTATGAGTCTAAGAAGGAATATGGTGATGCATTCATTGTAGCTTTGACAACTTGTGCAGGTAATGATGCATGGTTAATTGACTCAGGTGCATCTTTCCATATGACCTTTAATAGAGATTGGTTTTCTGAATATGAAGAATTTGATGGAGGTAAGGTGTACTTGGGCGATGATTCTCATTTAGACATTGTTGGTCATGGTAAAGTTAAAATCAAGTTTCCTGATGGTAGAATAAATAGAATTAATGGTGTGTTGCATATCCCTGGTTTAGCACAAAATTTGTTATTTGTGAGCAAACTAATAGATGCAGGTGTGCAAGTAGTATTTTCTAATACATGTTGCAAGATGGTCAAAGGTGCTATGGTGATTGCTAGAGGTGTCATATATGGTACATTGTATAAGCTTGATACATGCACTATTGAGTGCAATAGTACTTCTATGGAAAGAAAGTTTGTGGAAAAAGTGAGGGTTTCACCTTCAGTAGATGGTCATGGCTTTCAAGGCTCCCAAAGGTGCTCTTTCTTCTGAATCAAAGTTACCTGCAAAGAAAACTATGTTATCGCACCAGATACTTGGACACATTGGAGAAAAAGGTCTAAGGACCTTGAAAAATAAAAAACCTTGTTGAATGTCTGTCTGATTGTTTAATCTTGAATTTGATTTCTGTGAGAATTACATTTATGGAAAACAAAACCATGTTTAGTTTTACTCGAGTTCTCATAAATCTTGTGGTGTATTGGATCTTATTCATTCTAATGTGTTTGGTCCTGTAGATGTTCCTTCAATTGGTAAATCCACATATAATGTTTCATTTATTGATTATTATAGTAGAAGGATATGGGTATATTTTCTAAAGAGTAAATATGAAGTTTTTAGTCAATTTAAATAATTTAAAGCAATGGTTGAGTTGCGGATTGGAAAGAAAATAAAATGTTTAAGGACTGATAATGGTGGTGATTTTTTCTCTAATGATTTTGATAGATTTTGTAAAGATTGTGGTATTCATAGACAAAAGACAACTCCATATTCTCCACAATAGAATGGAGTTGCAGAAAGAATGAACATGACACTAATGGAGAAGGCTAGCAATATGTTGAGTGGTGTTGTTCTAGAACAAATGTTCTAGGTTGAATTTGTTGCCATTACTTGTTACCTGATTAATATATCACCTACATCAACTCTTGTTGATAAGATTCCTATAGAGGCATGGTCAGGCCACAAGCCTTCATTAAGACATCTTAGAGATTTTGGTTGTGAGGCATATGCACATGTTCCAAAGGATAAGTGAACAAAGTTAGAGAACAAGGTTGTGAAATGTATCTTCATTGGATAGAGTTATGGTGTGAAAGGATACAAGCTTTGGGATCCTGTTGCACATAAGGTAATACATAGTAGAAGTGTTATTTTTAGAGAAACTAAGCCTTCTTCTATTATATTGCAGCCAAAACAAAGTAAACAGGAACATGTGATTCAAGTTCCTTCTACATCTGAGAAAATTCAATCAAGGCCCATGGATAGACAAGAAGTTGAGGAGAGCTCATCTAGCTCTGAATCTTCAGAAGAGGAGGAAGAACCTCCAATTCAGCTTTTTAGTAGGTCTTACAAGGCATAGACAACCACCTGAAAGGTATTCACCTGATGATTGAAGATGCATTTTTTCTTTGAATACTAACATGGATGGACCTAGATTAGTAGAAGAGGCATTAGGTATGAATGATTTAGAATATTGGAAGATTGTTATGGATGAAGAAATGGTGGCTTTGAAAAACAATGATACATGGGATCTTGTACCATTTCCTAAAGGATGAAAACCTGTTGGTTGTAAATGGGTGTTTAAGAAAAAGATTGTTTTAGATGGAGGTATTGAGAAGTACAAAGCAAGGTTGGTTGCAAAAGGTTACTCTCAAGTTGAGGGTGTTGATTATGGTGAGATATTTTCTCCTGTTGCAAAAATGACATCCATTAGATTTTTTCTTTCTATTGCTACTACTTATGATTTAGAGGTTGAGAAAATGTATGTGAAAACTAATTTCCTTCATGGTGACTTGGAGGAGGATATTTATATGACACAACCAAAGCACTATGAGGTGAAAGGAAAAAGTAATTTGGTTTGCAAATTGAAGAAAAAATTGTATGGCTTAAAATAGAGTCCTAGGATGTGGTACCAAAAATTTGATACATATGTGTTGAGTTTGGGATTTGAGCATTCTAAATTACATCATTGTTTTTATTATAAAACCGATGGTGATTGTTTCCTGTTTATTGCATTATATGTTGATGATATGTTATTTATTGGTAGAGGAAGAGGTATGATTTCAGAATTGAAATATTAACTTGCTGCTAAATTTAAAATGAAAGATCTTGGTGCAGCTAAACACATTCTTGGGATGGAAATTAAAAGAGATAGAGTGAACAAAAAGCTATGGCTTGGAAAAAGTAAGTATATGTCAACTCAATTTTACAAAGGTTTGATATGTAGGATTGTAGACCATTGTGTGTTCCTGTTTTAGTTGGAACAATTTTATCTATTTTAGATTATCCAACATACCCATCAAAGATCGAAGACATGAGAAAAGTGTCTTACCAAAGTGCAATTGGAATTTTGATGTATGCTATGGTTTGTACAAGACTAGACATTTCCCAAGCAGTGGGAGTTCTTTCTAGATATATGTTTAATCCTGGTAGATTTTATTGGGGTGCAGTTAAAACAGTCTTTAGATATTTGCACAATACCTCAGATTATTCCTTGTGTTATCATAGTAATATGACTGAAGATGAGATTCCCTTGATATTCATGGTTATGTGGATTCAAATTGGGCAGGTGATGTTGATAGCAGACGATCCACCAATGCTTATGTTTTTACTTTATTTGGTGGTGCAATTAGTTGGATGAGTAAGTGACAGTATGTGGTTCCTTTTTCCACTATTGAAGCAGAGTATATGGCATCTACTCATGCTTGTAAAGAAGTCATTTGGCTTAAGAGACTGTGCTCAAATATTGGAATAAAACAAATTGTAGTGACAATTTATGGTGATAGTCAGAGTGTGATATGCCTAGCTAAGAACTCAGCATTTCATGCCTGGACCAAGCACATTGATGTACAGTATCATTTTGTTAGAGATATGGTCGAAGATGGCAGGGTGAAGATGGTTAAGGTAGATACTTTGATGAATGTTTTTGATTCTTTAACTAAGCCTGCGAGCACAAAGAAATTCAGATGGTGTTAAGAGACTATGGGACTTTCATCCCCTAGCAATTAAGAGATGAATATGGCACCCTCCCATTGTCCTTTCAAGGTGTTCAACAAGTGGGAGAATTTTTGGTAAAATGTGTCTCAACCTTGCAATTAGATAAGGTACTATTGATACATAAGGTATTGTTCATCCGAAAATAATGGGGGGGGCATGGGGGGATCCCCCCCTAAGGAGTCTGAGGGGATCATCCCCCTAGCTGGGGGTCCGGGGGAAGTGCTCCCAAAAGCCAAATTTTATATACACTTTATTATTGTAAGTCTAGACCATTCATCATTATGTCTCATATCTGACGATTGATATTTTGTTGGCTTGACTTACCCTAGAAGGCAACCCTATTTTATGAGGTCATTGTAATACAGTTGTGTATTGTGATGTATTCTGAGAGTCTAATAGTAGTCGTGTTACCTATGGATCTCTAGTTGGTGATACTCATGTGAGAAGCTTGCTTTACAAGTATATTATAATCTTTGTTATTTTTGAATAATATATTGGGCGACTTTTGGAGCAGGGTTTTTCTCCTAAAAGGGTTTTCCCCACATAAATCGATGTGTTATGGTATGCATGAGATTTGTATTTATTTCTTGTTAAGTTTGTGTAATTGATAAATATTTGTAAAAGTTTTGCATTATTCTCCTCTCAAGATTAGTGTAGGAAGTTGTTCTACTGTCTTAGCTTCCTTGCACTATGCCCAATATCATAATAATTGTCTATTTAGAATATTTTTCAATGATTTACACAATAGAATGGAGTTTCTAGAGATGTTAGAATAAAATATTGTGCAATTGGTTTTTCAATTATAAATCAAATCTCCCCTAGCCAATGGCGTGTCAAATTGAAGTTATTAGAAGTGTCAAGATAAAATGATGTGCTACTGGTCAAGCATGAATATATATATGATAGACCTATACTTTCCAAGTGACAAAATCCCTCATAATATAGTAGGATTTTTTTTCCATCCAATAGTTAGCATTCTTCCTTAGCTTGTCAGAAGCACTTTTATTGAAATGGTGCACCATTCATACCTCTCTCCATCTCAGTACCTGCCTAGCCAATGGAAAACTAATTTGTATCCTTCCAATAGCACTTGATGTAAATATTATGTCATTGGTTAGTTTATACAATATGGCATGTGGACCACAAGAATAATTAATCTAAGTTATAAGCCTCATATTTTCTCATGTGAGGTTAAATAACTTTATTAAAGTCTTATAAATAGTTTTCATTAAAAAATAAAAATATTAAATCATGAGATAAGTTATGAAGAGAAAAACCTATAGAAAATCTAATAAAATAAAGCAAAAGATTTATTTTTACATGTTGTAAATATATGGATAAATCTACAAGGCATAAATTAAAAAGCTCACATGAACAAGGAGTGGCGGTTTCAAAGCAATAATGCATAGATATTTTACATGTGAAAGCAAAGGAGAGGCAAAAAGAAGACTTCAATTGATTGTAGATAAAACTTTGCATGTACAAGATCTTTTGATTTGACATTTTTGTATTCTTCTCAAACCTTCCTTTTTATATATATTGTAACATGCTCATTCAAAAAGGGGTGAATTCTTTTGGCTAAAAACTCTACCATTTTTTAAACTCGGATCTTTCATAGTGTATACTATGTAATCATCAACTCACGAATAACATTATTATGAATATGCAAGTCCTCCTTTCATTTTTTCTTTTAGTTTAACCTTTGTGGATGGAATAGAATAATGTTCTTGGTTGTGTCGCCATTCTCTCTAGAACCTCAATTCCTACTTTTTTTTCACATATATAGCCTTAATAGGCATCTAGTCTTTGTGGGTGCTTCTCACAAATCAATTGAATATTTGATAATTGTGCATTTTTTCTTTTATAATCTATTCTCAATTCAACAATTAAGAGAATGAGGAATACTATGTTTCCTAATATTAAATTTTGCTTCCTATTAGAGAATTGTGTATAGATAGTCTTATCTTGGCATTTCACCTATTAGATAGGATTTATTGTATTTTCTCTTCTCTTTTCTTTACAAATTTGAAATAATTCAGTGAATATCCTACGAAGAATCAACTTCTAAAATATTGAAGGTTATCTCACAAATCACATCCCACATTTGTGAAGGTTCCCATGTTGGTGCAAATTTGTATACAGGTGCAGGTTTTAGGTGCAAATTTAATCATCAACAACTACTATCCATGTTTTTAAGGAGGCATTATGGTTACAAATATTATGTATAGGTATTAGTTTTGATCACATGATAATTCAGAGTAGTTGTGATAGCTAGCATGTAATTTGTTTAGCCAAGAACTATGTATCATGCTCGAACTAAGAATGAGGATGTTCAATATTGCTTTATTGAAGAAATAATTACAAATTGATAAATTGAGTTGAAAAATATTTACACTCAGGTCAATGTTATAAATTATATTACCAAACATGTGCACATAAAAAAGTTAATTTTGTGTGGGGATGTCACAGGCCTTATTTCTTGTGCCTAGTTGATTCCATGATGGTGTGATTCCCTTAACTCTTGCAAGGTATTCAACAAGTGGGAGAATATTGGGAATTAAGGTGTCTCAACCTTGGAAATACCTAAGTTATTTATTTATTATAATTTTATATTTTCTCATAGATATGCGGTATTTATATTATTTAATATTTGTGCTCCATCAAAGAGGGGTGTAATATTTTAAGTTTACACTTTGTCACATGTTGGTACCTTGAAAAATAAGTTATTAGTTGTCAAAAGATGGCCATTTAGTGGTATAACATGGAAAGTCTATTTTAAAGGATGTTATGACAAGTTTAAAATAGGGGAGATCATTTTGGACATGAGAATCATGTTGATGAATTATTTATGAGATGTGTAAGAGAATCTTTGCATAAGCTATAGATAGTATATGATGCACGTATAAGCATCTCCTATTTTCTAGGGATTTTATTGCAAATTTCATGCCCCCCAAAAAAAATCCAACTAAAAAAAAACACGACTAAAAAATTTCAACTTACAACCACTAACCTAAGAAAATTTGAGTTATAAGGTTAATCTAAGATTTATGACATCACGTTTACGATGTCATCTTATCATTTAGCTAGCCCAGTTTACTTGATCTAATTGGTCTTAAGATATAACGTTAATCTACTCCTTAACTTTGAAGGACTATGAATACCTCTAATTGTCTTTCTTATCTTCCATTCATCCTTCTAGTCTAATATAAAGAAACTTATCATGGCAAAACAAGACTTAGCTACTGGGAGCAAAAAGAATAATAAGCAACATAGTGCTAAATAAGAACCCTTACACAACCTTCAAGAAAGAATTAAAATTAAAAGATAAAATCCAGCATCATTACTTATTTATTATTTTTTGTTAACAATTCCTATGATTAAATCACTTACAATTAAAAAAAAACCAAGTTAAACTCCTTATTTTACTAATATATTATAAAAGTATTAGGTGATTAATTCCAACGAGTCTCCTTATATATTAAAATAAAATATTTACACAATTTCAATCTAAGAGATTTCATTTAAATTTCCTATAATGATTTATACATTTATCTATGAGTAATTCTTTAATTCTAGTTACCTAAATTTTTAACTATATATTGAAATTCATACTTTTATCCAATAAGAATTTAAGAGGGACATCAGTTAATCCATGTTGGTTGGAAATCAATTATTTTCTCTAACCAAAATTATTAATTGTTTTTTTCTCCTTAATATCTTCTCCTTCCTATATTGTAGCTTCAACAAGATTATATTTCAATGCAACAAATCTCAATTTTTAACTAAATTAGAAACTCATTATAACTAACAAAAGAACTTATTTTAAACTATTTTATTCCTCTTTAAATTTAATTATCTTCGTGATTTTTTAATTTTTTTCTATTTTCCAAAACGTTGCTTATTTCAATTTTATTGCTTTGTTGTTTTGTTTCTCATTATGTTATTTATATTTTTAAATCTCAACTAAATTAGCCATCCAATAATATGAAAGTTGCTTGAAATTAAATATCTTAAGGATGTTAGCACATTTGATGTTCCTTGTTTCCCTTTAGAAGGAAGGGGATTTATGATTTGGCATACTTTGAAATCGAGGGCTCAGTTGGTTAAGAAGGGGATTTTTTGGATCTATCATACAGGTTCTTAGGATCCTTTTGGTGGGATTCCTAGGATGGTCACCCTCCTATTCTTTCTACATACCCTCATCTCCAGCCTCTTTGTGACCATTTTACTATTGCAGGTTGGAATACGATTGAGCATTGTAAGACTGTTCAAAATATTGGGTTGGCTGCTAGTCTTAGATGGAAGCACTCCTCGAATTAGCCACCAGGAGAGTCAGAGGAGGATAGGAAAGAACTAGCTCAGATTCTTGCATCGCATGAATGCAATTCCATGGCAGGGTAGGATGTCTTGACTTGGAGTAATAGTGATTTATCCGGTAAGTACTTTGTTTCAACGAGTTATAGAGAGTTGGTTAGGAAAATGTTTGGGACACTAAGGTTCCTTGGTGGAAGCATGTGTGGAACAAATTTTCTTGGCCCAAGTGCATTTTTTTATGTGGCTGGTGGTCCAGAACCAGTGTCTTACTTGGGATAACCGGTGCAAGTGAGGGTTCCAAGGTCCCTCGATGTGTGTTTTATGTTGTAATAGTGAGGAGAGTGTCTCTCATCTCTTCTTTCAATGTTCCTTCTCTAGGGAGATTTGGCACCTTTGGTGAGGTGTGTGGAACCAAGCTTGCTAGCATGTCTCTTCTTTGGCTGAGTTCTTTGACCGGTGGGGAAAGGCCCCTATTAAGACTTATTTTCTTCAAGTTACTTGGGCTCTTGGACCAACCTTTATTATCTAGCATATCTAGTTGGAGAGGAATCATAGGATTTTTCAAGATGTGAAGTTGGTTGTCCAACATTTGTGGTGGACAATTCTTCATTCTTTGGGAGAAACTATTTCAGCTAAGTGTGACTTGGTTGAGGGTGCGGATCTGAGAGATGTCACCTGTTGCACTTGTCTCAACCTTCCTCTTCAGAGGGGTGTTCCTCAGGGTGTTGGACAGATCATGAGAAATAGATGTCGACATCCTCTTCAAAAGATAAATAGGGAGGGTCGTTGGTGTCCTCCTTAGGGTGTGTTGAAAATCAACATTGATGGTTCTTCTTGGGAAATCTTGGTAATGTTGGTATTGGGGGTGTTCGGCGAAATAGTTCTAGGACTGTTGAGTTTATCTTTTCTATTTATAAGATTTGGTATACTAACAATATGATGGAGGCTCTTTCCATTTTATATGTTGTGGAGCGTGGTTGCGCTCTTTGGTGGAGATGACTCATTTGTGAATCTGATTCTTATGTGGTGGTGACTTTGCTAAAGAGGCATCAGTTAGAGGATGTCAGTTGGCATTTGGTTGTAATTATAAAATAGATTCTTAATCTGTGTGCTTCCTTGGAATCTATTACATTCTGTCATATTCCTAGAGAATGGAATGGGGTTGCGGATTGCTTGGCCAAATGGGCCCCTGATCATTTAAAAAATTGGAACATTGTGGAAAGGGGTCAATTACCCCCGGATTTGTCACAAAAGTTGGACCACTTAGTAGAGATTGGAAAGGGTGTGTAATGCCCTTGCTTTGTACTACTTTATTTTGGCTTGAATAAATGTTTACCCCTCTTTTAGTTAAATAACTAATATGTCTAGAAAAATAACCTTCTCAACTAACTCAAATCTTTTCAAATACTTGTTGTCTTTAAAGTTGCAAATTCCAAATAGATGGTCGAAAACAAATTGGCTTTAAAAAAATTATTTGTCTAGTGTAGGTTCTGAAGACTTATGGAGTTCATCAGTTTGGTGTAAAAGGAAGATCACCATTGAAAATATTGAAAATTATTGGATAAGTAGATTATATATACATCAACTAATTTTTTTGTTAGCTAACATATATTGTAGATTTCAATTAGAGAGATTGCAAATCTAAAGGTTGATAAATTTTATTTTATTTTATTTATTTCGTTAAGAGTCAAATTATTAAATTCTTAATTAATTTTAAATTTATTATTCAACACCTTAAACTAAAATGTGGAATGACAAGATAAATTACTTCATTGATGTTTTTTTTTAATTAATTTATTAAATATTATTCTAATTCATCTGTTGAATTAATCCTTATCTTCATAGCTATGACATAGGCTCAATTATCAACATATGACCTTCCAATAGAATAAACCACATAAATATACAATTTCCACCTCTTAAATATAACTAATAAGATATGCAATTTATACATTACAAATTATCACTGTAATTAAATTTCTAACTATTGTAATCCCCAAGATTATAGGGGTTTTCTTAAGGAAGAATTAAAATATAGATAGAGGCTTTGAAAGTCTTCTTTAATGCTTCTTTTATACCTGTTTCAATTTTCTTTAAAAGTGCATCTTATAGTTTTGGGAGTTTTACATACATTCGTTGATTGTAATTATGTAAGACATGTTATCAACTCTTCCATAAGTTATCATTATAACATGCCAACGAATTCTTTAGTTGTAATTGACGTAATTGTTTGCTTGCCTAAACTACCCTTTATGCTAACTATTTAAGCATATTTACTTGACATTTACTAGTCATTACATAATCAACAAAATAACACATCTGATATTACATAGAGAAATCACGATACCCACTAAATAGGTAAATTTTTCTAGTTAACCTTACCCCAAATCAATCAAGCAACAACCATCACTCCTAACTCAAGAATAACATCCATCATGGGCACATGCAATATAGAAAAGAAAAATTAAAACGTGTAGACTCAACAGTGTCATAGAGGGTAGGGTCTCACATTCCTTCAAGAGGGTGTAAGAGTCATGTAAGAGACTATGTTTAGCATGTAAGGGTTGTATGGTATTTTACCATGGTATTTTGGAACCATGTTTTGACCCATCATAATTCTTTATGATGGTATTTTGTGCCTCAATGAGTCTACATATTGAGGGCTTGAGATGGAGACATTATAATAATTTTAATAGGTATATAGATCTATCAAAGTGGATAAATGATTGAAGGAACTTGAATGCATTGTAATCTCTTTGTAGATAATGCAAACCTATCCTCTTTTTTTATGGATATTTTTATCCAAAAATATTTTCTCCACATAAATCTCTATATTATGTGTATGGCTCTTGAGTATTGTTGATTTTCATTTTTGATGGTTCATATTAGTTTAAATATCCATTGATATTCTACAATATAATTTTTTTAGATTTGTAAATTTATTTTAGATTTCTATATTATAATAGTTTCCTTTATTTGAAACAACTCTTACATCTCATGCACACTCACATTATTATAAATTATTTTACACATCTTTCATTGCAAGAGATTCTCTTACTCAAATCATATCAAAGCATACGCATAAAAAAAGTATTCATCATATTGGGGAACCCTTTTCCATGAGGATTCATGAATAATTAATAAATAAACCCCCAGGATTGTAAGGTGTATTGCACACCAATTCTAACTACCATGTCATGTCTAATTGTTGAAGTATTGTTGAGAAGCTAAGAGAAGGAGTTTTTTTTTATTGTACCAATGCAACATGGTTGTCATAATGATTGAGGATGCTTAAAGACGAAATGAGACATCTTCAAGAAGCTTTTATTCAAAGTTGCAAACTCCAAGCAACCTTGAAAACTTCATTTGGCAAGTGTGTTGCATTCAATAAGGAGCAAAAACTATTCATTGTGGTGAACACAATAGCAACCAACGAACTATTATTTGAGACAAATGATGAACATACCTTTATAAGAATAGCAAGAAGAACATTTGGGTTTTAATCTTCAATTTGTTCATTTGGTTTTCCATTCTTGCATGTTTGGGAAGCTATAAGAAGGGTTTTAGTTGTTTCTACATGTTTATAAAATGAATTGGCTCTTATTGGATGAGTAGGATTCAATTATTTAAGTTTTCTTTTCTTTTTATTGTTGTTTTGGATCACATTCCATGTTTCGTCATTAAGATGAGGATATAATTATGCTGATAGATTAGTGGGTATGATCCAAGTCTTTGATGCAAAAAAATATTTGTACAATTAAATTGAAAAACACTTAAATCATCTTCATAAATTATAGACAACTCACACCTACAATGTAATATTATTTCAAGATTTAAAATATCTATAAAAATAGATGAATCATTAAACAACATACACAACCCTATAGAAACTTATAAATAATCATATTCAAATTAAAAATATTAAAAATAATAATAATAAATAACAACATATAACCACTAAAAAAAATTCTTTAATCCCCATATCATATAAAACATTCTCCTCTTCTAGCTCAAAACCATGATCCTTACCTTTGGATTCAACTCTTTAAGGCTTTTTCTTTCGATTGATATTTTGAATCAAATTTAGTGAACCATCATCAAGATGAGTAAAATAATTAATGATAGATAATTGAGTGTGATCCAAAACATTGATGTGAAAAAATATTTACACAATTGAATCCAAAATAAATTGAATCATCTTTATGAATTGTAAACAACTCATACCTACAACCTAATATTATTTCATGCTTTTGAAAAAATTGTAAAATATATACAAACCATATAATGACATATATAACCCTATAAAAACTTATAAATAATCAAAATAAAAATAAAAATATTTAAAATAATAATTAATAATATATATAACCACTAAAACATTTCTTTTCAATTCCATATCATATAAATCATTATCCTCTTCTAGCCCAAAACCCTTGGGCTTATGATACATTACTTTCAGCCCAAAACCCATGTATTGTAATTTAAGTCGCACAAAAAAGACAATACCTCTAACAACAACAAAGCCTTTTGCATGTCCATAATAACATTCCATCACACATCCATACCATCCCCGCATACACTCATCCTCGGAAGCCGGCACGTGGCAAGCCAAAGACCTCAGTCTCCCAACGTTAGTCTACACTTAACGGCACGCGCGTCCATCCAATAAAAACGCCTCCCGCCAAAGCACAAGGTCGTGGTGCTTTCAGCGGCGGTTATTACCGTTGGGAATGGGAATCCTAGAGAAAGAATAAATGAAGAGCACGATCGACCTAGGATTCTCCTCAAGAGCCCCATGAATTTTTTGACTCCTCTAATTATGGCGGAACCAGGTAGTGACGCCCACAAATATGAATACGACTTATCAACGGAGGAAAACCATGAAAATTTATGATGACTCCTCTGTACTTAAATCCCATAAACTCATGAGTTTTTAGCGGCAATTCTTTGGCAGTACAGTGCAGTGAACAGTCCCATCCTTGGATAATACGAACGAATCATAAATTTGGCCTTATTATTATATACGCTAGGTCTACTAGTTTTGTTTTTTAAGATGGGCTAAAGATAGAGGCAACATTTTTGGCCTTGTTTTTGTGGTCTAAATTTAGCTGGGGCGCTTTTATGGGTGGCAGGGAGTGGGAGAGTCAACTTATGATTGTGTTGCAGAGGCGCTAAAAGAGGAGGAGATTGTGGGTTATGGATAAAAATGGCAGACTTAGATTGAATTGGAAGATAAGGCACACGTGTGATGGAAGCAGTGTCACATGTGAAGAGA
Organism: Sequoia sempervirens; assembly: GCA_007258455.2. Taxonomy (NCBI): domain Eukaryota; kingdom Viridiplantae; phylum Streptophyta; class Pinopsida; order Cupressales; family Cupressaceae; genus Sequoia; species Sequoia sempervirens. The sequence goes on from VDFB02047230.1 coordinate 474,772,190, forward strand.
TGAATTTGGGGGTATTTTTTTATGGTGACATAAATGCTGACAGACTGAAGATGCCTCGGTGCAACTACCAAATCAGATTCTTGTTCTGCATTCCATGTCCTCTATTGGCTGCCTAATATTTTATTTGCGAATACACTGTTGTTGCTGGCTTGATTCACTGCACTCTGCTTTGTTTCAGTATATATATGTATATACTTAATTAGCCTAATTAGTGATATATCTATTTCTAAGAAAAAAAAATTAATAAGATCACTCTGTGTAATGGATCATAAATTATATACATAGATTAAAACTATCAGATTTTATAGTGGGAAAGAGTTGTAAACTGTGGAAAAGAGTACAAATCTTGCATTAATATCTTGAAATAAGAACTAGGAACATTGTTACTTGGGCATATTAAGTGTCATATGGCAATACCCATTTTGCGCTAATATCTTGAAATAAGAAGTAGAAACATTGCTACTTAGGCGTATTGAGTATCATATGGTATACCCATTGCAAATCACTATCTCTAGAGTAAGAGATAACTTCAAATTAGATCTTTCTAATTTCAATATAGTAAGAGAAATTTTTTAATAAGATCAACATTTGTAATGGATCACAAGCTATATACATAAATTAAAAATATCCTATTTTATTGTTGGAAAGAGTCATGAATTATGGAAAACAGACTAGCAGTCACAAATTTTGCCTAGATATCTAGAAATTAGAACTAGAAACATTCCTACTTAGGTGTATTAAGTGTTATATAACATACCCATTGCAAATCACTTTCTTTAGAGTGAGAGATAACTTCAAATTAGATTGCATTAAAGGAACATCAAGCTATTTATAATAAAAAATTATTTAAATTTTTTTTTTAAATATCGTTGGTATGTTTGATTTTCTAGATGTTCATATACTACCTATAATAGTGGGAAAGAGTCACAAGTTTTCCATTAACATCTTGAAATTAGAACTGAAAAACATTACTATTTGGGTGTATTAATTGTAATATGACATACCCATTATGAGTTACTTTCTCTAGAGTAAGAGATAACTTCAAAGTAGATTCTATTAGAGGAACATCAAGATATTTATAATAGAAAATTATTTAAACCAAACAAAAAGAAAATATTGTTGGTATGATTGTTTTTTTAGACTTCTTTTTGGAAGTATGAATGAAAGTGTGCTTCATCTCTCTTAGATTCATCTATAGATAGGGGAGAGGACCCAATACTTGAGCATGTTTCAATAGTTATGATAGTAGTTGTTAATATAATACCCAATAGTTGTGATAGTAGTTGTTTATATAATGCCAATAGTTGTGACTTGACTACCCATGATGTGAATGCACAAGTATTGGTAGCACTTTTTTTTAAGAAAATTGAATTATCCAACTATTATATAAATTAATAAGATTTTTTCAATTCACAACTTATGGGTATTAATATAAATCACAACTATTGGCATAAATTAATTGTTAGGGTTAGAGATGGCAGATATCTAACAATTAAATGCAGATTTAAATAATAAACAGAGAAACTAAAACATACACAGAATAAATCATAACACAGAGAATTTAACGTGGTTCACCCAATCTGGGCTACATCCACCAAACCGCAGCCATCCAATACTTTTATTATCCAGGCAAAACCTATTACAATCTTGCGAATAATCGTTTTTCTTCATACTGTAACCCCCATCCCAACCCCTTTTAACATGCTTTTTAAAGCTTCCAATTAGGGTTTTACAAAGTCGGTTTTCTTTCTTTTTGAGATTTTTTTTTTTTTCGGGGCACTGAACCCTGTCCCCCCGAACCCCCGCTTCTCGAGGGCTGCCGCCCCCGAACCCCCGCCCGAGGCCCGGACCCCGGCGAGGACGGGGGGCCAGGGTGTACAGTATACCATGGGCTATACAGTATAGCATGATCAGTCGCCACATATCAACATTAATAAGAGTTTTTTTTAAGAAAATTAAATTATACCAATAGTTGTGATTTATATTATGCCAATAGTTGTGACTTGACTACCCAATAGATTTATCTATGTAGAGCTTAAACAAAATTGAAAAAATCTTATTAATTTAAATAAAACATAATTATTTAGATATAATGTGTATCTTACCCAAGTTCAAACTTTACAAACTTCTATATCATAGAGTGTTATCTTAAGAATTGCTTCATCTTATTAAATTAGTGATTTTTTTGAGTCTTCATAATTTTTAATTGATTTAGATGGATTAATGTAGGATTCTTGATCACAACTTTCTTTCTTTTTTTATTATTAATTTGATAGAAATTGCTAGTGAAACCATCACATATGTAAGAATAAAATGTGATTAAATTCCAATACATGTTTTAACCATGGCACTTTATAATTGAGTTAGTCAAGTTAGTCAAAGAGATTAGCTTATTGACTTACAACTACATTGAAGCTAGCCATTATGCATAACACAATCTCATTCTTGGGAAAATAAAACATAAATTGAGTTGTAGAAGCTAATTATAGAAAAACATGGAGTTAGAAATAATTGAAGGCCCTAATAGAAAGAAATGCACATCTAACAAGTTTGACCATAGTCAAACACATATAATTGGTTAAGCAATGGTAAAGATTGACCATATCAAATATTAGATAAGCAAAGTGTTGGTGTACTTGCATACCCACTATATACTTATACTCACTTAGGTTGATTAAATATTTCTTGCATTAAGTTAACAAATTATTTCTTGAGGTGGTTAATTAATTATTTCCCTATTTTAATAATTAGGATATTCGAAAAAGGTAAGCTATTCTACAAGATAACCCTATCATATTCATCTCGTATTCTAAAGGATCACATTCAAGGATGGTGTAATATGGATAATGACATTATTTATATGTTTATGATATGTTCATATAAATAAGGGCTTCCTCTCATAATTAAAGAGTGAGAGAGACAGTGTGGAGGTGAAGAATGTGGAGAATATGAAGATTATCATACTTTATTAGTTTATTTCTATTTGAGGAGCTTATTTAGGAGTTTATAGAAAATCTTATGATATAGAACGTGTTTTTTTATATTCATTTGAATATAAGTTTATAGCACATTAGTTCAAATTTTAGTGACAATTTTAAGAAACCCTCTAAAAATATATATAAAATCTTGACAAATTCTATAAAGTTTAAATTTATATATACAATATTTGTGGCACATTTATATCTATTTTGAGAAAAAAAACTTGTGAATTTTTTTCAAATTTGTCAATATTGTTGATTTTTGTTTACAAATTATAGATGTATTGGAAAAATAAAATATTCTAGTTGGTGAGACTACTAAGACTAAGACTACTAAAAAAAATAAAGACAATGCCACTTGGTAGGTTATTCTATGGAAAATGATCTATAACCCCTTTGTTGATAATGTGTCGAGCAATATTTTCCATCTATGCAATGTCCAAAAAGAATATCTTGCTTAGTTTGTTAGTATTGAACTTGTCAACATCTTTGCATTCCCATTTGTTCAGGCAAAACTAAACTTGTATATTAAGCCAAAATTTTATTACTACAATCTTCAAATGCAAAATAAAATAAAACTATGTAAACTATACAATAATGAGAAAGAAAATAACTTCATACAAGAAGAAACGAAATCCCCAACAGTGAAGTAATTAATACATAATGATTGATATAATTATTTGTTGAACGATGCAAACATTAATATATTAATATTGGTATTTTATTACTCAAGAGATAGCAACAACTATATTATAGATTGTTTGAATATTTATAATAAGAATCTAAAATTTATTAATTTATTTCTCAAATCATGACATATTTATGGATATATGATGGTATTGTGATGACATGTAAAGCTTCTAATTAGTAAATTTAGACATGCAAAACATTTATTAAAACAAAAATAAAGATAGTAATAATATTGGTCTAGAATCTTGAACATACATCTAAAATGAGAATTTATTGAAAATTAAAGTTTATAGTGTATGGAGATGTAATAATAATGTTGTTCATTTGATGACATCAGACGTGGTCACTGGTAGGTTATCTTTTGGTTATCACTTCTCTCCTAAGAAATTCAATCTAGTTAAATATTGAAAGCTACATATTGGGAATAGAAACCTCTAAAATTAACTAATGCCCATTTAATATTCTAATATTTTATTAGACATATTAGAGGAATGAATTTAATAAATTTGGAATCGATCATTCAATTTTTTTCTAATAAAAGTACAAAACTTAGGTTGTAGTATTTCAAATTTGCAAATTAAAACTTGACTAATTCTATTAAGTGGTTAGAAATGAGATTGAACTAGAGGTCCATAAATTCAAACAATCGAAGAGAATTTTTTAAAATTAATGGAAATTTATAATGGCAATTATGCAGAGATTTTATTAAAATTTTATGTAAAAATGAGATCAACTATTCTATTAAATGTTATATGGTTGTTCAAAATTTAACAATATGATTGACACTTTATTTTTATATGGCCATGCAAGATGTTATTTATTTCAACTTCTTAGAATGAAAAGTGCAAACCTCGTCTTAAAATGTGAAAGTAACATGTAATGTGGGTTTGGATTTTTTTGTTTATTGATTAGGTTGTCTTTGTGTTTTTAACTGCATCTGTTTGCTAATTATCTAGCTCCCTCTCTAGGCTATTTTGTGATCATGGCCCTCAACATATTCTAAGTATGTGCATTTTGTTCTTCGACTCATTTATCATGCAATGTAATTATTATATTAACATATTTCAGGATTTATGTCTTTTGCTAAAAAAAAGTACAAGCCTTTCTAAATTAAAATTTATTATGTTAAGAATGAACACTTTTGAATTTTGTAAATAAGGCATACTACTATGGACAGTGGGTTGAATTTTAGAAAGATAAATGTATGCTTGAGAAACTAAAAATTAGGATTGACACATGTAATTGGCACTATAATGTGATTGAAAGTGACATGCAAAAAAAAAATTAATTATGCTTTAGTAGCCTCATTGTTATCTGTTGAGAAAATATGTCTCAACCTTGTAATTATATAAGTTATTGTTGATACATAAGCTACTATTCATTTGACGATAAAAAGGGGTGTGAGGAGGTCTAACCCTGCAAGGGGTACGCGGGGGGGGGGGGGGTCTCACCCTGCAAGGGGTATGGGGGGATCATCCCCTCGGTCGAGGTCTAGGGGTAGCACACCTTGGCGAGGGCTCAAGGGAAACGCCCTCAAAAGGAAAATTTTATTTATATTTTATTATTGTAAATTTGGACCATTCATCATTATGTCTCATATCTAAAGATTGATATTCTATTAAATTGACTTTCCCTAGAAGGAAACCATATTTTATGAGGGAATTGTATTATAGCTATGTATTGTGATGCATTTTGAGAGTTTGATAGTGGTCATGTTGCCTCTGGATCTCTAGTTAGTGATACTCCTATGAGAAGCTTGACCTACAAGTATATTGTAACCCTTGTGATTTTTGAATAATATATTGGGCGGCTTTTAGAGTGTGGGGTTTTTCTCCTGAAAGGGTTTTCCCCACGTAAATCATTGTGTTATGGTATACATGATATTTATGTTTTTTTTTGTTTAAGTTTTTGTAACTGAAAAGATCTATAAATTTTTTGCATTATTCTCCTCTCAAGATTAGTGTAGGAAGTTGTTCCACTACCCTAGCTTCCTTACAAGTGGTATCAGAGTTTGATCACCTTTGGTTTCAATTGTGGGTTGTTGGGTTTTTTTAACTAATCCAAATTTGAGCAGGAGCTTGTGTAGAAGATACTTTATGATCTTGTTGCAAGAATTTTCATATGGGAAGTTCATCAAGGAAAATAGAACCTGTGGATCAATTTTCTAGAAATAATTTTGAAATGTGGAGGCTAAAGATGGAGGATCTATTGATATATCGAGATTTGTGGGATGTTATTGATGAGAATGTTTCAAGGCCTATAGATCCTACTCAAGTTTCTCAATATGATGTTATGGACCATAAAGCCAAGGGTCTAATTAGATTGTGCTTGAAATAATCTGTTTTAATCAATGTCCATGAAGAGACTTCTACATAGAAACTATGGAAGAAGCTTGGTGAGATCTATTAAGCCAAATCTTTAGTGGACAAGATTTTCTTGAGGAAGAAATTGTATTCCTTGAGAATGGAAGAGGGTGGACGAATTATAGACCACCTGGAAGCATTCAATATGTTGGTGGTTCAATTGGCATCACTTGGTGTCAAAATGGATGAGGAAGAGAAATGTTAGATCATGCTTTGTTCTTTTCATGATTTGTTGGATTCTCTTGTTATGGCTATTGGGAGTACTTTTTTATATTGAAGACTGAAGATGTGGTGGGTTCCTTTGATTTTTGAAGAGATGAGGAGGAATGTATCCATCAGTACTAAGGAGGCCCTAAATGTTCAAGGAAGACCTAAGGGAAAAGGCGAGAAGAATGAGAAGTGTGACAAATCCAAGTCCAAGGGGAGATCTAAGTCTCCTAGAAATTCCAAAGTTATTTGTTGGAACTACGATAATACTAGACATGTTCATAAGGAATGCAAGAAGAAAAGAAGAAATTTGATTCTGATTCTGAGTCCGAGAATGAAGATGGTGATGCATTCATTGTAGCTTTGGAAACTCGTGTAGGTAATGATGCATGGTTAATTGACTTGGGTGCATCTTTCCATATGACCTTTAATAGAGATTGGTTTTTTGAATATGAAGAATTTGATGGAGGTAAGGTGTACTTGGGTCATGATTCTCATTTAGACATTGTTGGTTGTAATAAATTTAAAATCATGTTTTCTGATGGTAGAATAAAAAGGATTAATGGTGTGTTGCATATCCCTAGTTTAGCACAAAGTTTGTTATCTTGAGAAAACTAATAGATGCAAGTGTGTAGGTAGTATTTTTCTAATGTAGGAAGCAAGATGGTCAGAGGTGCTATGGTGATTGCTAGAGGTGTCAAATATGACACATTCTATAAGATTTATGCATGCACTATTGAGTGTAATAGTACTTATGTGAAAAGAAAGTCTATGGAAGAAGTGAGGGTTTCACCTTCAGCAGATAGTCATGGATTTTGGGTACCCAAGGGTGCTCTTTCTTCTTAATCAAATTTACATGTAGAGAAAACTATGTTATGGCACCAAAGACTTGGCCACATTGGAGAAAAGGGTCTAAGGACCTTGAAAAATAAAAACTTCATTGAAGGTTTTTCTAATTGTAATCTTGAATTTGATTTATGTGACAATTGCAATTATGGAAAACAAAAACACATTCAGTTTTACTCAAGTTTTCATAAATCTTATGGTGTATTGGATCTTATTCGTTCTAATGTGTTTGGTCTTGTAGATGTTCCTTCAATTGGTAAATCCACATATTATGTTTCATTTATTGATTATTATAGTAGGACATGGGTATACTTTCTAAAGAGTAAATCTGAAGTTTTTAGTCAATTTAATGAAATTAAAGCAATGGTTGAGTTGTGGAATGAAAAGAAAATAAAATTTTTAAGGACTGATAATGGCAGTGGATTTTGCTCTAATGATTTTGATAGGTTATGTTAAGATTGTGGTATTCATAGATAAAAGACAGCTCAGTATTCTCCACAACATAATGGAGTTGCAAAAAGAATGAATAGGACAATGATGGAGAAGGCTAGGAGTATGTTGAGTGGTGCTGTTTTAGAACCTTTTTTTTGGGTTGAAGCTATTGCCACTACTTTTTACCTAATTAACAAGTCTCTTGCACCAACTCTTGTTGATAAGACACCTATAGAGGCATGGTCAGGCCACAATCCTTCATTAAGACATCTTAGAGTTTTTGGTTGTGAGGCATATGCACATGCCAAAGGAGAAGCAAACAAAGTTGGAGAACAAGGTTGTGAAATGTATCTTCATTAGATACAGTTATGGTGTGAAAGGATACAAGCTTTGGGATCCTATTGCACAAAAGATAATACATAGTAGAAGTGTTATTTTTAGAGAAACTAAGCTTTCTTCTATTACATTGTAGCCAAAACAAAGTACAAAGGAAGATGTGATTAAATTTATTTCTACACCTAAGAAAGTTGAATCAAGGCCCATGGATAGACATGAAGTTGAGGAGAGCTCATCTAGCTCTAAATCTTCAAAAGAGCAGGAAGAACCTCCAACTTAGCTTATTCATAGGTCTATAAGGCATAGACAACCACCTGAAAGGTATTCACTATTTTGTCCCACTGGGTTTTCCTTCTCTAACTCATATTTGCATAATAATTTGCTTCTCCCTAAGTTGCACTTATGGGGGGGTGTTGGTGTAATTAATTATTAATTACACATTTGCATAAGTTTACTTAGGCATATTTAATTCCTAAGTTATAGGTTTTATCCTTATCTTGTTGAGCTATCTTGTTGCTCAAGATAAGATTAGGTTTATAAATCTTTTCTTTTATAAAGAAAATCATCTCTTGTATTATTTGGTACTTTGAATATATCAATTTGCACATCTTTTGCAAATCTCTGTTAGAAACCAAGATCAGATTTGCAAGCCAAAAAGACCTTCCACATAAGAGAAAATCAAAAAAAGCAAAGAGGTTGCAAAAGGATGTGCAACATAATATTATTTGAGAATTCAATAATTACATAATAATGATTTGCTTTATAAAAGAAAAGATGCATAACCCTAATCTTATCTTGAGCAACAAGATAGCTCAAAAGAAAAAGATGAGAATTAATTAACCTAGGAAATAAATAATACCTAAGTAAAGTTATGCAAGTGTAATTAAATATTAATTACACTAAAACCCCCCATAAGTGCACAACTTAGGGATACGAATAAAGCATGCACCTAAAACTAAGATGAATGCAAGAAAGCATGAATGGGTCTCGGCAACAAGGCCTGATCAGGTACCCAAGTACAAATGCAATAATGAGGTAGAAAAGGAAAACCCAATGGGACAAAACCCCCTACAATGAGATGACTACTGCAAAGAAGCACTGGAAGAACACTGTGGAGTAACACTGGAACTGCAATTCGACGAACAAGGAAAGATACTTCGGTCTATAACTGAAACCAAAATAGGAATCATGATAATGCGACAATAGACCTGATGCCACGGAACACTGGAAAACTCACAAACTGGAACAACACTGGAATCTATAAAGCAATTATAGATGAGATGATGACATAATCTGGAAGTTGTGTATCTCGATGCCGATGCCAAACTGTGACTGAAACTCTTCCATGGGAAGGAGTACCAAAAATAGAATCTGGAACAATAACCATAAAAACATGGCCCTCAAACTGAGAAGAATTTGAACCAATGAGGATCAAGAAACATAATCTCCCAACTGAAGTGTGAACCAATGAATCCAATATGTGTTAAGCAATAGCAAAAATATGGCCAAAATAAACTAGGAGACCAGATAACCCATGCGAGTTGCCATCAAAACAAAATGGATATGGAGATCAAAGTGCATACATAATCTAATAAGATTTATTATGCAAGAAACCCCCTGAATGGAACTTTATCTCAGTTCATTTATTACAATAACCCAATGATTGTAAAAGGAGAGAATCCTAAACATGCATAAATAGAAAATAACATGATGTGGTATTGAAATGAAGTGCAAATATTCAGGTTTCAATTTTCCAACTGCCAAAACATCCAAGTAATCTCCAAAACACCCATCAGGAAAAATATGGAATAATGAAAAACTTGGGATAGATAAATAAAAAAGTGCATGGACAACAAGATAGAGCTCCTCAATACCTTTCCAACACCGCAAAGAAGATGAAAATCGGAGATCGTGGCAAAAAGTTATGAGCTCAGAAGCCCAAAAATAACATCTGACTTCACACAGCAATAAATTTAGATAAACAAAAAAATACTGAAAAATAAACAGCACCACTGGAAAGTGCTCGGAACCAGCTTTCCAGTGATATCTCATTTGCCTGATTTCAATACCATATGGCCAAGTTATGACCAAAAGAAAAAAAGTGCTCCTTTAAAAAAAATTAGGGCTAGGAGGGACAAAGAGGGGTTGTACGGCCGATGATGTCATGCTGACATCAGCACTTCATGGCAAAAAATTTGACAACCATCTAGCCATCGGCACAAAAAAATGCCCCCCTACCAGGAAAAAAATTTCGGTCACCGAAATTTGCAAAATTTGTCAGAATATTCTAGAATCTCCTGGCGAAATCCCTAGAGAATATTCTTTGGCTGACAGATCTGGGTGCGGGCGCTTGGTCTTCAATATGACCATCGCCAGGCTCTCCAAATGATTGTGTCCAAATCAAACAAATTTTATATGGAAATAGGGGTTTTTGGGCACTGCGAATCCAACAGCGAGGTCCGTTTGGGCCCAAAGCGCTCTAAAAATTAGGTGACCCCTGGATCTATCAAAAAAATCACCGAGCTGATAACCCTCACAGATCTGGCAAATGGTGACAAAAATGAATAAAATAAAAGTCGTTTCTGACTTTTTCTAGTGCTCTAAATCCAACGGAAAACCTTGATCTAATCCAAGATGCTCCAGAAATATGCTCAAGGAAAGAAACCCTCAAGGGACCCAAAACGAGCTCTACACTTTATTCCTCTGAAAAAGCTAAGAAGGGGCTACAAATGGAGGCTCTGATACAATGTTAGAAACCAAGATTAGATTTGCAAACCGAAAAGACTTCCATAGAAGAGAAAATCAGAAAAAGCAGAGAGGTTGCAAAAAGATGTGCAACATAATATTATTCGAGAATTCAATAATTACATGATAATGATTTGCTTTATAAAAGCAAATATGCATAACCCTAATCTTATCTTGAGCAACAAGATAGCTCAAAAGATAAAGATGAGAATTAATTAACCTAAGAAATAAATAATACCTAAGTAAAGTTGTGCAAGTGTAACATTCACTTGGTGATCAGAGATGCATTTTTGCTTTGAATACCAACATGGATGAACCCAAATTGGTAGAAAAGGCATTAGGTATGAATGATGTAGAATCCTAGAAGATTGTTGTGGATGAAAAAATGGTAGCTTTGAAAAATAATGATACATGTGATCTTGTACTATTTCTTGAAGGATGAAAACCTATTGGTTTCAAATGGGTGTTTAAGAAAAATATTGGTTTGAATAGACGTATTGAGAAGTACAAAGCAAGGTTGGTTGCAAAAGGCTACTCTCATATAGAGGGTGTTGATTATAATAAGATATTTTCTCTTGTTGCAAAAATTACATCCATTAGATTTTTTCTTTCTATTGCTATTGCTTATGATTTAGAGGTTGAGAAAATAGATATAAAAATTGCTTTCCTTCATGGTGACTTGGAGGAGGATATTTATATGACACAACCAAATCACTACTTGGCGAAAGGTAAAAGTAATTTGATTTTCAAATTGAAGAAATCTTTGTATGGCTTAAAATAGTCCTAGGATGTGGTACCAAAAGTTTGATACATATGTGTTGACTTTGGTATTTGAGCATTCTAAATCAGATCATTGTGTTTATTACAAAATTGATGGTGATCATTTCCTATTTATTGCATTACATGTTGATGATATATTATTCATTGGTAAAGGGAAAGGTATGATTTTAGAACTGAAATCTCAACTTGTTACTAAGTTTGAAATGAAAGATATTGGTACAGCTAAACACATTCTTAGGATGGAAATTAGAAGAGATGGAGTGAACATAAAGCTATTTCTTGGCCAAAGTAAGTATGTTAATTCAATTTTATAGAGGTTTGATATGCAAGATTGTAGACCATTATGTGTTGTTGTTTCAGTTGGAACAAATTTATCTATTTTAGATTGTCCAACATCTCCATTAGAGATGGAAGACATCAATAGAGTGTCTTACCAGAATGTAGTTGGAAGCTTGATGTATGTTATGGTTTGAAAAGACCAGACATTGCCCTAGTAGTGGGAGTTCTCTCTAGATATATGTCTAATCCTAGTAGAGTTCATTGGGATGTATTTAAAAGAGTCTTTAGATATTTGCATAGTACCTTAAATTATTCCTTGTGTTATCATGGTAATATGATTAGAGATAATATTTCCCTTCATATTCATGGTTATGTGGATTTAGACTACACGATTGATGTTGATAGTAGACATTCCACTAGTGCTTATGTGTTTACTTCATTTGGTGGTGCAATTAGTTAGATGAGTAAGCAATAGGATGTGGTTTCTTTGTCCACTACTGGAACTGAGTATATGTTAGCTACTCATGCTTGTAAAGAAGCCATTTGGATTAAGAGACTGTGTTCAGATATCGAAATAAAATAAGGTGTAGTGACAATTTATTGCGACAATCAAAGTGTGATAAGTCTAGCCAAGAACTTGATTTTTCATGCCAAGACCAAGCATATTGATGTATAGTATCATTTTGTTAGATACATGGTTGAAGATAGTAGGGTGAAGTGGGTTAAGGTAGAGACTTTGATGAATGTTGTTGATTATTTAACTAAGCCTATGAGCACATAGAAGTTCAGGTGGTGTTCAAACTCAATGGGAATTTTGGGCCCTAGTAATTAAGAGATGATGTTTATACACCCTCCCATTGTATTTGCAAGGTATTTGACAAGTGGGATATTTGTTGGGAAAATGTGTCTCAACCTTGTAATTATATAAGTTACCATTTATACATAAGGTACTATTCATCTAACAACGATCGAGGGGGTGTGGGGGGGTCTCCCCCCGCAAGGGATACGGGGGGATCGTCACCCTGACTGGGGTCCAAGAGCAGCATGCCCTAGCAGGGGCTCGAGGGAAACACCCCCAAAGGAAATTTTTTTTTATATTTTATTATTGTAAATTTGGACTATTCATCATTATGTCTCATATCTGATGGCTGATATTTTATTAGCTTGAATTTCCCTAGAAAGCAGCCCTATTTTATGATGGCATTGCATTATTGTTGTGTATTGTGATGTATTTTGAGAGTCTAATAACATTCATGTTGCCTCTAGATCTCTATTTGGTGATACTCATGTGAGGAGATTGCTCTACAAGTATGTTTTAATCTTTATGATTTTAGAATATTATAGTGGGCGGCTTTTGGAGTGTGGGGTTTTTCACTCAAAAGGGTTTTCCCCATGTAAATCACTATGTTATGGCATGTACAATATTTATGTTTGTTTCTATTTAAGTTTCTGTAACTAAAAATATCTATAAATTTTTTGCATTATTCTCCTCTCAAGATTAGTGTAGGAAGTTGTTTTGCTACCTTAGCTTCCTTACATTATCCACACCTAGTGGTTTCCTATACATATAATGCAAAGTTATATGAAAATTTATTTATTGACATTGTGGATGACCACATGGTCAATTTTTTTATGTAAATGTGTTAGGATTAAGGTGCCATATACCTTGTAAATCCTATGTCATATTGCATGTGTTACGCCTTGCATACACGCCCCAAATTTTTGCTTCGCAAAGTTGGGGACCCCTTTTTTCTTTTTCTTCTTTTCATTTTCTTTGTCTCTGTTAGATTTGGATATCGGACTGGAACCGGATGGTGAAATTTTCCAAGGTTTTTGTTCCTAGTTTCATCTTGATCTTGGTTCCCTGCTTCGCCTTTGAGTGTCATTCGGGTTCACGCCCCATCTTGTCCCCATCTTGTTCTCTGGCCCGTTCTTGCTTTGTCTCGTCTTTCACTATTGCATTGTTTGTTTGTTTTGGTCATTTCCGTTTGTCTTTTGTCGCATCATTTTCTTTTCATCTTCATTTTTGTTTGTTTGTCTGTCTTCGCCCTCATGTCACTTGTTTCTAGTTTCACATCATTCATTTTGATCTTCGTGTCATCATCTCGTCGCTGGAATCTCAAAAATCCAAAAAAAGATATAAAATATTAAAGTTATAAAAAATACAAAAAAATCATATATTAAACTTATAAAATACAAAAAAGAGAAAATTGAGAAAAATATTTAAAAAAATGCAAAATAAATAAATAAATCTTTTATTTTAAAAGTTTTAAAATATTAAAGATTTTAGATAAATAAATAAATAAAATTAAATCTTTTTGTTTTGAAAAGATTTAAAGTAATAATAATAATAATAAATAAATCTTTTATTCTTAAAAGATTTAAAATATAAAAAATATTTCAAATTCAAAATTTAAAAGATAAATAAATCCTTTTGAAATCTAAAAAGATAAAAAAATTTAAAAAATGATAAAAACCAAATAAAGAAATAAAGAAGTTAAAAGTAGGAAAGAAGGAGGTCGGGATTAGGTCAGGTCCCAAACAAGACAAAAATGTTTAATATCTAATCCTTTTCCTGCTTCTGACCCTACCTTTATTAAAGGTTTAATTTAAGTTGATTTTGGAACCGAAAGGAATATTGTTCCAGGCACCAAAAGTGAAAATGCCCATTTTGATTTCATTTTGCCTCCATCCAAAAATGGTTCTGGCTCTACCCTGTATTCATTCCTTCCCCACAACATTATCGGACCCGGATCTAGATTTGCACCCACACCTAGAATAAAATGTTTGAACTTGTCCAAGAATAGTTTCGGCTCCGACCCCACTTGGTTTTGCTTCCACCCTACATGGAATTTGCTCTAACCCTGCGTAGTAAGAACTCCGCTCTGGCATAGCATGAAGAGAGGTTGTCTCATGGCATACGCAACCTACCTCAAAAGATCTGTAGAATTCCTCAAAGATCTCATAAAATGAAAATGATTGCAGGTAATGCACAAATTGGATTTGTTGAAAAGGCAATAAAAAAATTTCAAGCAAAATGCAATTGGCAGTTGTAAAGCTAAATTCCACAACCTCTGTCAACACCCTTCCTGTCATGGCAATGGGAAGGTTTGTTAAATGTTGTAGTTGTAAATACCCTAGTATACACACTTGGCACTGATGGAGAAGCATACACAAGGCATATGAACTATTTTACATAACGCCTCACAGAGACGTCATCTCCTAGAACACAAGGCTGCAAATTACGTATAAAATGGAGATGCCTTCTCATGAAATGCAATTGTAGGATATACACAGACTCAGTTTTGATCGAAGGGATTTGAAAAAATTCAAGAAAATAAGAATGGCAGAGATAGAATCTGAGTCCATTGCATTTTTCAACTTCATCCTCTCTACTTGTGCTAAATTGGGAGCTTTGAAGAAGGGTCCGCATATCCATCGATACATATTGGAAAATGGTTTTTTGTCAATAGAGTAGTTGCGGATGCACTGCTAAAGATATATTTAGAATGTGGAAGCATGAACACACCATGAGAGGGCATGTAAATTGTTTGATAGAATATCTCAAGGAGATCCCATTCCTTGAAAGGAAATGATTGTTGAATAGGTGCAAATTTGGAGACATAGGCACGTCACATGAACTATTTTACAAATTGCGTAAAATGAAATGATGGTAGGGTATGAAGTCCAAGAGAAGGCGTATGAACTATTTGAACAGAGGCCCTCAATAGATATGGTTCCTCAATGAAATGTTCATGCTCAATGAATTGTTGCGGGATTTGCACAAAATGGATTTGCTTAATGAAATGCATGCAAATTGTGCATGTATAGACAAGGCATGTGAATTTTTCATAGCATGCCTCAATGTAGCGTTATCTCATGGGCAACGATTGAAAATTATGCAAAAAATATGAAACATAGGCAAAGCACACTAACCATTTGACACAATGCCTTGAAAGTGTGGAAGCAGGGTAGGGTGAGTGAACTATTCAAAAAAATCTCTCATAAAAGTATACCAAACGCATGAAATGTTTGACAAGATACCTCTGTTAAGGGCAGAGCCATGAAATTCCATAATTACAAAATGTGGAGAACAAATTTGGTATGAAATCTTTCCAAAACTGATAGTTCGTAGATCTATGCATGTGTCCAAATGGAATCTTTGAGATGCAGCTTGAACATCCATCAAGAGCATAAATTCTATATTCAACTTCAGTCCATATAGGCCATTTGGCTTCTTCGAGTTTTTCTCAAGAAATCGAGCAATTGTATAGGAAACCATGAGCTTGTTTTACAATTCTTCTATTGTGTATTGGAAAACTCGAATGTGTCACTAGGTTAGGCAAGTGAGAATTTCCTTTCAAAGCACACAAAATATGGTAGTTGTTTTGTAAGAATGGTGAACAATGAAATGAGGTTTGTGTTCAAGGCACTTGTAGGGTGAACATGCTACTTCAAAAACTCTAAAGTTTACTTTTGGATTGGGTGTGTCAATGTGGAAAACTTTAAGGGAAGGGATTCTGATATTTATTAACTGAGAAATTTCCTTAGAAGAAAATGTCAGTGAAAGAGTTATGACAAGCTTGGTTTAAAGTTTCATTGAGGAGATTTTTATTCAATTTCTTCAAATGAAATATATTTCAAAATAACAACAATCCTAATTTATCCTTCAAAGTTTAATTTCTTATTATGAGATTTGTTAATTATGTCTATTAATGATGTTCTTTTGTGACTTATAGGTACCTTCTAGAACAATAAGAAATGGGATAAATCCACACAAGACATCAGTTTGATGTTATTTTATTTTAAAATAACATTAATTAAAAGGGGGGTTTTATTATTATTTCTATTGTGGAAATTTGAAAGTTTATTATATGCACTTAATAGAGATACTTTGAAAAAATAATTTATTTTCAGAATTAATTAAATGTTATGAAATGATTAAATTTATGGATTAATTAATTCATTTTGGTTCTTCCAGGTACTTTTGAAAGGGAAAGATAATAAGTTGGAGTGGAGTAATCAATGTTCAAGATATGAAGATGATTTTGCAAAACTAACGTGCAAAAGAGGGATTGCTAAAAAAGATCTTTAAATTGTCTATAAACTGAATGCTTGGTGGGGCCACTTGAGTTCATTTTTGGAAAAGGATATTTCTCTACATTATGTAAAAAAAAGAACTCAAAGTTGTAACTGGAGGGTTGCAATTATGAACTGAAGTTAAAATGGAGGATGGAGTTTCAACTAAAACTAACTAAGATGAAATAGAAAGCTAAAACAAAAAGTTATCTTTCTGATTTAATTGTATGCACAAAAAGCTACAATTTTTTGATGTCTTAGTTTTGAGTAGAAATTATGTAATTTTGAGCTATTTATTGTCAAATGAAGCTCATTGTAAGGGGTTAGACACTTAGGGAAAGACAGTTAGAGGTTTTTACAAGTTATCTAATTAGAGTTAGCAGTAGAATAGATGATACAGTTTTTTTGTAAATCTTAGTTTAGTTGAATCAACTTGAAGACATTGGTTTCTGTTAACTGGTGAATCTTGCTAGACTTGTAAATGTTGTTTATCTGTTTTGCACTAGTAGAAGTAGCCATATTTAAACCTGCTTTAAGTTGTATTATAGAATGCTATTCGTTATGTTAATCATTTAATTTGAAACTTTCAAGGAATGAGTAAAGTTTTATCTTTTCTTTTTTGTTCGAAATGGTGATATGAAATTTGTTGATGAAATTTGCACTGTGAATGAATGGTTGTGTATTGATTACATGTTAATTTTTTTTGCAGTTGTAGTTTAGGAATTCCTTGGAGAGCAACAGGTCTGATTAATTGGATGAATCAACATTCTTTTCTTTTTTTTGTCCTTGATCTATCTTTTTCCCTTTTTTTATACCCCCCTATTAGAGTAGTTTTAGATAGAAGTTCGATCTTGCAACAACCAAGAAGCTCAAAAACCAGCAGGCCCATTGAACATTACAACCTCATTGACCAATCAACAAGATAGCATAGTTGAGAACCAACTACAAGGACCTTGGAAGATAGGTGGTTTTAGATCAGTTATCTTTTTAAGAGAAATAGAGTAGAAATATTATGTTTAAATGTTGTTGTGTCAATTTTTCCATCAACAACATGGTTCCAACATCCTTGGAAAGTGTCCCTAGGCACTTAATGTGTATTGGAAAAATATTTTGCAACATTTATTCTCACCATTGTTTGTATTACATTCATAAGGGGTGATGAGCTCTACTAGTAGTGGTAAAGGTGACTTGTGGACATAAATATTTAATATTATTTTCCCCACATGTGGATGCCTATAATGGGATAATAAAAGATAAGGAAGGAAAAATGAGTGAATTTTGGTATTATCCAAGTGGGATCTTGGAAAGAGGAAACAAGTGTCTCTTGGTATTCCATCATTTATTGTATTTAATGTAATGTTTATCTTCCAAGTTTGGGCATCCAAGTTGGAGGGAAAGTATTGGATCCAAAACCAGTTTCCTTTCACATTCCAAGGAGGTATTCCAAGGGTTGGGGATGCTTAGAATGAAGGGACATATTTGGGAGCCATGTTTGGGGCTTAAAATGTCTTCACAAGTCTATAAATTTAGCCTCTTAGATGTAAAAAATATGAGCAATAGTTGAATGTAGAGTTTCTTTGTAAGAACAAGGATAGGTTGCAGCATAAGGAGGTTGTTCATAGGTATATAGGAGAATGGAAGTAGTTGTATTGTAATCTCATTTATTTGAAGATAATGCATAATTGGCCTCTCTTCTTGGTGGATTTTTTCCCTCCAAGGGTTTCTCCACATAAATCATGTGTTATGTGATGCTCTTGTGTTGTTGATTTGTGCCTCATTTTTGCTATCTTATGGTGATGTTGTTCTCTATACATTAATGTTATATGTTCACATATGGTAGTGTTTATAAGCATGTTATGTTGGCTGATTTTTGACATCATAAAGAAGATGGATCTAATCATGGTATTTCCATATTAAGGCAGCTTAATTTTCAAATTTTCATGTTGCTATAGTCCAAATGTCAAATCTCATCCATTGAAGTCATATTTAGATAGAGATTGAATTTCCCAACAACTAGTATAAGAACATGTATATTTCTCATCAAAATGTTGTCTATAAATAGGTTAGTTATGAACTATAGTGAAATATGCTTTCAACATCTTCAAAGAGATGAACCAAAAAGATATTGGAGGAAAAATTCATGGACAAATACTTCTATGACTTAAACATTAGACTCTAAAGTGAAAAGTTTGACATGTTTAAAATTTTGATAAATGTCACAACTATTACTTGTTAAAACAAATGCATAAGTTCATTTTAATATATGAACTCATGTGATACAACTACAAAATGTATTTTGATTTTTCATAATGTTATGCAATACATGTAATGATTGTTAGTTGAGTTTATTCATCTCAATCTCTTCTTGGTATTTTTTAGATAGATGTATTTAAGACTTTTTTTTGGTATTATATTTTTTTAATATATGATATAATTAATTGTACCTATCAATCAATTAATTCTTATAATTTTCTAATCTTCATGTTTTCAAAGAAAATAATAATAATATTTATATAATTTATAATTTATTAGTGACAATTGTATATTTTAAAATACACAATAATGTATGTTGATAGAATAGTATGTACAAAATATTTTGTTAACTCATCTTTTAATTATAAGTAGGTCCATCCCATACTATTTTCTAATAGATGATAAGAGCATGCAATTTTAATCATGTTTTTTCTAATATAAGTAGCATTTACAGGGTGTTGTACCCTTTACACGATGAACCTCAAGGGCCAAAAAATATCAAGTCCATAGGAAAAAACAAAAACCACCAACCAAAACAAAACATAGACACAACAAACTAACAACCGACAAAAACACCATGCAGACAAAGAAACAATAGACTAGCTAGCATTCTCCCAATTCTAAGAGAGGAGGTTAAAAACATCGTACCTGTCCCAGTTGGGGCCTTCTTCTACAGCCTTCTTATCCATCAAGTCCTTAAGCAAAACAAAAAGGGTGCCAGTCACATAGTGGACCAACTTGACAATGAATCGTGTCAAGCCACAAAACTTCTTCTCGAGCTTCTCCACCCGCTCCAGTAGCATATAATGATGCTCCCCTTTATCCAAAGTGTTTGCAATGTCTACATGCTCCATATCCTAAGGGTCAACGGACTAGAAAGTTGAATTATCCTTAAGCATTTTTCTAAAGTCAAAAAAGTGGCTAGGCCCTTCAACAAACTCCTCCTCCTCTTCCTCAGTCTCTTCCTCATTCCTATTACCTTTGCTATCAAACCACTCCTCATCATTAGAAATTTCACTAATCTACACTTTCTTGTTTTCTTTTCCAACCTACCAAATCTCCTAATGTTGGTATTTTCAACCCTAGTCTCCATCGTAGCAGCAACCATAGTATCCCCCTTGGAATCTCTTCCCACCACATTCTTCCCTATGCTATCAGTGGTGGGCAGCTCCACCAAACCCTTACCCTCATCTTTTACTTTCCTCTTAGCAGTAGGTTTATTGTCAGTCTTGGCAAGGGCAGACTTAAGGTTGCAAAGACCAACCACAACATTAGATTAGATCATCCCCACACTCCCCTTTTCCTTGTTAGTGCCTGGTTTAGGCTTAGGGGTTTCAGCAATCACTAGAGGGGTTTTTCTCTTTAGAACCTTAGACTCAGCCAAGGAAATATTGGTCTGAAAAGTGTTGGACTTATGGACAGACACTGAGAGGGGGGAGGTGAATCAGTGTCAAAAACTTTTTCAACTTCGACCAAGATTTTTAATTCTGATTTCCTTTTCTTTCAACAATAGAGTAGAGTAATCACTTTTGAAAGCACAAATATATAACAACATTCACTCTGTCTATTAGACAACTTATGAAAATATCATTATTCCTACCAATCCTTCACATTTGATATCACAGCTCCACCTCACTTCAATTCAGCATGTCTCAATAAAGAAAAATATTCAGACTACCCTAGCTGCAATACGCCATACTCCTCTCAGCTCAAGTCACAATTCAGAATAACTCAGCTTAGCCCCAAACTCGAAAGCAGTTAATACCAAAATACACTAGCTATGACACTTCACCACTTCTCCATGCTAGACCCGACACACAAGATGAGGACACTTTTAGCCCAGAGAAATATGTTCAACATTATTGACTCACTTCTTAAACAATTGATTTGAATGAAGCTTTAAAGACAAGAAAGGTATTGAGACAACAAACACCTTCAGTAAATTATAACTATTCTTGAGCAATGAATCAAATGAGAACATTTAAGCTTCCTTTTGAATTAGACTCTTCAACAATGACTTGTGCAAGATATATGAACTAAAAATTTGCAGATATGAAGGAACTATCATTCAAAAATGTTTAGACTGATAAAATTATCACAATCAAGAAACATTATGACACCAAAAAAAAGAGACCATAAGACAAAGGATTTACCAACTGGAAAACCCTCCTGGGGTAGAAAAACCATTCCTAAACTGCCTTACAAGCTTAATCTTCAAAAACCACTGTTAACAATGCCTTATAGGCTAATTTCTGAGCACAAACTCAAGGAGCACCAACCCATCATTTTGAAACACCAATTTCAAGGAGCACCAACCCCTCAAATTATTTTTCAGAACAATAATAATATATCAAAGGATCTCTCTATTTTTAGTTAAGATCATAACTCTCTGTTATGCATCATGTTTTCAAATTTTGTATTACAAATTTTTTGAATACATCTCTTGATACAGCCAAAATAACTATCTCTTAATTTCTATCCAGCCTTCTCACAGTGTTTATAACACTGGTTTTTCTACAATACTTTCAGTATGACTGTCAAAAGAAAAATCTTCAAAGATTTGTTTATCAAAGGAAACATAAACTCTCTTGCATTTTAGGAATGTGTCAGAAAAGTAAATGTCTGCAAGTGTAATGCCTTGAACAACAGGCTATAAATAAACTTTGACAGGTTTATAAATGCTTTAACAAGAATGAGTCACAAGGCTTCTTCAAATCTGCACTTATAATTGCAAAACCCAAAACTTTAAAAGCTATTGAAACTATTTTTAGAAACCCATAAGCTCAAACAAATATTTTTGAATACCCAAAAGGCTGAACCTTTAATTTTTGCACTGAATCAAGAGATTTCAAAATGTAACTGATAGATTCTCATCAACACCACGACTGCCCAAAATAGAAAATCATAAACTCAAAGAATATTCTGCCATGTAACTGTTCTGAGATTCGATGCCAACCAATGATGTTGGCCTACAACTATATTTAGAAATTCCCATGTCAGCCACATTGTATGAGTCTTCGTTAACCACTCGCTGAGACAACTGGATAGTCCTGCCAAAGGCAATTAAATCACCAGTCATTCCCCTTAGTTATCGATTTCGCCATGACCCATCAGAGTCAGGGAGAAGACATAACGAATACATTATGTCACGCTGAGAGCTCATATGTTATGTTCTTTCCAATCGCTGAGACATAAGAAATTTTCTCACCAAGATGCCCTTTTCGTTTCATTCACTATCGCTGTAACCTTTTGATATCAGAAAGACCCTATGCAGATCACACTGTGTTTCACCGAAAGTCTCCTTTTACCCCTTATAAGTCACTGTAACATAATGGTTCTCTCACCGATGCATCCTTCTATCTTCCGAGGGTCGCTATAACATACTGACATCAGGGAGACCTCTTGTAGAATGCTTGGGTCATACCGAAAGTCACCAACCATCTTGTGTGTCGCTGAGAAAAATCAATCTTCATGCCAACAAAGTCAATTTGTGTTCCATCGGCGAGACCGGAGGTCACTCACCGAAACCTCATGCCAAAAACCCTAACTCTTACCAGGATGAATACCTTTATGTTGTCGGTCAGTATAAGAAATCAAACTCGCCAAGACCTTTCTTCGTTGCATATGAGTCATACCGAAATGTTCCTTTTGTTTTATGCATCGCCGAGACATATTAATGTTGAGGATACCTCTTAGAGAGCACACTATGTCATACCGAAAATATTTATCCACATTGAGTCACTGAGACAATACCAATCTCTCACCGAAAGCCCCTTATAAGACTTAGTCAGCAAGACCCAACAAAGTCATTGAGACATTACTTCGAATATCATTAACTCATACCAATATAACCTTTGTGCACAAGTCGGTAAGACACCACAAAATCACTATGACATTTCATTGAAGCCACAACCTTTGCCGATAAGACCTTTTTGTGCACGGTCGGTGAGATAATATGATGCAGGAGCATCTAGTGGTGTAAGGGAAATCTTGCATCACCCAAAAATAGTTGAATTTTAAGTTTCTCAGTTTTTAAATGTTTTTACATTTTGGATACCCTTTTCGTCATAATGAAATTCCCAATTTATGATTTTTATTTTCTATTCCTAGGTGGAAAGATATTGCAGTTTTAGTTTCCCAGATTTGCACCTGAAAATCTTCCAAGTTAGATTTGAGGCACTTAGAATTCCTGGATCGGCTCCAAAACTTGCCAAAATTGGTGTAGCATATTTTGAGTGCATTCTTGACTTTGAGACCTTTCCAACGGTTCAAACAGTTCATGAATCGGAGTCTCGGATCAAAAGTTATGGCCCTGGGAAGTTGGTGCATTTTCTAGAAGATACAATTGCAAATGTTCTTTTGAAATTTGAACTTCAAGTTGTAATTTTTTGATGCCAAACCTCCTAAACTCAAAATGTGAATGTTGTTTTGGCTCCAAACTAAAGAGGAGCTCTATTTATGGGCAGGTTTCTAATTTTTGGGTAACTTTTTGGGGACAAGCTTGCATATTGCGAAAGGGTTATTCTGTAGCTTTCTATAGCTTGCATGTGTTGTAGAACTTGGGAATTTGAGATCCTCTGCATGTAAAAAGTTCCATTTTCTGAATAATAAAATTATTCTCTTGTTTGTGGGTTATTTTTTAAGTCTCAGGTTGCGCCCTCATTAAGTGGTATCAGAGCAGGTTTTCTTGAGCGTGTGGACAGATTGCCGATCGTGAGGCAGTTCGCACCAGGACCGTAGTTGTGGGTTGAGGCCAAGAAAGATGCCTCCAAGAGTGATGCCTAGTAGGCATGGTGGTGCCAGAGGTGGTCGAGGTGGCAGAAATGCAGGTGGAAGAGATGCATTGGCAGCCCTCCAAAGATAGATTGATGCGTTACAAGAGTAGTTGAGAGGAGGGTTAAACCTGAGGGAAGAAAGTGAGGATGAAGGAGAGGAAGAAGGTTCAAATGCAGAAGAGGAAGAAGAAGCAATTGATCAAGACCAAATGCGGCTAATATGGGCCATTTCAAAGATTGGGAAAAGACCCAGAGCAGAAGTCCCCAGTTATTCTGGAAGTCTGAACCTAGAAAAGTTGATCGACTAGATCAACAAGCTAGAAGAATATTTTGAGTATGAGGAAATAGAAGACCCAAATCAGGTTAAGTTTGTGAAAATGAAGCTAAAGGGCCATGCTAGTATTTGGTGGAAAGAGGTCTAGTTGGAAAGAAATCGAAGAGGAAAAGGAAATATCACCAGATGGGATCACATGGTAGAGAAACTGAAGAAGCAGTTCATACCAGTGGACTACGAGTTAGATCTATTGAAGAAATTGCAAGGGTTGAAGCAAGGAAGCAGATCCGTGAAAGAATATACTGAAGATTTTTACAAGAAAATCATCAGAACGGACCACACAGAGGCCAATAAGGAGAAGGTAGCCCGATATCTTAATGGGTTATGATCGAGCATTTAGGAGGAGTTAAGCCTAGTCAGAATGACCATCATTGAGGATGTGTATCAGTTTGCTCTGAAGGTGGAAGAGAAGCTGAACAAAAGATTTGATGGAAAGCAAAAAGGACAAGGAGGTCAAAGTGGAAGGGGAAGTGGAAGACCTTTAGGAAGCCGAAACGATGATGAAAAGAAAAGTGAAGATGTGGGTACCAGCTGAAGCCAAAAGAATGACAACTTCTACCACTCTGTGATCAAAACAGTGGTGATCAAAGAGGTAGAGGATGAGGGAGATATGGACAAGGATCTGGAAGAAGTGGTTTCAAAGGAATGTGCTTCCAGTGTGGTGAAGAAGGGCATCGAGCCTATGAATGTCCACAACACCAAGGAAGGGCAGACAAGAGGCCAGAAGGTCATGGAAGGGTTGCGCATGCAGATGAGGAGGCCCAATTTGAACATTCAGATGATGCTAAAAGGGGAGAGCCCTGGTGACTGAGGAAAAGGAACCAGAACAGAGGAAGAATTTTTTTCACACAAGGTGCAAGTGTGAAGGAAAATGTTGTGATGTCATTATTGATGGTGGGAGCACCGATAATCTGGTGTCAGAAGAGATGGTCACAAAGTTGAAGTTGAAGAGGGAGAGGCACCTGCATCCGTATCAGATTGTCTGGTTGCAGAAAGACCACAAAGTTTTGGTTAATGAGCAGTGCCTAGTAAAATTCAAGATCGGGAGCTACCATGATGAGGTACTCTGTGATATTATCCCCATGGATGCATGTCACATGTTGTTGGGGAGGCCGTGGCAGTTTGATAGGTGAGCTATACATGATGGCCATGCAAACACTTATTCCTTGACAAAGGATGGGATTCGTCACAAGTTGAAACCCTTGAAGGAGACCGAAGAAAAGGTATGCAGTAGTGCTAGAATTTTTTATGTAGATGGAAGAAATTTTTTAGAAGGTATGAAGCATGAGGTGTGTGTTATGCATTGATTCCTAGAGTGAGTAAGGAGGGATAGTGAGAAGGTTCGAAGAAGTTTTTTGGGATGTTGGATGAGTTTCAGGATATTGTTTCTGATAATGTACCTAGAGGGTTTACCACCAATAAGGAAGATCGGTCATCAGATTGACTTGATTCCAGAGCCGTTGCCAAAAAGGTGCTCATAGAATGACTCCGAAAAAAGAGGAGTTGAACAAACAAGTTCAAGAGTTGTTGAGAAAGGGTTTGATACGGGAGAGTTTGAGTCCATGTGCAGTACCTATAGTACTAGCACCAAAGAAGGATGGGGAGTGGAGGATGTGTATAGATTCTTGAGCCATAAACAAGATAACAATCAAGTACAGATTTCTCCTGCCAAGGATGGATGACTTGATAGACTATTTGAGTGGAGCTCAGTACTTCACAAAGATTGATCTGAAGAATGGATATCACCAGATTTGGATTTGAGAGGGAGATGAATGGAATATTGCCTTCAAGACCAAAGAGGGCCTGTACGAGTGGTTAGTCATGCCTTTTGGGCTAACCAATGCACCGAGCACATTCATACAGGTCATGAACGAGGTACTAAAAGAATTTATGGGAAGTTTTGTTATTGTGTATTTAGATGATATTTTTTATTTTCAATAAGACGCTAGATGAGCATCTGATGCATATTCAGAGAGCCTTTGAGAAGTTAAGAGAAGAGAAACTGTTGATTAATCTGAAGAAGTGCAGTTTTGTGAAGAGGGAGTTAGTGTACTTGGGGTTTGTTGTCTCAGCAGAAGGTCTCAAGATGGACCCAGGGAAGGTGAAGGCTATTCTAGAATGGCCTACCCCAAGAACTACTACCGAGGTGAGATCTTTCCATGGTTTGGCTAGTTTTATAGAAAGTTCATTAGAAACTTCAGTAGTATTTGTGGACCCCTGACTGAAACAATGAGAGGGATAGAAAAGAATTCAAGTGGAGCAGTGGAGTGGCAAAAAGTTTTGAACTGTTGAAGTAGAAGGTGATAGAGCAACCTGTTCTAGCCCTCCCAAATTTCAACAAGGTGTTTCAGGATGGATTGTGATGCCGGTGGTTGTGCCATTGCGGCAATCTGAGCCAAGAAGGTAATCTCATTGCCTATTTCAGTGAAAAGTTAAATGATGCCAAGAGAAAGTATTCTGTATATGATCAGGAATTTTATGTAATAGTTCAAGCATTAAAGAAATGGAGACATTATTTGTTGCCAAAGGAATTTGTTCTATATACTGATCATCAGGCCTTGCAGTACCTAAATAGTCAGGTAAAATTAAATCAGAGGCATATGAAATGGGTAGAGTTTTTGCAGAGTTATACCTTTGTTTTGAAACATAGGAGTGGGAAGTCAAATAGGGTTGTAGATGCCTTAAGAAAGAGGTATACATTGATGACAAAGATGCAGATTGAAGTGGTTGGGTTCAATGAACTTAAGACACTATACACAAAAGCTCATGATTTTGTAGAGGCTTGGAAAGTTTGCAAGGAACCTATTACAGTGGACAAGACAAGGTGGTTGGATTTCATAATCCAGGATGGCATGTTATTTAAGGGAAGTCAATTGTGTATCCCAAGGAGTTCCATTAGGGAGAACCTGATAAAGGAGAAGCATAGTGGAGGAATGGCAGGACATTTTGGTTGGGATAAGACCATTGCCATTATCAGTGAGCATTATTATTGGCCTCAGTTGTCACAGGATGTGAAGAAGTTTGTACAAAGCTACAGAGTATGTCAGATGGCTAAAGGAGTGAGTCAGAATACAGGCTTATATCAGCCCTTACCTGTACCAGAGAGGCCGTGGGAGGATATAAGTGTGGACTTTGTTCTTGGTTTGCCAAGGACACAACGAGAGAATGATATAGTCTTTGTGGTGGTTGATAGGTTTTTGAAGATGGCACATTTCATTCCATGTCAGAGGACCCATGATGCAGTCCACATTGCTGACTTGTTCTTCAAAGAGGTGGTGAGGCTACATGGTCTACCAAAGAGTATTGTTTCAGATCGTGACACCAAATTTTTGGGGTACTTTTGGAGGACCTTGTGGAAGAAGCTGAAGATAGAATTGAAGTTCAGTTCTGCACACCATCCACAAATAGATGGGTAGATAGAGGTTGTTAATAGGAGTCTGGGTAACCTACTAAGATGTTTGGTAGGAGATAAACCCAAGGGATGGGACTTGATCTTACCCCAAGCAGAATTTTCTTACAACAATTCTGTCAACAGAAGCACAGGTAGATCACCATTCCAAATTGTGTATGGAGGTAACCCCAGAGCAGCTCCAGAATTAAGGAAGATGGACCAAGAAAAGAAAATAAGTGCTGAAGCTGAAGATTTTGCAGAACACATCAAGGATATACATGAGAAGGTAAGAGAACATATTAACAAGATGAATATGCAGTATAAGGCTAAGACATATTAGAAGATGAGGTATAAGGAGTTTCAGATTGGTGATGAAGTGATGGTCCACTTGAGGAAAGAAAGGTTTCCAGTGGGAACATATAACAAATTGAAGATGAAGAAGTTCAGTCCCTGTAAAATTTTGAAGAGGCATGATTCAGGGAATGCATATGAGGTAGAGTTTCCAGATGGATTCAACATTTCCCTGGTGGTTCAACATTTCAAATTTGACGAGTATCGCGAAGGTGGCATGCAGGAAGTACCAATGATGGAACAATGTGGGATTCTAGCACCTACTTAGAAAGGATGAGATTGAAGAAATCCTGAATAGTCATGTGGGAAGGAGTACCGTGAATAGAAGTGATGAAGAATATCTCGTGAAATGGAAAGGAAGGCTTATTGAAGATTCATCCAGTTTGCCATGCAGAGTTGACCATTTGGGTTTTCCTCCACCATCGAGGACGTGGATGGTCACTTCTCAAATTACCCTGGGTTCGATGCAAGAGCATCAAATTATGAAGGGCAATCTTGCATCACCCAAAAATAGTTAAATTTCAAGTTTCTCGGTTTTTAGATGTTTTACATTTTGGATACCCTTTTCATCATAATGAAATTCTCAATTTATGGTTTTTATTTTCTATTCCCGGATGGAAAGATATTGCATTTAGTTTCTTATATTTGCACGAAAATCTTCTGAGTTAGATTTGAGGCACTTAGAGTTCCTGAATCAGCCCCAAAACTTTCCAAAATTGGCATAGCAATTTCAAGTGCGTTCTTGACTTCGAGACCTTTCCAACAGTTCAAACGGTTCACGAATTGGAGTCCCGAATCAAAAGTTATGGCCCCAGGAAGTTGGCGCACTTTTTAGAAGATACAATTGCAAATGTTCTTTTGAAATTTGAACTTCAAGTTGTAATTTTTCGGCGCCAAACCACCTAAACTCAAAATGTGAATGTTGTTTTGGCTCCAAACTAAAGAGGAGCTCTATTTATGGGTAGGTTTCTAATTTTTGGGTAACTTTTTTGGGACAAGCTCGCATATTGCGAAAGGGTTATTCTGTAGCTTTCTGTAGCTTGCATGTGTTGTAGAACTTGGGGATTTGAGATCCTCTGCATGTAAGAAGCTCCATTTTCTGAATAATAAAATTATTCTCTTGTTTGTGGGTTATTTTCTAAGTCTCAGGTTGCGCCCTCATCACAATATGTCTTCAGTAAGACCACATGCCGAATACAACACTCCAGCCAATATGTTCCTTTTCCTTTGGTCGGTGAGACAAAGTAAGTTCACCAAGACGTTACAATGAAGAAAAACCTCTTGCTGATGAGTACCCTTTGTTGCCAGTTGGGGAGACATGATGAGTTCGCTAAGACATCATTTCGATGGTATAACACATGTCAATATGATCCTTTACTGTTGCCGAAACAATGGAGAAGTCCTGTCAAAAGATGCCTGTATGTAAAATCCAATCGTCATGACATCAGAAATGTCTTGCCAATAGGCAACACAGAAGTTTATCAGAGAAATGGATCGGGGAGACCCTGGAATTCTCATGCCAATATGTTCTTTCTTGTCACTGAAACAATGTACAAATAAGAAAACCTGAGACTACATGAAGCTCAAACTAATTAGTACTAAAAGATATTAAAATTCTGAATGTAAACTGTCCACTGAATGCCAAGACACGTAAACCATATAAAAAAAATTGTACCAAGATAAAGCATGAGAAACCAATCTGAAACTGGCAACAGGTAGAATCAACTGAAAGGGATTTTGTCATCAAGGACAAACCAGATGATCACAACTGAGAACCAAAAAACTCCCCCTTTGTCCTTGATGGAAAAATAGAAATGACTCTCCCCCTTTTTACCTCAATGACAAAGGATAGAAGAGAAGAATCTGCAATGCCAGGAAACACAACTGAGAAGCCAACCAAATATCATAAGAACTAGCTGCAAATAGAGCAATAGTGCAATAGACATATTTGCAGGAGAGCAATAAGATTGTAACATGCTTATATCATAGCAAAAATAACAATATGTCCTTTTCAAGAATCTCGGTTCATATCATCAATGCCAAAGCAAAGGTACCAAAATATTATAATGTAACAAACCAAATTGATACCTAAAGATTGAAGACCTGTTACTTGAACATACCACTACCTTTGTCATGTTCGATTAAGGCACATTCAAGATCACCTACTCCACATTCAATTTGATCAAGTTCAATCTAGCAATACCAAAATTTGAGCACAAACAACCAACCTCTTCTCAGCACAAGTAACCTCAGTCACTTTCAAATCGGATGATTGCCTTTGTTAGTAATAACAAAAGGTTAAGGAATTTAAACCACAAAGGTTCATCTCCTATCAATGATTGTCAATATCAGAGTCACCAACTCGAACAAGTAGTCATGACACACTGTCATATAACTCCTCAAACAAATATTACTTTTGATCCATGACAATTCTACTGTTATGTTACAATCAAAAAAGTTGTCTCGAATAACACATTCCATACAAATTCATCACCAAACACACTATCCACCAATTTTGTGGAAACATTATTCATTATGAATTTTACTTCATTGTTCATAGCAATACATGTTATGAAAAAGACATTATGAGAGCCAACATAAGCCATATCTCTTCCTTCAAAACACTGTCTAGTTCATAGGCTAGACACTAGATTCATCAGCACCTTAAGAATTGAGCACCAACCTCACCAAAGAACTGTCAAAGTACTTCAAACTTGAACTTCAAAAACATATGCAGACCTCTGTAATTAGTTCAATAAGAATAAACATAATGAAATAGTGGCATTTACAGGCCATTTCTTTACATCTTATACCACCAAAAGCGAATGCAAGATGTCATACCTCATTCTAGACTCCATAGGGGTAAAATATATTACTATAATAGACTTCCCCTGAGTCTTTGCTTCTTCTCAGGACCTGGAAGGCAACACTTGTGCAAGGAGTGCACAAGGAGTTTTCTCAGAAGCATCTTTATTGCTCTTCTTGTCATCTTGATTTCTCTTTCTTCTCCACTCCAATGAATACTTTTTCACTTGTTTGCTTAAAGTACCTGTCATTCTATTGAATCTGCATTGTTGTACTTTATGTGCAATGTTATTACATCTTAAACAAATGACTTTGTGATTGTTCTAAGAAATAGAAGACTTCCTACAGACATTTCCAACATTGTTCCCTACATTATTATCACTTTTATTTATTCTACAGTCTCTTCTCAAGTGACCAAAATTGTTATAGTTGTAACACACCACATCCTCATTTCTAGGGACATTAGAATGATTCTTATTTGACCATCTTATGCAATCAATTGCCTTATGACCATAGTCATTACAAACATAACAATATCCTTGGAAAGAATGATTATACTTGAATGAATGATCATGCCAAGGATGTGAAGATCTGAAGACATTTTTCCTTTCTCTATGAATACCTTTAGATTGTCTTCTAGTGTCAATGTTATCATTTGATGCAGCAATACTATAACCAAGATCAACCTTCATTCTTGGTGTTTTCTTGGCTATAAAATTCTTTCCATCTGAAGTAGTAAACACTGTTTCATATTTAGATTTGTCTGCAGAGCTTTGTCCAACCTCATATCCCACTCCTGTAGGATCTTTAGAATGCTTTTGCCTGCCAAACATCTCATTCAATATATTAGTACTATGATCAAATTTTTGAATTTTACCAGATTGAGCCTTGAGAATTTCAAGCTATTTTCTTACATCAACTACCTCTTCTTCAAGTTTTAGACAAACAATCTTTTTAATCTCCAAATCAGAACTCACAACGTCTGCAATCCTCTTATATTCTTCAATTTCAATTTTATGACTTATAATCATATCATCCTTAAGAGTTAGTTATTTTAACAAGGAATCATTATCTGAATATTTCTTTAAAGAATCAATCTCATTTTCTAGTTTATTACACAATTCATCCTTGTCTTTTAACTTGACTTCCAGACTCTCTTTTTGCTGAAGCTGTCTTGTTAAAAACTAGTTCTATTTTCTAAGCTGCTTAATAGTATCTAAGGCACATAGGAGTTCACCTTCCAAATCAACCTCACTTTTTGGTTCATCATATTCTTGTTCAAAGTTAACTTCACCCAAAGATTGATCTACTTTTACACAAGTTTCTTGATCATTTAAATATTCAATAATGATCTCCTTGGACTTCTTTTCAAAACTATGAAGGCTTACACCTTCTTCACTCTCAAATGTTTCAAAACTTATTTCAGTATCCAAAGATATCTCCTCTTGTAACTCACTATTCTAATTCATTTCAGTCAACTTGTCCCAAACTTCCTTAGCACTACTGTAATGAATGACTTTTGTAATGAGTTTATTTGGCAAGTTATTAAAAATAGCATTTATAGCATTGATATTGAATTCAAGAGCTTTCATCTCCTCAAGAGTGGAAGGAGATGTTGCAGATGTAGTACAACCCTTTTCTACTGCTTCCCACACTTCAAATCCTAAAGAAAGTAAGTATGTTTCCATCCTATGTTTCCATATAATAAAGTTTGTTCCTTCAAACTGAGGAGTTCCAAATCTAGGATACTCTACCATTTCAAAGCTACTGTTTATGAACTCTTCCTTGTTATTCCTTATACTAGATTCAAGTTGAACATGATGAATAGCATTTTGCTAAGAACATCTTTTTCCCTTATTCCTTCTGTTCTTTCCCATATTAACTGTTGTCGCCAAAATTTGACGAGGTAACAGTGCCTTATGGGAAACTCAGTTCAAGGGGGACCCTTTGTGCCGAACTAAGTGACCTCCGGGTTTTAAAGAAGCTAACTTCTTCTATAATGGGTTTTTGGAAAGGGAAAAGGAAGCAGATATAATAAAGCAAATCTAAATCTAAGGCGATGCGCCAAAGCTTTCTAATAGGCATGATAAATCATAAACTTAAGGGCCTGAATGTTATTGCTATGTTCCAAAACATCAGAAACTTAAAGCTATAGCATAAACAATTCATTTAATTGACATAAAAGTATCACATACATTCTTACTGCTAAGAAGAGTCATTAAGACATGGTTTAGGTAAGCAAGTTTGTATTCAATGCATAGAAGTCCCTTCAAATGAAATGCTTAAGACAATAAGAAGCATAGTTAACAGTTTAAACAAAACATGAAAACAGAAAGGCCGAACAATAGGCACAGTCTGAAAGTTTCTTGTGAATAAACATGCAAAAGAGACCTGGTGTCTCTTGCTAAAAACCAGTGTTCTTTCTAAAATATTGGACCCTTCTCTCCTTGACAGAGAGAGTATATATAGCTAGAGAGAAAAATTCCCACCGCTTTGGAAGCTGTAACAGAAAAGATTCCCAATCTGCTGTAATGATGCCCGAATCAAAACATTCCCAATGCCGTTATAATAGCAACTAGTTAGAACCTAGCATCCAGTTGATTGGTTGCAGGCGTGCCCCTTGTAATGATGGTAGCGGTTCGAACCAAGCTTCGAGGTGACAAGTGCCATCTACCGCCTCAGAAAACTATGACGACCAGTGCCTGATAATACAATCCCGCTTTGCCAGCCCACAGCCTGCTTCGATGATCAGTGAAAGGCACGCGGCAGCACGTCGCGGCCCGAATGAGAACTCCTCCTTTAGTTGCCGAAATATTGCGAAGAAGTGACATGTGTTCGAAGGGTCAAATGCTATGCTGAGGTGGGGAGAAAGCTGAGTGAACTAGATCCGAAAGACGCTTGGTAGTGTTTTGGAGCCCATTGCATTTTACCTCCTTGCTATATTGAAAAAGCTGTGAAATGCTGCCATGTGGCTGAAGGTAGGGCCCGCCATGAAATAAAGAAGGCCAGCATAAATGTTTCATAGCTAGCAGCTGCATATTTTATCCCCGCAAGGAAAGCTTGCGATACGCCGCCACGTATTGAGATGTGGGCCCCTCTGACAATCTTAGGAGTGCTGGACCATTGTGGAAGGCATAGTGATCCGAAGAGAATATAAAGCAACAAAATAAAAATCCCCGTGGGTGAGACACGTGGATGCCCAGCGCAACATTTCAGGACCCGAAAGGGAAGCCGCTAGCCCAAGTTGCGAAGTGAGAAATGCGCAAAGGGGAAGATCAAAATCTGCCAGGAAGCCGAACAAACTTGGAGACGCACAGGCCAGCACACGAATATCAATAAAAGGAACCCGAAGGGAGCTGTTGAATCTTTATTTTAATAGCTTTTGGCGACTATCAGGGGCGTTTCGGATAAGGAACGGAGAACCCAAAAACTCTCTGGTTCTGTAGACCAGAGCCTTCACCCATAGGGAAAACGAAATCATTAGAGTTTGGAAAGTGTAGCCTGCAAAGGCGACCATTCACTTTCGGACGGCTTTGCCATGCTGCGCAAATTCTCTTGTGCTCCGCGAAGATCAATAGCTTCCTTGTGAGGCAGCACCTCTGGTAGGCCAGTGCCTGCTTGGATATGGAAAAGCAGCTGAGAGAGTGGATGAATGACAGCTTCGATATCTGCTGCGATTGGGGGGCTGCCGAATTCTTTGAATGCCTCCGGATCGTTCTCTTTCTGTTGAATAACCTCTGTAATCTGTGCAGCCGTGGCAATAGTGCCATCCTCAAGGAACGGAGACGGAAATCCCAATTTTCCCAAGTCAGAGAAACTTCCCCGAATATCGTCTAGCGCCTTGTTTAGAAAAGCCGCCGCTGCCTTAGTATGCTGGAAAGCGGAGTGGCAATGAATACATTTATTTGTCATTTGAGCAGCGGTGTCTCAATCTTCGATACCCACCTCGACAAGGATCTCGTCCGAGACAGAGTATAGCTTATTTAGCAAGTCCCTTGCCTCAGGAACCTTTTCTAGGATGAAACGAGGGAACTGCTCCATTGCGTCATGGGCTTCCTGGTTGAGTCTTAATGCCTTGTCAATGAACCGAAGGATAGGCTGCAGACCTAGGCAGAAGGTTTTTATTTTCTCCCAGTCAGAAATGTACAATTGCCTAATCAGTGGAATGATATCGGGCTGGGCAGGGGCAGGTAACACAGAGGTTTTTAGCGAAGAAATTTTTGCTTCCCTTGAAATCAGGGCCTCAGCCAATTCAGCCTTCTTCTTTTTCTCAGCCGCCAACTGCTCTGCATAGCTGTTCATTTCTTTATTCCAAGTTTGTTCAGCTCGGGAGTGGTTAGCCGATTACTCTTCTAACGAAGCTTTTGTCTCTCGGAGCTCACCTTCTAGCTTGGTATTCATCTCCCGGAGCTCCTCTTCCAGTTTAGTCTTCAGACCTTTGAATTCGGCCTCTTTCTCTTGCGCCTTTTGCTGATACTGTTCTTGTAGGCGCTCCACCTCCTCACCTTTCTCTGCCACCTTTTGATTATACTTGAGGCAGAAATGTTCAAGCTCCCCTTCCATCGACCATAGGCTCTGTTGCGATGCTTGGTTTTGGTCCTGCAATTCTTTTAATAAGACTGGGTCAGCTGCTTGGGTCTTTGCAATTTCGCTCTGAAGCCTGTTTCTCTCATTTTCTACTGTTAGCGCCCTTTCTATCATTCAGGCGATATCTGCCTCCAAGGATTTTTCCTTTGCCTCTAGAAAGCTCACCCTGTCCTTGGCTGCCTTGAGCTGTTCATCCTTCTTTTTTAACTGGTGACTAGTCTTTAGAAAGTCAGAAGTGACCACCCGTTGTGTCTCCTCCATGATTTCGACTTTATCTTGTGGCCGGGCTACCTTCATGTCAAGTCCGACAGCATAAATCTCATAGTCCTCAGGTTGCATTTCTCCCTAGAGCTTATTTATTCTCGGGTACATAGTTGCAAATTTCAATTCTTGGCGGGCCTCGTCATACGAAGCCTGTACTCTCGGCTCGGCGAGGGCATTGTCATCAATCACTTTACGTCACCTCATTCTATTTGCGCGCGCCTCCTTTCCACAATCTATATGTGCTATGAACTCAGCTGGTGATGAAACCAGCCCACCTGTGAAAGGAACACCAGAAGGCAGGGCATAGGGATAGGTAATTTTCATAGGCGCACACATTTGCTTTTTCTGGAGGGTAACCATTTGCGGGGAAAAGTGTGGCACATTCCACAGCCTAGCCTGAGGATTCTCAGCAGGGCTAGACATTTGCAGTGGCTAAATTAGAGGTTCAGTTGTAAGGCCCATTGGCCGAGGGAATGAAGTTGCTGCCTGGGTATCGGCCTGTTGCGATGGGAAAGGATCTGTAAGCATATCGGAAAAAGAGTGGGGGCCAATAGGAAGAACATTTTCAGAAAGCGAGGTGAGGAAAGTCTGGGCGGCAGCAGTAGGCATTAGCATGCTCGGAGGAGTAATTATAAATGGTTGGGTTTGTGAATACTGGGCAAATCCAACGAAATAGGCTGGACCAGAAGCAGGGGGTGGAGGGCTTGAGCTAATGGCAGGAGTTGCGGACAGAGCAGGGGCAGATGCAAAAGAATGAGATGTAAGAGAGGAAGGAACGAAGAGTACCTACTGACTGGTCGGCGGTGGCTCCGGGATCGTTCGGGACTCGCCAGTAAACTCTGGAATTTGGATAGTATCGGGTGCTTCTCCTCCGACGGGTTCATGTGAAACTGACTCGATAACATTTTCAGTGTGTTGCCTTTTCGTGGGCAGACGCTCACTAGCTTCGACAGTCGGACCCTTTTGCTGAGACGTTAGTCTGACCGGTTTAGCGGCCCATGTGTGTGTAAGCGAGCCCTTTGATATGTTAAAGCGCACATTAGTGCCCACATAGGCGGCATGCTCGGAGGCATTGCCTCCTTGCGCTAGAGAGGATGATACCGCCGTCCCTTCCTCCTGCCCCTCAGATCCCTCTACTTCACTTCTGTTAGCACTAGAGATCGGGCTGGGATGGCCCTCATCCCACCATCTTTCAAATTCCTGATCCTCCTTCACTTGATTATAAGGAGCCTTCAACTGTGCTGTTTCTTGGCGGTACCTCCAGAAATCTCTTATTTTTTCATCGCCCCATTCCTCATCCACTTTCAATTTGTTATACATGGTGCGCTCTATCGGAAAGTTGTCCCTGGCCACAACCACTGGAAAGTAGAACTTGTGCCATGGGCCCCTGGTATCCGGCGTAGGGACTTGTGCTAACTCAACAAACTTTTCATCTTTATCAGTCTGGCAATTACGCCTCTTCTCTCAGTATGGTCGGGGAACATGTGTAACATTCATGTGTGGCTCGGGTAGATCATTGAAAGGGTTGTAATCCCATTTATCGTTTACTAGTACCAACCCTAGCTGTGCGAGTTTGTGCTCTAGCAACTCATGCGATTGCTTTTTAACAAGCGTTATTGATTTGAAACTCTTCGAGCAAGTAAAGAATCCCTTCTTCTTGACACTATCGCGGCTACAGAACATGAAATCAACGATGCATACCTGCCAGAAAACCTCTAGCGCGAGCACTCTATCGGTGACGCAGGCTGGGAGTAGGAAAGGCTTAACAATAAAGCCCCGCATTCGAAGGATTGTGAAATCCTTGCCCAGGAACCAGTCATAAGCGGGGTTGTAGCTTTGCAGAATTCTAGTCTGCTCAGTGTTAAGCCGGACAATATCACCCTCTCCGATCAAATCATTCAAGACCGGGGCTATGAAATAGTCCGCGAAGGCATAATAGTCATATGTTGCGGAAAGGTAGGGTGTCCATGTAGACACCGGCTTTCTTTTGTTCTGCTCATCAAAAATTGATAGAGGGACAAATCGGGCGAAGAAATCTGGATTCTGGTGCAGGAACATGTAGACCAGGTAGGAAAGAAATTGAAATTTCTTCTCCGCCTGATAATTCTCTATTTGCTATATCATTTCTTTGACCATGAACTGAGCAAAATCATACCAGAAAAGTTTATGCTGTTTGCGAAACTGTATTGCAGGGCCTAGCTAAAAAGCCTCAATCTTTTCATCGGAGTCTCGGCCGCAAACAAATGCCAGCATGGAGATGGGGTCCTGGAGGTCATTGCGGAATGAACCACGCGATAATGGGATACTCGGTGCCTTAGCGGAGGCAACACCCTTCTTATTAGTTTCTTCTAGCAAGAACTCGGAGCTGGTTTTCATCTTTTTCTATATTTTTTCCCCTTTGCTTGGGCGGAAATGCTCGATATTCTCCTTTCTCCTTTTGGGGTCAGGGATACATAACATATGCCAGATGGCCTATGGGCTGATCTGAACCCTTAAATTGCGACCTTCAATGCAGTGGGTATCTAGGTTATAGCGTTGAATGGCCGCATCAACCACCTCCGGGCAATAGTGCACCAGTGGGACCATGTATTGTGGAAGACCGCTAAGCCAGACTCTGTTTGTCGTGGCTTGGTCTACTTTTGATGCTGATAACCTTGCACAAGCTGCCTCTATGAGAGATTTAGGGTTCTTGGCAAGCTTTGGGTCGTAGATATTAGCCCACTTTTCCATAACCTTTCTCAGGTTTTTCCACTCTTTCGGTCTCTCTAGCTCTTATGTGTTTGCTCTTTTTGTCTTTGCGGGTATACCTGGAGTTGCATATGCTACATCGTCATACATGTATACCTCGTCCCGAGGAATGAATAGCCAAAAATAGGTCCTGGCTGATCTCTTCTTGTATCGGCTGAGCTGAAGATTTCGACATCTTTCTTTCACTTCAGAACTTGTAAGCTTCTTGGCTCGTGAATACACTGCACTAGATATACAGACAGAAAAAACTTTGCAGCTTCCTTATCTTTTGTGAAAAGACTTGGAAATACCAAGCGTTTTTATGCAATAATAGCAACTTTCCAAAGGTGGTAGGCGAAAGCAGGCCTTTTGCATTTAATTCGACATGTACCGTTAACCTGGCAACTTCATGCAAGACGAACTGATTGCTACTCCAAGGTGGCCAGATTTCATCATTGCTTTCAAAAGCTCGTGTGATACGCCCTGATATCCTTGGAAAATGAGCTTGCAACTGGCTTTCTCACCTTGCGTTAGCATGTACTGGCATTTAATATCTGGCTGGAATGATTACGCCAAGCAAACGATCACGGCCTGAAAAGATACAAGGATCGCCTTGGGTTCTAGGATGTGTTTGAGATATGACACAATTGCATACGGCCGTACGTCCCTTCACCAACAAGTGCCACCTTTTTAATGCTTACTTAATTAACTTCATTTAATTAAGCACGCCTAGAGCTGTGCTATCATGCATGTATCAGCCCAAAACGTGAGCAAACGCAGACTCAGCCTTTGAGATTGCAGCCAGTATACATCACGTTTCTTACAAGCAGATTGGCATATGTCTTGTCAATTTTTCTATAAATAGCCCAGTGGAAAGCAAGAAAACATACTTAGCTTTTAGGAGTGATAGGTCAGTAGCAGATTTCTTTGCAAGTCTTTTCATAGGTTAGGTGGTGAGCCGACTCAACGTTATTTCAGCAGTCTTAGGGATAGTGTTAGGGGAAATGGATACCCCAATTCGTCTCACCTCATTCAAATCATAGATGGCATTTGTAGGTGAGATCTCCACCAGAAGGCTCAAAATAATGACAAAGAACAAGCACTCTCTTGCTCTGGTAGCCATGAAGTGGGTCCTAGGCAAGGACTACGTTGAATATGAAGACAAGTATAGGGTGAACACCGACGTGTGTTCACACTTTGTAGCGTCCATGCTGGACATCTGTGTCCCCCGGCCTCTTATCTTGAAGCTGGTCAAGGAGATCTTCCCAAAGAAGTACCTGAACGGGCTCGGCGAGGTTGTTACACACGCTGCGTACGGGATATGTCTACCAACAGCCAGCGACCTATGTCGCTTTATTGAAGAAGCTATTGTTGTTTGGCTGCCATTCCTGAGTGGATTCCGCCTACAGACCCGTGGCCAGCATCAGCAAAGGGTTACCCAAGCCCTACACTTCCTGTTCAGGAGCTACAACGTGATACCCTTCTACGACGTAGAATGGTATACCGACTTCAGGGACCTGGTGTATCCACCACCAACTAGGGCCATGTTGAATGATGCTGCCAGTGTTGCCGAGGAGCCTATGGACGAGGAAGAGGCGAATGCTGCGGTGAATGCGTCGGTTGCTGCCAGCCACTCTTGTGGATAGATAAACCCCTTGCCTTCCTTCCTGATGATATAACATACTTGCTTTAGATAAGCCTGATAAAAGGCCGTTGTATATATAGTATGTTCTAATACTTGTACATTTTGAAAAATCGGCATTCATGCCATTTTGTAACCCAGAAACATATATATATAAATATATATGTCTCTTTTTTTAAAGAAAACTATGCTCCTTTTGCTTCTGTGTTTAATTTTTCTAGGTTTGCAAATCTTTCATACTTTTTCTCCGTTTATGAGTATATTTTGTACTTAAGAAATTCTGGTGTTTTACCCGCTAAAGATGATGAGCAAATGCGTAACAAGACAACTAACTTAGCAAAAGAATAGGCCAAAAACAGGAAAGGAAATAAAAAACGTTATTTACAATTGTACAGGGTAGAGCATTTTGCCTAATGGAATAACTTCAGATGAATCCCATTGACGGGGATTCCTAACGGCTCCTGTTCCATGTTTTCTAGCTCAAAAGCGTTGTGTTGCATGCACCGAATGATTTTGAAAGGTCCCTCCCATAGGCTATCAAACTTACTGTGCTGACCTGGCTTTGCAGCCCTGCTGTCGTATTTTAGCACTAAGTCTCCATCTTTTAGGCCTTGGTCAGAAACTTTTTTGTCAAACCACCGTTTGACCACCTGTTGACGGCCTGTCATTGCTTTTAGGGAATTTTCCCTTTTTTCTTATACTTCCAGTAGTTCGGCAAGCCGAACCTCCATGGCATCATTTTGTTCTATCTCAAGAGATTTCAATAACTGTATCACCGGGATCTCCATAGAGATAGGTAACATCGCCTCTTTCCCATATACTAGCTCATAGGGCGAAGTCTTGAGGACTTGCTTAGGAGTTATGCGGTTAGCCCAGAGTGATTTTTGGAGATTTTTATGCCATTCCCTCTGGTGTTCTGAGCCAACCTTTTTGAGGAGTCGGACTAAACTTTTGTTTGTCGACTCGGCTAGGCCATTTCCCTATGGATAATAGTTTGATGATGTTTTAAGGAATATGCCATTTTTTAATGCAAAGTGACATACCTTTGTGCCTACAAATGCTCTAGCATTGTCTGAAATGATTGTCTTCGGAGGGCCGAACCTTGTCACCAGAGCCTTGAGGAACTCCACAATCTCTGCTTCCATCGCCTCCTTAAGGGGAACAGCCTCCGCCCACCTTGTGAAGTAGTCCGTAGCTATTAAAATCCATTTATGTCCGGCACTAGAAACCAGATTGATCATTCCGATGAAGTCCAGGCCCCATTGCGCAAATGGTTCATCCGCCACAATAGGTTTGAGGGGCATCGCTGAATTCTTCCTTCTGTCCAAAAAGAACTGACATTTTTTACAAGTTTTTACCAGAGAGTAGGAATCATTGAAAAGTGTAGGCCAATAATATCCAGCACGTAGGACCTTGATGGCGGTAGTTTTAGCGGAGAAATGTCCACGTTCGTCGCTATTGTGAAATGCGTCGAGGATCCTCTGTGCCTCCCCTGAAGTAACGCATCGTAGGAGCACACCATTAAAATTCCTTTTGAAAAGAACTCCTATCAGCATGTATCCGCAATTCTGAAGGCGGTAATACCTTCTTTTTTGGGATGAGAGGCTTGGCGGATACTTTTCGGTTCGCATGAAATTCGTTCTATCAGCCAATCATCCTTCGATCCCGATCCATTTATCAGGACAAGCTCTGGCTGTTCCTCTTTAGCAAGCATCTCCTCATCCTGTGCCATATACTCACACAGTCCTCTACCTTTGACAGTCTTGGTAGGCCTGACCTCGATGTCATACTCTAGGATCTTGGTGATCCAATTAGCCCTTTTTTCTGTGATCTCTCCCTCCATGATGTATTCCCGCACACTAGAATGTGCGACATATACCAGAACTTTGTTGCAGGAAATTAGATGGCAGAACTTTTTAAGTCCCTTTACTATTGCGAAAGCCTGTCTTTCAACGAAGTTATAATTCGCCTCATATTCCTTTAAGGTTCGGGAATAGAACGCAACTGGATGCTCTCCCTTTCCTTCTCTATCCTTTTGAGTCAGAACAGTAGTGATACTGGACTTACTACTAAAGGCATACATTATAAAATATTTGTGTTGATCTGGGTTGATTAACACCAGGCCTGAGGAGATCGCTTCCTTGACCTTTTCAAATGCCTCTCGAGCTTCTGTTGTCCACTTGAAAGCTTGATCCATTTTAAGCATTAGGGTGATCGGCCTAATTATTCCCGCAAAATCAAAAATAAATTTACTGACAAAATTTACTTTGCCCAGAAAAGACTGGACACCTTTCTTATTTACCAGAAGGGGAAGCTCCCTTATAGCCCTTACTCGTTCGGGGTCAATAGAAATACCTTCCTTAGACACAACATGTCCTAAGAGTTTACCCTAAGGTACTCCGAATACACATTTCTTTGGATTTAGGGAAATCCTGAACTCCTGGCACTTTTGAAAAACCAACTCCAGATGATCAAAATGATCATCTTTAGATTTGGAGAACACAGTAAGGTCATCCAAATAGATCAGGATAAACTTATTGATCAGTTTGCTAAATGCGACGTCCATAGCTCTCTGGAAAGTTGCCCCTGCATTAGATAAACCGAAGGGAATTTTAGCATATGCAAATGTTCCCCACTTAGTGGTGAACGTAGTCTTGTGCTGATCTTCTTCTTTTACTCGGATCTGGTTATAGCCAAAGAAGCCATCCAGCAGAGAGAACATTTCCAATCCTGCGACAGTTTGGAGGATTGATTCCATAGAGGGCAACGGATAGTGGTCTTTCAGAGATGCTCTGTTCAGGTCTCAGAAGTCTACGCATAAGCGGATATCACCATTCTTCTTTCGAACTGGCACCAGGTTTGATATCCAAGTACTATGTTTGATTGGGAAGACAATGCGTGACTCAATGAGCTTGGTTAGCTCTTGTGCCATCAAGGCCTCAACTTTAGGGTTGACTGGGCACTGCTTCTGTCGAACTGGTTTCGCACCTTCTGTTAGCTCAATAGTATGTTGGATGATACCAGGATCATAACCTTCCAGATCATCGTAAGACCAGGCCACAACTCCATATTTTCCACAGAAACCGGTAAGTCTCTCTCTTTCTTGCTGTGAGACATCTTTTCCGACTCTGAGATTTTTGCCGTCGGAAACCCGAAGATTTTCA
Organism: Sequoia sempervirens; assembly: GCA_007258455.2. NCBI lineage: Eukaryota > Viridiplantae > Streptophyta > Pinopsida > Cupressales > Cupressaceae > Sequoia > Sequoia sempervirens. Next base: position 474,815,218 of record VDFB02047230.1, read on the forward strand.
TAATCACTTTTGTCTGCCACAAATTTCCGTTTATCATTTTGGGCGTCACTACAATCAAAATTTTATTTTAGAGTAACCAATCCTTTCAGAAGCTTATTTGACTTTAGCTGCATAATTTGTCCTTCGTAGGCCTCGACAATCTTTGGTTGGAGTTGATCAGCAAATTCCCCTGAGTGTTGAATAAACGAGGCGATGTGCTCATTGCTCTCAAAGACTTGCCAACTTTTGACATTGTCGGGTATTGCTAGTCGAACAAGCACTCGCACTGAATATTTGTTCTGAAGCAAGTCGGAGACAGGATCAAACTGAGCACCAATTACCGCCATGCGATCTGCATAGCCATTTTGTGCTCGGGGAATGGTCAGGATGTTGAAGGCTTCAAAACTTTCTACAAGGTCCCAGATTCGATGCTGATAGGATCTCATGTGGATATTCTTTGCGGTGGAGATTCCTCGGACCTGATTAACTACCAGTTCTGAATCTCGGAACACCATCAATTGCTTGATACCCATTCGTTCCGCTAGGCTTATGCCTTGGACTAGCCCTTCATATTCAGCCTCGTTATTTGAATAGGCGAATTGGAATTGGAAAGACCTCAACAAATTTTCATTCTGTGGGGATATTAGACATATCCCTGCTCCAGCTCCAACCTTGCTCCTTGCTCCGTCAAAATACAATGTCCACAGCTCACTTGCTTGGTCATTGTCGGGTTCTCTGACAACCTTTGGAAGAAATTGGTCTTCATCATAGATCACATATGTGCCCAGTCCAATAGCATGATAATTCCCGAAAGGATCATTGTTTATATGTTCACTCAACAAAGCATCTTCCTTATCACTTCGGTCTCCGCTCACCTCCTCTTCTAGCAGTTCGACATTGTACTTTTCCTGCTTGGTGATGGATGTATGTGCGGCTTCAAAATTGATCAGGGCCTCACTCACCACATGTTCGGAATGCAGAGCCTCCGATTCTATCTTCATCTTCGCGCCATGTTTGGTCCTAAGTATTAGATGGGTATGTGCAGGATCATGGTATGCCAAAAAGTGGCAATATTTGTAGGGTATGTGGCTGACAACTTTTCTTTCACCCAAAATTAATGAAATGAAAAGGGTTTTTAGAGGAGATTCTCAACTTTCCAAAAATATAAATTATGATTTAATTTGAATTTAATAAATAATTATTATTCATTTTCTATTAGAATTACGACTAAAGTCCTGATCGATAGGTTGATTGAAAAACACCTATAACTTTCAAACGGTATCATATTTTTTGAATCCAAAACATGCGTCACATTCTATGCTTTACATAATATAGGATTAAAAAAAAAAATTAAATTTCATGAATTTTTGACCAAGTTAAGGTGGTCACAGACGAGTTTTTATATTTTCTAAAAGTTGTAATAAAAATTCATAATTAATTATTTACTTAGAAAAATTACAAAAAAATATGCATCACATCGGACATGAGTCCTCTACTTATATATAAAATATTACAAAAATATTATCATTTTATTATGGTTAGGGAACAGAGATACCTACTTCTTATTTTTCCCTGAAATTTAAGTACTACTGCATTGAAATTTCAAATTTTCACCAAATAGATTTTATTTATTTTTAAATAAACCTAGTATTTTAGAAACTACATTCAATTTTCTACAAATTCTATTCTTACATATTTTTGAAATAATATAGATAACTTACTCAAATATTTACGTCAAGTTGCCTAACACTGATTTTTCTGAATTTTTTGCCACTTAAGGGCCTGTTTGGCATACCATGATCCTGCACATGCCCAGATGTGACCAATCTAAAGACAAATATCCGCCCACCTTTCTTAGTAAACTCTCGAGAAAAACAAAGACCAAACATTGGTGGAACATCTATGATCACTGTATCTTGCAGGACCGTGATACTTGGATAGGCAAATAGAGTTAGCGAAAGTGCTTTGATGACACCCACAGTATCTACCTTATTTCCATCTAGCTGCATCACCCCTTTCTTCATAGGTTCGTAGCTGAGTCCCAAAGCTTCGGCTATCAGTTTTGGCATAACTGTTGTGCTAGCGCCAGAATCAATCATAGCGTTGTGTAATAGCTTTTCCCCTACAATGAGGGTCAAGAAGAAGGGTTGAGGTTTTGGCCTACCTTCGTCATGCGTGTGGGATTCCTTTGCTTTGATTGTGAGAACCTTAGTTGGTGACATTTGATAAACCGCCTCGGTACTAGCTAAAGGTTTGGCTAGTGCTGGGTCCATCTGTTGCTGAAGCGCCTTTTGGAGTATAGTTTTCTATTCCGGGATAGCTAGAATGTCCCATAAAGACACATTAGCGGATGATTTCTTCAACTGCTCCACCACATTAAAAGGTGAGGAGCTCATAGATTTCTGCTCCTTTGCTTTTGTTATAATGATTTCCTTTCGCGGTTGAGAAGATAAAGAGACGGTCGGTGCGTCAGGAATTTGATTCGAAACGTCTTGGCATTGCGGGCTGTCCGAAAGCAAGACAACGGGCTCACAGGTGTATCTCCTCTTGGAGCGTGTGTTATAATCGGACTGTACCCACGGCATTTCGGCTGTGGACGTGTCATTTGCAAACACCATTTCGTCATCTTCCATCCATGAGAAGAGCGCATGATCAGGAACAATATCAAACTCTTGCTCTAAGGACATTCCCTATATTTGCGTGGTAAGGACCGCATTCTCCATTGCCGAGGTGTATATGTATTCTCCATTCTCTGTCGCAACACCTTGACTACGTTGCTCTGCTATCCTTTGTTGTAAGTTTCCACGCGGACAATTTCGGGGCATATGTGCATCATTGCAAGGGAAGCACCATGGATTGATGTCATCAATAAGATTGTTCTGTCCCATGGTCAATTCTCTACTAGAACTTGGCGACGCACCTGCCAGCGATGTAGGCACCGGAACGATTTGGTTTATAGCCGCCGCTGGTGAATTAGTGCGAGGCACATTCTGATATTGATTTTGATGATAGGTAGGCCGCCCACCTTGATAGTTCTGATATGCAGGTCGTGGAGGAATTGCTTAGTTCCGCTTGAGAGTTGTTATATCGTTCACCATAGTCCACAACATCTCCTTGAGGTCACCCATCTCATCTTTGGGAGGACCCGATGTAGAGGCCAAGTTTTCAGGAGTGGCTGCATATGAATACATCGACTGGGGAGTCGTTGGTGCACTGGTCGATGCAACCTCTTGTGCTACGTTCGATATCTCAGGAAATATCAACATAATAGGTCGAGGAGGTAATTTCCCGCAGTCTATCAAGTGATTCTCTACTTTGATAGCGGTGGCATATGCATCTGGTAAGGTGGCTCCTCCCAAAGACTTGATCATCATAGAAATGTCAAGATTGATGGACTTCAGATAAAATATGAACGCCAATTCTGGAGTCGGGCGGATAATTACAGGAATCCTCCGCCAACTTGAGTGAAATCGGGCATTGAAGTTCATCAGAGCCTCCTGGGGTGCTCGTTTGATGACAGATAACTGATAATATAGCGAAGAACGATCTCTATCATTTGAAAACTTTTCATAGAATGAATCTTCGAGCTCATCCCAAGTGCGAATGGTATTAGGAGTCAGTGTTCGGTACCAATCCAGAGCTTTGCCTTTGAAGGACGCAGCAAGGAGCCTCAGGGCTACATTCTGCACTGTGATACCGTGTACCAGACATACATCCGCTACATCCTGCAAATGCTCTGCTGGAGTTTTTGTGTTATCTCCGGCGAATTTAGGAAGAGCTTTCAGGGCTGAAACCGGGATAGCGCCCCAAACGGCAGGCGCTACCGGAGCTACCAGGGGACTTCCAGCATCCCATGCCACATAATTTCTGTTCACAGCTGGCAACATGGTGAGAGGAAAGGGTGGTGGGAATGGAACGGTTGCTAACTGATTTGCGGCTTAGACTGTCCCTAATGGAGGCACTAGTAAACCTAGGTTATTTTTAGTCTGGGATCTAGTTACAGGCCGATGGCTCATACACCCCTCTTTAAGACAATTTCATTAGTTTGTGTCCCACCGGGTGTGCCAGAAAAAGGGTGAAACTGATGACGCCAAAATTTGACGAGGTAACAGTGCCTTATGGGAAACTCAGTTCAAGGGGGACCCTTTGCGCCGAACTGAGTGACCTCCGGGTTTTAAAGAAGCCGGCTTCTTCTATAATTGGTTTTTGGAAAGGGAAAAGGAAGCAGATATAATAAAGCAAATCTAAATCTAAGGCGATGCGCCAAAGCTTTCTAATAGGCACGATAAATCATAGACTTAAGGGCCTGAATGTTATTGCTATGTTCCAAAACATCAGAAACTTAAATCTATAGCATAAACAATTCATTTAATTGATATAAAAGTATCGCATACATTCTTACTGCTAAGAAGAGTCATTAAGACATGGTTTAGGTAAGCAAGTTTGTATTCAATGCATAGAAGTCCCTTCAAATGAAATGCTTAAGACAATAAGAAGCACAGTTTATAGTTTAAACAAAACATGAAAACAGAAAGGCCGAACAATAGGCACAGTCTGAAAGTTTCTTGTGAATAAACATGCAAAAGAGGCCTGGTGTCTCTTGCTAAAAACCAGTGTTCTTTCTAAAATCTTGGACCCTTCTCTCCTTGACAGAGAGAGTATATATAGCTGGAGAGAAAAATTTCCACCACTTTGGAAGCTGTAATAGAAAAGATTCCCAATCTCCTGTAATGATGCCCGAATCAGAACATTCCCAATGCTGTTATAATAGCAACCAGTTAGAACCTAGCATCCAGTTGATTGGTTGCAGGCGTGCCCCTTGTAATGATGGTAGCGGTTCAAACCAAGCTTCGAGGTGACAAGTGCCATCTACCACCTCAGAGAACTATGACGACCAGCGCCTGATAACACAATCCCGCTTTGCCAGCCCACAGCCTGCTTTGATGATCAGTGAAAGGCACACGGCAACACGTCGCGGCCCAAATGAGAACTCCTCCTTTAGCTGCCGAAAGATTGCGAAGAAGCGACACGTGTTCGAAGGTTCAAATACTATGCTGAGGTGGGGAGAAAGCTGAGTGAACTAGATCCGAAAGACGCTTGGCAGCGTTTCGGAGCCCGTTGTGTTTTACCTCCTTGCTGTATTGAAAAGGTTGTGAAATGCTGCCATGTGGCTGAAGGTAGGGCCCGCCATGAAATAAAGAAGGCCAACAGAAATGTTTCACAGTCGGCAGCTACATATTTTATCCCCGCAAGGAAAGCTTGCGATACGCCGCCACGTATCGAGATGTGGGCCCCTCTGACAATCTTAGGAGTGCTGGACCGTTGTGGAAGGCATAGCGACCTGAAGAGAATATAAAGCAACAAAATAAAAATCCCCGTGGGCGAGACACGTGGATGCCCAGCGCAGCATTTCAGGACCCGAAAGGGAAGCCGCTAGCCCAAGTTGCGAAGTGAGAAATGCGCAAAGGGGAAGATTAAAATCTGCCAGGAAGCCGAACAAACTTGGAGACGCACAGGCCAGCACACGAATATCAACAAAAGGAACCCAAAGGGACCTGTTGAATCTTTATTTTAACATTAACCAAAGTACTCCAAGAAACCAAGAACAATCCTAGGTGGTTTAGACCTATCAGAGGACGCTATGCTCTAATAGCAATTGTTGGAGTTATGGACAGACACTGAGAGGGGGGGTGAATCAGTGTCAAAAAAATTTCAACTTTGACCAAGATTTTTAATTCTGATTTCCTTTTCTTTCAACAATAGAGTAGAGTAATCACTTTTGAAAGCACAAAGATATGACAACATTAACTCAATCTATTAGACAACTTATGAAAATATCATTACTCCTACCAATCCTTCACATTTGATATCAGAGCTCCACCTCACTTCAATTCAGCATGTCTCAATAAAGAAAAATATTCAGACCACCCTGGCTACAATACGCCATACTCCTCTCAGTTCAAGTCACAATTTGGAATAACTCAGCTCAGCCCCAAACTCGAAAGCAGTTAATACCAAAATAAACTAGCTATGACACTTCACCACTTGTCCATGCTAGACCCAACACACAAGATGAGGACACTTTTAGCCCAGAGAAATATGTTCAACGTTATTGACTGACTTCTTAAACAATTTATTTGAATGGAGCTTTAAAGACAAGAAAGGTATTGAGACAACAAACACCTTCAGCAAATTATAACTATTCTTGAGCAATGAATCAAATGAGAAAATTTAAGCTTCCTTTTGAATTAGACTCTTCAGCAATGACTTGTGCAAGATATATGAACTAAAAATTTGCAGATATGAAGGAACTATCATTCAAAAATGTTTAGACTGATAAAATTATCACAATCAAGAAACATTATGACACCAAAACAAAGAGACCATAAGACAAAGGATTTACCAAGTGGAAAACCCTCCTGGGGTAGAAAAACCACTCCTAAACTGCCTTATAGGCTTAATCTTCAAAAACCACTGTTAACAATGCCTTATAGGCTAATTTCTGAGAACCAACTCAAGGAGCACCAACCCATCATTTTGAAACACCAATTTCAAGGAGCACCAACCCCTCAAATCATTTTTCAGAACAATAATAATATATCAGAGGATCTCTCTATTTTCAGTTAAGCTCATAACTCTCTGTTATGCATCATATTTTCAAATTTTGTATTACAGAGTTTTCTAATTCATCTCTTGATATAGCCAAAATAACTGTCTCTTAATTTCTATCTAGCCTTCTCACAGTGTTTATAACACTAGTATTTCTACAATACTTTCAGTATGACTGTCAAAAGAAAAATATTCAAAGATTCGTTTATCAGAGGAAACTAAAACTCTCTTGCCATTTTAGGAATGTGTCAGAAAAGTAAATGTCTGCAAGTGTAACGCCTTGAACAATAGGCTATAAATAAACTTTGACAGGTTTATAAATGCTTTAATAAGAATGAGTCACAAAGCTTCTTCAAATCTGCACTTATAATTGCAAAACCCAAAACTTTAAAAGCTATTGAAACTATTTTTAGAAACCCATAAGCTCAAACAAATATTTCTAAATACCCAAAAGGCTGAACCTTTAATTTTTGCTCTGAATCAAGAGATTTCAAAATGTAACTGATAGATTCTGATCAAAACCACGACTGCCAAAATAGAAAATCATAAACTCAAAGAATATTCTACCATGTAACCATTCTAAGATTTGATGCCAACCAATGATGTCGGCCTGCAACTATATTTAGAAATTCCCATGTCAGCCACAGTGTATGAGTCTTCGTTAACCACTCGTTGAGACAACTAGATAGTCCTACCGAAGGCAATTAAATCACCAGTCATTCCCCTTAGTTATTGCTTTAGCCATGACCCATCAGAGTCGGGGAGAAGACATAATGAATACATTGTGTCACGCCGAGAGCTCATATGTTATGTTCTTTCCAATTGTCGAGACATAAGCAAGTTTCTCACTGAGATGCCTTTTTCGTTTCATTCACTGTTGCTGTAACCTTTTGATATTGGAAAGACCCTATGCAGATCACACTGTGTTTCACTGAAAGTTTCCTTTTACCCCTTGTAAGTCACTGTGACATAATGGTTCTCTCGTCGATGCATCCTTCTACCTTATGAAGGTTGCTATAACATACCGACATCGGGGAGACCTCTCGTAGAATGCTTGAGTCATACCAAAAGTCACCAACCATCTTATGTGTCACTGAGAAAAATCAATCGTCATGCCGACAAAGTCAATTTGTGTTCCATCGGCGAGACCGGAGGTCACTCACCGAGACCTCACGTGGAAAACCCTAACTCTTACTAAGATGAATACCTTTTTGTTGTCGGTCAGTATAAGAAATCAAACTTGCCAAGACCTTTCTTCGTTGCACATGAGTCATACCAAAATGTTCCTTTTGTTTTATGCATCGCTGAGACATATCAATGTCAGGGAGACCTCTTGGAGAGCACACTATGTCATATTGAAAATCTTTATCCACATTGAGTTGTTGAGACAATACCAATCTCTCGCCAAAATCCCCTCATAAGACTTAGTCCGCAAGACCCAACAAAGTCATTGAGACATTACTTCGAATATCATTAACTCATACTGATATAACCTTTGTGCACAAGTCGGTAATACACCATGAAATTGCTGTGACATTTCATTGAAGCCACAACCTTTGCCAATAAGACCTTTTAGTGCATGGTCGGTGAGACAATATGTCTTCGGTGAGACCACATACCAAATACAACACTCTTGCTGATATGTTCCTTTTCCTTCGGTCGATGAGACAAAGTAAGTTCGCCAAGACATTACAATGAAGAAAAACCTCTTGCTAATGAGCACCCTTTGTTGCCGGTCAGGGAGACATGATGAGTTTGCTAAGACATCATTTCGATGGTATAACACATGCCGATATGATCATTTAATTTCACCGAAACAATGGAGAAGTCCTACCGAAAGTTTCTTGTATGTAAAATCCAATTGTCATGACATTAGAAACGTCTTGCCGATAGGCAACACAGATGTTTATCAGAGAAATGGATCGAGGAGACCCTGGCATTCTCACATCGATATGTTCTTTCTTGTCACCGAAACAATGTACAAATAAGATAACCCAAGACTGCATGAAGCTCAAATTGATCATTACCAAAAGATATTAAAATTCTGAATGTAAACTATCCACTGAATGCCAAGACATGTAAACCATATAGACAAAACTATACCAAGATAAAGCATGAGAAACCAATCTGAAACTATCAACAAGTAGAATCAACTAAAAGGGATTTTGTCATCAAGGACAAAACATATGATCACAACTGAGAACTAACAAAAAGGGGGTTCAATTTCCTTAATGGAAAAAGTGGAGATGGGTTTGGGCAGGCATAACACAAGATGAAAATGATAAGGCCTGAAGATGAGGCCTTGGTGGATTAGAAAGGGAGGATAATCCTCAAGGTTTTGAGTAGCAGATTCAAGGCACTCCTCAATAGAGCTTTCCAAGTCAGTGAGTAAGAAAAATGGGAATCTCAACAATATTTTATGGTGAAGGTGATTTAAAAGAGGCAAATGATAAAAATAGAAAGTTTTATATCTACCCTCTAAGGTGACATACTTCATGAGAGCGAATAGGTTTTTCATTACCTATAAAGAAGGCATCAAGGCTTTCATTTTTTTGAGACTTGGTGTTCCTAGGGTACTTCTTCCCAGTACACAACACCTCCCAGTTCACCTCAAAGGAGATGCCACCCATGCTAACCCTTCTTTCTTTCTAGGAACTCACAAATTGTGCAAACATCTTTCGATCATGACCCAACAAGCTTTCCATTAAAGGAACCAACCCACCTTCAACATAGATGTGCCAAACCAATGGGTCCTTGCAAAATTCCCCAAAATTTTTGTGCTTCGTCCTCACCCTATCACCATCCATATCACCACTCTACACACTAAAAAACTAGGAAACTTGTGAGAGTAAAAGGTTAGAATTTGTCATTGAAGTAAGAGGTCACCTAAACACTTTTTTTTAAGCCAAACAAGAATGCATCAAGCAATAAGAACCATGTCCAGGACACATACTTCAAGAGTTAAATTGCAAAAGGGAATCTTCAAGGGCCCATTAATGAAAATCTTTAAACACTTGCGGCTAGGTTTGCATAAAATGATGATATTGGAAGGTTTTCCTTTGCACAAGTACTTATGAAGTTTGGCCATGGGGCCCAATTTAGATTTCCCTAAAATCATGCCCTTTATCAATAGAAGCTTTTTAGCTGAGTTGATAAGACAAATCAAAAGCTTCACATCATAATTATTGGTCACATCAAATTTGAATTTAAAAATTTGCAAGGATATGTGAATGTTGAGGCAAGAACCCAAAAAAAGATTGTGTAAGGCCTAACCCAACTTGGTCGTTAACCTAATGTACTCCCCATTACTCCTCATAATTAACTCTTTAATTTCAATCTCCACCCCTTTATTCAAATTTTACCACATGTTTTACACCTTAGCATTCAACTTCATCCACATCACCGAATAGACAAGAATTTGGACCCCTTAGAAGGCCATAGCAATCACAGAATTAGGTATGCCCTACTCCTTAAGGATTAAACCTTGTATACCCGGCCGTAGGTTCCCCATATTCCTCTAACAGTTAGAATCTCTCCAATGGAAGTTGAGATTAGCCAAAGCATCAAGAACTTGATTACCCTCTCGAAAAATGTGGGTAGCAATCTTCATATTCAGCTTAGACACCAAATGATTTATGTCTAACAATATGTCCCTAGTACTCCATCTCAGTAATCTACCCAGATTAACAATGTCAATCATAGACTTAGAGTCCCCTTCAATATGCAGATTCATTATCCCCATAGTGATAACTAACTGGATACCCTTTAGTAATTACCTTGCTTCCATTGTCATGGAGGACTGAATCCCTATTCCCCCAAGTAACCAGCCACAAATTTTCCCCTGTAGCCTCTGATTATACCTCCTATGCTAGCCTTGCCTAGGTTTCCATTGGAAGAACCATCAAAATTGAGTTTATGCCATCCAAGGTCTGGGGGTTTCCTAACTATGTCTCATCTATCCTAGGACCAAGAGTTTTCATAGGAATTACCCTCTAGACTCTGGTGCCAAGCTTTAGCCATTTTGATTTCCCACTCAACAAGAGCTTTGTCTAGGATTTTCCCCTTGAAAATCAAAATATTTTTAGAAATTAGCCTTAACCCTATACCAAAAACCTCCTTAGGGCTTATCTCATTATTCTTGAATATCCTATTGTTCCTCTCTTTCCATAAGCACCAACAGATAATGGGGAGAACCTAGTTCAAGATCTCACGAGGTAAGGGGTGAATGAAGGGCCCAGAGCTACCCAAGATAAAAGATTTGATGTCCTTGCACATAGTCCAATGAGTGCCCTATCGCTCCAAAGCCAACTCCCACACACTAGTAGAAAACGAGTAGTGAAAAAGTAAGTGATCCACAAATTCTTCATTGCATTTGCATAACAAGCACATGTTATGGATCTGGAATCCCCTTTTCCTTAGATTATCTTGAGTAAGGATCCCTTTATGGTAGGTTGTCCACTAGGAAAAGTTTATTTTTGGAATCATGTTTCTATTCCAAACCTATTTCCAGGGTCCATGTTCAACACGCTAGTCCGACAATAGATTGTAAGCCATTTTAATAGAAAGATTACCATGTCAATCACTAGTCTAATAGAAATCATCCTCCACATTGGATAAAGGTAATCTGGTAAGGGAGAGTAGGTCCTACAGAGACTTAGCCAAAGGTAACAACTTAGGAGACAAAGGACAACAAAGGATTAGATCTTTCCACCTCCTAGCCCCAGGTTGGCCAAGAAGGTAATATCTAATGTATAAACCAAAGAAGAGTTGTGCCAACCTCATAAGATTCCTAGAATTAGATTGTGTGAGGGGGTTGTCTAACAACCAAGGGTCTTCCCAGAATCTGATACTATTACCATTCCCAACCTTCCATTTCATCCTGATCATGAGCAACCCCTACAATCTACAAACGTTCTTCCAAGCCAAAGAACTTGAGGGGTGATCATCCGAGTCAATTAATCAAAGTTATATTATGAAGATACTTAGCATTCATAATCTTGCACCAATCCTTTTTATTCCTCAACTATTCCCAACCCACCTTAGCAAGTAGAGTCTTATTGGTGCTAAGGATATTCCTTATCCCAAGCTCACCACAAGGTTTAGGCTTACAGACTTTGTCCAACTAACCAAAGAAAAAAAATTATTTTCCTCAGTCCCCAACCATAGGAAATTCCTCTGAATTTTTTCTCTCTTCTTAGTGATATATCTGGGGATCTTGAAGATGGAGAGGAGGTAAACAGGGATCCCTTGGAGGGCATCAAACTAGAGTTGCAATTTTCGAACATGACTGAGAATGGAGCCTTTCCAGCTATCCAACTTCCTTTGGATCCTTTCAAGAACCGAGTTTTAGAAGGTAGGAGTGACTTCCTTGATAGTAAAGGGTAAACCAAGATACACCGATGGGAGAGATCCACTCATACAACCAAGGACAACAACCGCCTGATCTTGAAGAGCATGAGTGTTGTTGAAGAAGTAAATCATGACTTTATTATAATTAATACATTTTTTGGAACAAGAAGCATAGTTATTGATATTTTTGGTGTAAATAAAGTCTTGTACCTAGTTCATTCATTACTAGGGGACTTATTTACACATGTTAAGTTTACTTAGGTCATAGGAAGGAATCTTTCTAGAAGGTGTTAGTTGTCATTAGTTGTTATCTTATCCTTTGACAACTACTACATGTGAACCTAGGTAAGTGTGATTGGTTGTCTCATGTCATATGATTAAGACACTTGTCATAATCCTATGACATCTTGCATCTCACCTTGGCTATATAACAAAGGGGTCTCTCATTGTAAACAATCAATCTTAAATCATCTCGTATCATTGACATTGAATATAGTTTATTCTTGTCATATTCATCTCTCTCTTTTTGTGATTTCCATTTGGTCTCAAGATCTTGGCATCCATATACAATTCTAACATGGTATCAAAGCGGGTTGGGTGCCATTGGAGAGTCTTTTTCTGAAGAGAGATATTAGATTTGGGGGTGTTCCATCTTTTGGCTCTTTATTGCATGTTCAAATCAGAGCTTGTTGGTGCAAATCTAAGCTCACCATTGCATCCAGAAGGTTCGAGAAAGTCAATTTTTCCTTTTGTTTTGTCCAAATCAGACATATGAGGCCAAATCTATGAGGGTTTGAAGTTGAAGAGTGGGTGCCAAATCCAAAAGGTAGCTACAATTTTGGAGCATTTTGGGTCAAATCCAACCTTGCCATTGCATCCAGAAGGGCTAAAAACCCTAAGATTGATTGTCAAATTGTCCAAATTAGAGCAGTTGTCTGATGAGGCAAAAAAAAATTTGCTCAAGGAATCGTATGGTCCCCAAGTCATCATAATTACGCTAGTACAATTTGCAGAAAAAAATAAAATTATTTAATCGATTAAAATCTTTTGAATTTTTTTTGAAAAATAAAAATTTCTGATTAAATTTCTGCAAAGTTTTATTTTGAAAAATTATTGTAAAAGTATTTCTTTTCAACTAAAAAAAAAAGATCAAATTATATACTGCAGCCCTATAGTACTTTGTACTGCGACGTACCCGGTGCCCCAACCACCGGCCACCATGCAACATGTTCTCACTAGTCAAATAGGGCCCTTCTTCCATGCGGGCAGTCACACTCAAATCGGCCTATGAATTTCTAAAAAATGGCAAAGAATATTCCCTTGGGCCATGTAAATATCGACTAAGAATATTCTTATGGAATATTCCGAGTCAATTTTGACCGTACCAGCAAGCAACAAGCATATTTTGGCAATGTGGTGATTGTACTGTGACATCCATCTGGGTGTCAATTTTAAGCTCAGACAGACCTATGACAGCCACGAAATTGTCAATTTTAAGACAACGGATTGATGACATCAGCAAGGTGTAAGCTTTTTCGTAAAAATTTTTGCCCCCCTCTCCAATTGCATTTTCAATTTTGGAGCTGATTTTCAAATGCTCATAACTCAGTCATTTTGACTCCTTTTTTTGAGCAATTTTTTTTTTATTTGGGCTAATTTTTCATGCCCTACATAGTGGTGTAATCTGTTTCTAGTTTTGGTGCCTGGTTTTTCCATAATTTTCAGATTCTCACAGGTTTTGTTGCTTCGTTCTCATTTTGGGAAGTTTGGGAGCTCATATCTTGCTCCTACGGTAACATTTTTGGGTGCAATTTTTTTTGAAAGTGCTTAATTTTTTGTGTACTTCTTAATGGTATGATCATATTGATCTCATTTTGTACCAAAAATTGTACTTGATTTTGTGGTCTATTTTGACATTTGCATGTACCAAGATCAAAGACCACTTCACTATTTTTTGGAAAGTGGCAATTGTAAACGCACTAAATATAAAGTACCAAATCAGATATTTCTTGGGGGGTTTCTTGATTGAGTAATTTGGGGGGGTAATATTTTTCCTTTGTTGGCCTATGTCTCTTGATTGGTCTATTGTGTGACTAAATTGAGGAGTATGGGAATCAAAAAGCATCCAGCTATAATAAGTTTAAATCAATGGAACTTTATGTCTTGGAGAGATGGAATCCTAACACATTATAGGTGGCTTAATTTTTTTCCCTATCTCTATGGACTAGTTCCTAAACCTTCATCAAAATGGAAGAGAGTTGTGTGGGACTTAAAGACAGAACATATCTAGGGATTAATTGGTTGTAGTTGTGACATTGATACACAAATGGCCACTAATGGTATTGGGATCCCTCGTGACCTTATGACTAAACTTTGGGAGATGTATGGAGACTTGAATGAACCTCCATTCCCAGAGGATCCTATTGCAGATTGTCTTGTTCCACTTTCAGAGTTTCGACCTATTGATGATAAAACAACTGAAACACTTGTTGATTGGGAAAGGTATGGTAGCTTTGATGACCCAGAGCCTTCTCCTTCTCCTCCTATAGAGACATCTATTGAGACTTCAGTTTCTATGGCTCTTAATCTAGATTTAGAGGGTTCATCTTCTTCATCTATGAGTCAACATCCTGAAGTTGAGGACTCTTGTAATCTAGCATTGGTAGTTCTATCTGTAACGCTGAAAATGAAACAAGTTTTGCACAATAGAAAACAAGGAAGATCGTTAGAAGCACACATGTAATACAATACTAGATCTAAAATGCAAATTCATTCGTTAAGCAACAAAGTACATGGGAAAGTAAAAATGTAATTAAAACTAGAACAATCTCACCAATTTTCAAACGTATTTCCATGATTCATCTCGATTGTCCTTCTCCATTTTGCTTGTGTAGTATAATTGCCCTCAGATTTTCAAGTTCGTGCAAGTATAGCCTAATGATAAAGATTAGCAAAATATTGAAGATTCAAGATATGTGCTCTCCAAAATTACAAAATTCATAAGAGAGCCTAGAATGAAGAATGACAAATCAATTTATAGAAAATTGATTATTCGAACGACAGGTCAAGATTGAAAGATCAACGGACGGTTGAGATTGACATATTAGACATGCATTATGTTAACTGATAGTAATGACATGAGTGATTCGAATTATAAATAGAATTAAAGATTAAATAAATGTCTTAATCTTTAGTTCAGCATTCGAAAACATTAGAAATATCTTTGCATGACAAAGATGAAGATTGATTATAACGACTCAGTCTTCAAATGCACACACAACATTTAATTAATTAAATAAGAATATTTAACTAATTTGCATGTACACGCAAATGAGTTAGAACTGGAGGATTGCATGATTTGATGAAGAGATTACTCGAAGATGCTACTCAAACATCAAATCAATAGTTAACTGAACGATTAAAATAGATGTCGAGTCGAGTAAAAGTGAATACTTAGATAACTCACATAATTATCTAAAATATAGAGGAATGCGTTAAAATAGAATTAATGAATTAAATAATTCATTTAATTCAAAACTCGATATTCGAAGAATAATTAAATAAATAATATTTATTTAATTAAATGATGAAGGGATTTAAATGAATAATTAAATAAATAATGAATTTATTTAATTATAGTTGAAATATGATAAAGAATAAATTAAATAAGAATTTATTTAATTTTGACAAGAAGAATAGGGTTAATTAGTAACATAATTAAATAAAAAAATGTTTATTTAATTAATCAGATAGAATAAAGAAAATTGAATTAATTAAATAATCAAGATTATTTAATTAATAGAAGAATTAATGTTAAGATGAATAATTAAATAATTGACATTATTTAATTAATGACCATGAAGAATACGAACTATGATGAATGTGGAAGTCGCAGGCCTAAACTAGATTTCGGTGTCTACATTTTCCCCTCTTTGATACAATGTCATTTCGGCGTTGTGTCAAAGAAAATTGATAAAAAAATGCCCCAATCATGCCCCAGTGTAAAACAGGTGAAGGTATGCCCCCTCGGGAAAATTGACAAATTTGGGAAACGTGAAGAAAAATTTGGAAATGCTCCTAATTAGTCCAGGAAACAGGAAGAAATGCAATGTAGGTGATGGAAATGGGTTCGGAAATGGGAGGGACGGGTAGGGAATGATAGAAAATGGAAGTTTACATGGCTAGAAGGTAGGAAATGCCACCTAAGCCCTAGGTATATATTTGAATTGGGGTGAAAAACTATTCATTTGCACCCACCTAGCTTAGAGATTTGAAAAGTTGCTCTGGATATTCAGCGAGGATGTCTCCAGTTCCAGCCACCCATCATCGTGCATACAGGATCCGGACATACCAGAGACCAGCCGGTGCGGACCCCCCGGTATGGACCTAAAACTTGCCTTTTGAAAATTTTTAATTTACGCGTAGTTGAAGACATTTATTGCATTTTAAGTTGTGCGTCACTTTTAATTTTGCACCGCATGTGTATGCGCGAATGATGCATCTGACTGCGAAAAGTTGCATTTGAATCTTGACGCCGGTCGATTAGACTAGTTGTAGAAAATAACCGCATATGTTTATTGTGATACGCATTTGATTATTGTGATGCGCATTTGATTTCCTGCAACACATATGCATATTTATAGCCGCATTTGCTTATTTAGGAACACAATTAAGATTATACAGTGCAAATGATAGTTTTATGACGCATTTGATTATTATTAACCGCATTTGATTAATAATGACGCATATGTAATTTGTGAACCGCATTTGTTAAAAAGTGACGCATGTGTAAAATAATGACGCATGTGCAAAATAACGACGCATTTGTATTTTATGTTAAAATAGTCATTTTGCATTAGAATAGATGATTAAAGCTAACATGAGGCATGTATAATGTTGTTGCAGGTCGTATTAGACCCTATCTATACACGGGAGTAGAGACCCACAATGTTTCAATTTAGAGACAGCTTGTGGCCGGCCGAGCGATGGACTCTATGGCATTTGGGTTTGTTGCACGTGACCAATATGCCCCAGATTAGGGAAAATCGGGGATTGTTGACAGCACTATGTGAGCGGTGGCACTCGGAGACATCATCATTCCACCTTCCAACTAGAGAGGCCACGGTGACCTTGGAGGATGTATATAGGATATTGAGACTACCGATTAGGGGGACACGGGTGGTTTATGATACCCAGAGGGGCATAGCGGAGATGTGTAGATATTACCCCCACGCCGACGTTAGACAACTAGGGGTGGACGACTATGAGATTAGATGGCGGACATTGGCTCAGAGGTATAGACAGTTAGACTGTCTAGTAGCGACCTTGATAGGCGGTATAGTACTGCCTGACCGCCGAGGACATGGATTCCCTGTAGGATGGGGGGAGATGTTAGTAGGCATGCTAGAATGCCGAGTCGTATATGCCTGGGGTTTGTGTGTGCTAGGGATGTTGTACTTCCACTTACATGACATTGCCTATAGAGAGACATAGTCTATGAGCTGCGGCACCACGCTCCTGATGGTATGGGCGTGGGAGCATATTGCCATTTTCAGACCACCTGTTATAGTAGACATACCTCATGGAGCACCGTATGCCTTCCGTTATGCGGGGGCAACCACACAACACCATATTGGGGACACAGGTTATTTCAGACACGCTATAGACTTGATGTAGGAGTTTACATGGAGACCGTACCTGGGTTGTGAGGTGTGGTCAGATGAGGATGAGCACCTGCTATTTTGCAGACAAACACAGTATCTAATGGGACGGACAGTGTCCCATATGCACATTATAGAGCGGCAGTTGCCAGAGCGGGTCCTGAGATAGTATGGAGAGGTACAAGATGTACCTCAAGGGAGAGCAGAGTTTGCCAGGTCATCACGGGAGGTATTGCTATGGGGACTAGAGATTCATGTCGCCACTGCGGAGGCAGATATTGATGCGCTACAAGCACAGCCATGGGGATGGAGGGGTGGACCAGCAGATCTAGGGATGACCCCAGCGTATGATCAGTGGTGGGCATTGCACAGGCCAATTCCCTTGATAGATCCAAGGCAGCTAGCACCGGTAGAGCAGTGTGGGAGAGGTCCCAGAGGTAG
The DNA here is from genome assembly GCA_007258455.2 of Sequoia sempervirens. NCBI lineage: Eukaryota > Viridiplantae > Streptophyta > Pinopsida > Cupressales > Cupressaceae > Sequoia > Sequoia sempervirens. The sequence continues at coordinate 474,833,256 of VDFB02047230.1, forward strand.
GTGAGGCAGAGGGCGAGGAGGCAGAGGAGGTCGTGGTGATGGAGGGGATGATGGCAGAGGTGGCCAACGGGGAGGCAGGAGAGGGAGACGTGGTCGGCGGGGATGAGGACCAGCCTTGTCACCGATTCGGGAGGAGAGAGGAGGAGAGGAGGATGTGGCCATGTTAGATGTGGCCCGAGGTGGTGAGGAGGAGCAGCCAACAGAGGCAGTGATCCCAGACATCCCTGATATCTCAACAGAGGCAGAGGTAGGTGCCGAGGAGGCAGTTGGAGAGGAGGCCGTTGGAGAGGAGGTAGTGGGAGAGGAGACAGAGATTGATTCCCTTGGATTGTTAGGTGCCTACCAAGAGGATGATGAGGAGGAGGATGATCATGAGCAGGAGATCCGAGATCAGATCCTTGAGGAGCTAGACGAGGAGGAGGATGGGAGAGACAGGGTCCGTCAGGATGAGACAGAGGCAGAGGTGCCCGACACAGATCCGTTACAAGCCCAGGTTGCCTCTTTGGAGGAGCAGATGAGAGTAATGATGGCAGAGAGGGATGCTTGTTGGGTGGAGAGAGACAGAGCCTTGATGGACAGAGATTAGGCCATAGCTCGGCGGCAGGAGACTGAGTAGAGGTTTACAGAGCTTAGGTCACTATGCACAAGACCATCAGCTACATTTTCCAAAGAGTTGGTCAGAGCCGGAGAGAGGGAGAGATACTACCAGGATTTATATGAGGAAGAGGTTCCCCTAGAGAGATGGGCTCCCAATTTTTCAGCGGCACACAGTAGCAGGTCTCAGACCAGGACCCATACTCGGATAGTCAGTATAGAGGGGGTGGATCAGCCATGTAGATCAGGGCCCTATGACAAACCTCCCACAGCTCAGAGATCAGCAGGTTCCCAGCGTCAATCTCCCACACACTCCCGACATGATGGCAGTGGCAGTTTAGGATAGAGATATTGTTTGAGACTCATTGTATTTTGATCTTATAGCCTGCGGGCTTCCATGTACTTGTGATACATTATGACATTGTGTTGTGACACATTTTTGAGCGATATATATATATATATGATTTTGGCGGCGATTCTCATGATATGCATTTCTATGTATGGATTATGCTATTTTTATTTATACATGTGATGTTTATATGATATGCTTATGTGATGGATGATTGTATGTACTGTATGATTCTATATGATTATGAGATGCAATGTGATGTTATACAAATGTAATGTGATGCATGTATTTACAGAAATGCTTATGATATGCACTGTTAAATGATGATTATTGTCTATTATGCCATGATGATCTAAATGTGAAATATGCTTATATGTATGTATGTTTCTAATAGATATATTGATGCAGGATGATATATACCATTTTGTGTCATAGGACTCCGTCATAATGCAAGAAAGAAGAACTGTTAGTGTGGAAAGAAAGATGGACAAAGAATGAAAAGATGGAAGATTTATGTTAGTATTAGGAATCTTCGATATTTTGCTTTATCACAAAAGGTATTGCACTTTATCATCATTGGGCAGGACTAATACAAATGGATAAAAACACCGTGGTGTGTCATAGATCAAGGTGTGCAAGGTCATCTATTTGCTGATAACAGACAGTCACAGACAAGGATTGTCACCAACTCATACTAAGGACACAAGTTGCCCCAGTCTTTTTGTCAGAACAAACCACAGACAACAAACAAAAGAAAAAGATGGGTCATGAGACGTCATTGCTCCTCTAAATCCTTCATGGGACATCCTTGAGGAAACTAGTAACATGAATCAAAATCAAATTTAAAAGACAGTCGACAGACAATAGTCAAAGAAAATAGAATTCTGATACGTCGTTGCTTCTCTAAATCCTTCATGGGATATCCTTGAGAAAGCTAGTAACATGAATCCCAGTCATCAATTCAAGATAAATGATAAGATAAATAAGCCATAAAGTCAAAAAGCCAGTGAAAATATTTTCCAAAACATGATTTGTTTGTTTGATTTGTTTTGATTGATAGAGCCTAATTTCAAGAGATACACATAACGGATAAGACCTTGAGTCTGGTTTCGATGTTATGACTATCTGTATAAGGCATGACAAAGCCTAGTTTCAGAAAGACATGTATCGTATAAGACGTTGTGTCAGATGCCATTGATGTGATAACCTATGTAAGGCTATGTTTGATTGTTTGACCTTGTCGATTATGCAAGAAGGACTCATCCTGAATAAGACATAGGTTGTCTGTTTGACCTTGTCGATTATGCAGGAAGGACTCATCCTGAATAAGACATAGGTTGACTATTTTGATAACGTCTATTTCCAAGAAGGACACATCTTGTAGCAAACTGTAGTTGATATGTTTTGAATTGTTTTGTTTGGCAAGTTGTTTGATTTGACTTAGAGACGTTGCTGAATTGTTCACCAGATTGATGCATGACTTGATATGATATGTAGACAATTGACTGTGTGTGATGAAAAACCCTAAAGGACTGACCTAGTGCAGCCTCAGGGGCTCATCGTGTGATGGCCTTGCCTACGTTGTACACACAGATACCTTGTAGTTCGACACGACTTAACTGACAAGACTGACTACAAACAAAAGAAGTGTGCGAAATTGAATGTGACGAACCCTAATGGACTGACCTAGTGTGGCTTTGGGGGCTCATCGATTGATGGCCTTGCCTACGTTGTACACGCAGAGACCTCATAGTTCGACATGACCAATGACCTTGTCATATAGACAGATGGATTGACTCGTGAATTTATACAGACAAACCTAAACGGACTGACCTAATGCCTCGGGGGCACATCGACAGATGGCCTTGCCTACGTCCAGTCGCAGAAGCAACGTAGTTCGACACACGACAAAGACTAACAAGTGCAACTGACTCTGACTCTATTTTTTGGATTTTTGAAATGTTTTGATTTTTTTTGTCTTTTTGATGTTTTCTGATGTTTTTGTGTTTTCTTAGGTCATTTTGCAATGTTTGTGGATTTTCCATGGTTTTACGTCTTCAACACAACCAATGTAAGAACCAATATGACACATGTCAAGTGTTTGCCCCCAGTCAAGTATAAGACCAACTGACTATGAATAGGGTAAGATGGGGGATGTGAAATGCTCTTGATGTCAATCGTTCCAAGTTATGGAAAAGACTACCACTTATTATGAATGGTATATACAAACGATGGACAAGATAGTGGACTATGTACAAGGATAGGTAGTATGTACCGGGTAGTGGACTATGTACAAGGATAAGGACTATGTATAGGGTAGTGGACTATGTACAGGGTAAGTATAGATATAATGATGTGGTGTATGTACAAGATAGATTAGAATAGTAGTAGACAAAGAAGCAGAGTTGAGTACACATGGCGCCTGTTTGCCAGGTTTTCACCAAGGTACCTATCCAAAGCACCACCGAAGTGGTTTTCACCGTTGGATGAATGATTTGTCTTTACTATTTTCCATATTAACTAATTTTTTTGGTGTTAGCAAGATGCCTGTTTGCCAAGTTTTCATCTTGATAACAATTTTTTTGTGATTTTCTGATTTTTTTGTATTTTTTGCTAAATAAGACAAAGGCTCCCAGAAGCTATGCGTAGAACTTCTTCAGATGCATACTATTGATTGGTGAAGACAATGGTTCACCTTCAGAAGTAGAGAGTTGGTATGCTCCTGATCCAAAAGCTTTTGTAACAACATAAGGTCCCAACCAGTTAGGTTCAAATTTTCCTGGTTTGTCTCTTTCTGCTTTATTCTTTGGGTTCTCCATTAAAACCAGGTCACCAATGTCAAAATTTATGTTTAAGACCCTCCTGTTATAGCTATGATAAAGGTGATTCTGATATGCTTGGAGATGGTCTAGTGCCTTCTGTCTACGTTCGTCCAGGAATTCTAACTCATGGAGTCTCGACACTCGATACTCTTCGTCATCAATGTGGCCTTTCAGTGATACCCTTAGGGAAGGAATCTCAACCTCAATAGGCAGAATGGCTTTAGAACCAAAAACAAGTGAATATGGGGTAGCACTAGTGGGAGTATGGATACTTGTGCGATAGGCCCATAAGGCAGGGTTAAGCTGTAAATGCCAGTCATGACCAGCATCATTGACAGTCTTCTTGAGGATTCGAATGATGGTCTTGTTAGACGCCTCTGCTTGGCTGTTACCTTGGGGGTAGTATGGAGTGGAGAAGTGATGTTGGATGTGAAATTGATCACACAAATGATGAACTTATTGGTTCTTAAATGGATGGCCATTGTCAGTGATTATGGACTGAGGGACACCATACCGACAGATGATATAGTTCAGGATAAATCTAGAAATCTGTGTGCCGGTAATGTATGTCATAGGAATGGCTTCAATCCACTTTGTGAAGTACTCAGTGGCAGTGATAATGAACTTGTTTCCATTAGATTATGTGGGGTGGATCTTACCTATGAGGTCGAGTCCCCATTGGGCAAAGGGCCATGGTGATGTGATAGGACGGAGCTCCTGTGTTGGGGCATGTGTCAAATCTCCATGAACTTGACATTGGCGGCACTTGGTGACAAAGACATATGAATATTTTTCCATAGTAGGCCAATAATAACCCAGTCTCATAATCTTTTTAGCTAAGGTAGGCCCGCTAGAATGGGAACCGCATATACCCTCATGCACCCCATGTAAGGTTTCTTGTGCTTCAGTAGAATCAAGACATCTCAATAGGGTATTATCTAAGGCGCGTCTATATAGGGTGTCTTCGACGATGGTATATTTGGCTGACTTGCAGAGGAATGTCCTACGTTGGTTATTGGATAGGCCAATGGGTATGACTTCGGCATGAAGGTAATCATAAATTTCTTTGTACCATGAGGAATCAGGACCAACAATGTCACACACCATTTCAGAATCTGGGATATCGTAGGCTGGGACCAAAAGCTATTCGACCAAGAACTCAAACTTAGGCACGTTGTTAGGAATGTCAAGAAGTGATGCAATTGTAGCCATAGCGTCTGCTGCTTTGTTTAAAACATGAGGTATCTAATGAAACTTGACTTTGTCAAAGTACTCTTTAAAACTATCAGCCATACGCTTGTATGGAGCAAGCTTCTCATCCTTAGTCTCATAATCATCATTTACCTGTCATATTACTAGTTGAGAATCACCATATACCTGTAGGTTCTTGATTTTCCACTTGACTGCCATGCGTAAACCTATCACTAAAGCTTCATATTCTGCCATGTTATTAGTGCATGGAAATGCAATCCTGAATGACTTAGGGATGGAATCACCCTGCGGTGTGATAAATAATATAGCCGCTCCTGAACCATGATTTTTATGGGGCCATCAAAGTACAGTTTCCATGTTATGTTTGTGTCAAATGTGAATATAAACTCATCAGGGAAGTCTGCAACTAATGGGTGATCTGCCTGTATGGGTACATCAGCTAACTGATCAACAATGACATGTCCTTTAATAGCTTTCCTTTCTACATACTGGATGTCATACTCACTAAGTATCATAACCCACTTGGCCAGTCGTCCTGTTAATGCTGCCTTACTAAGAAGATATTTCAAAGGGTCTATTTTGGAAATCAACATTATTTGATGGTTTAACATGTAGTGCCTTAGTTTTTGGGTAGCAAATACTACTACAAGACAAGCACGTTCAATGTTACCATAGTTGAGTTCATAACCAACCAAAGTCCAACTGATATAATAGACTGCCCTTTCATGACCTTCATCGTCATTCTGTGCATTCAATGCTCTGAGTGATGAATGGGTTGCTGTGATATAAAGAATCAATGGTCTTCCTTCAACGGGTGGCATTAAGACAGGTGGTGTAAGTAAATATTCTTTAATCAGTTGAAAAGCCTCTTCACACTTGGGTGTCCATGCAAAGGGTACTCCTTTCTTAAGTAGATGTTGAAAAGGATGTGTCTTGTCTGCTAGCTGCACTATAAATCTTCTGATAGATTGCAACCTTCCCTATAATGTCCTTAGTTGACTGAGATTGGCGGGTGGTGGCATGTCCATGATCGCTTTTACCTTAGCAGGATCTACTTCAATGCCTCGTCTAGAAATGATATACCCTAACAGTTTCCCTGATTTGACTCCAAACACACATTTCTTTGGATTAAGTCTCACTTTATACTTTTCTAGCCTTTGAAATATCTTGTATAAAACCTGTAAATGTTCTGCTCTTGTTTTGGATTTTACAATAAGGTCATGGACATAATCCTCCATACAAGTGTGTACTAGATCATGAAAGATAGTAGTCATGGCACGTTGATAGGTTGCTCCTGCATTCTTGAGTCCGAAAGGCATAACATTCCAGCAATACGTTCCCCAAGGACAAGTAAAAGCCATCTTATGTTGATCTTTAGTTGCAATTCTAATCTGGTTATATCCTGAGAATCCATCCATAAGGGACATCTCATATCCTACTGTCATGTCAACTATCATGTCTATGTTAGGCAAAGGGAAGTCATCCTTAGGACAAGCCTTGTTGATATATCTAAAATCAGTGTAGATGCGGATGCCCCCAGTTGGTTTAGTGACTGGTACAAGATTGGAAATCCACTCTGCATAGTTGATTGATCTTATAAAACCAACATCTAACAATTTCTTAAGTTCTGCCTTGACTAATAAAGCAATCTGTGGATGCATTTTTCTCAACTTCTGTTTTACTGGTTTAGCACCTGGTTGTAAAGGAAAATGATGTAGAACAAGTTCAGGATCCAACCCAGGCATGTCGGCATATGACCAAGCAAAATTTATCTATCTCTGTGCAAAGAAGTCATGGAACTCAGGCTTCTCTTCTTTTGTCAATGACACTGCTAAATAAACAAGTCGAGGATTCTCTTTTGTACCTATGTTGACCTCTATGGTTTCTTCAACAAGCATGGGTGACTTTTCCTGTGTAATGGGAAGAATGTTCAAACCTCCATCTTTGGGTGCCTCAGAGAGGTTTTCACCTTTGGATGCGTCCTTTCTTTTTACTTTTTCATTGTCTAAAGGTGCCTTTCGGCTTTCACCTAGAGACTTATCTTTTTGATTTTGTTTATTCTTTTTCTCATTTTTGTGACTGGAGGGTTGAACAGATTCCCCAAAATATGCTTTGTTGTCCAAGTCAATGGTAAAACCAGCTTTATGATCCCCGTTATGTATGCCTTCACGTAATCCCAAGAACTCAGCAATTGCTTCGTCGTTCTCAAAAGTGTCTAAAACGGGTGTATCTTGTTGATCCCAATCAATGAGTTGGGGATAAACTAAGGGCATGTCATCATCGGAGTTATCAAAGTCTAATAGGGTCAAGGTAAGGATTGAATTATTCATGTGGTTACAAAAGTCTTGTACCAAGTCCCTTTTGCTCTTGGATTTGGGTCTAGGTGGATGAATAGGTGGGCCTAATGCCAAGGTTTGACAATTGGAAACGGGTGGCTCGGGTTGCCACGAGGTAGGATCAAGTGATTCCCAATAGTAGTGCTTAAACCACTCCTCTTTTGTCATTTTCTTTGGTGGACAGGAATTTAGGGGATTGGGTGAGGAACTTAACATCAAGTCAAGTTCTCCAAATAACTTGTCAAGGTCCATGGAGGAAGTAGAGGATAAGGAATCCCACTCATAATCATTAGAGTCAGGGGAATTACAATGATTTTGGTCTACTAGTTCGTGAGATGTCTTAATATCGTTTGAAGCACGTACTTCCTCAAGTAAGGGTAATGGAGTACTAGGAACGCCAATCTGAATTGGTTGAAACCCTAGCCCTACTCCTTTTGGCCAGTGAGAAACAAATATTGGTTCAATTCTGCCATCTTGGTTTAAGCCTAATCCACTTTGTCCATCATATCCTTTACTTTGCATGATTTTAAAACCCTTCCCATATAGTCTTGTAGGAATGTGAGCAAGTAAAAGGGGTTCTTGATTATCTTCCTTATACAGCTAGGAAGTGACATCTTCTGTATCTACAGCCTCTTTGCTTAATTCACCCCATTTAGTGAAAGTTTTTGTGGGGGGAACATGTATAGTGATCATAGACTGTCCCCTACCTGTTGTAGGCAAACCATATGACTTAGGAGGAACCAAATGGCTAACACAATAAGAAGTCTTCATGTAATACTCTCCACAACCCTTGTCTTGGATCTCAACCCTATGAGTGATAGGAGGTGAAGGTGAAACAAATGTTCGAGTGAGTGTGGACAGGTCAACATAAGAAGATGGATTAGACGATGATGCCTCTTGGTTGACTGGTACTTGGCATTGAGGGATCTCCTTTAGATTGGTGCAATACTGGAAAGGATCGGGATCACCATCGATAGTTATTTCGGTGACATTGTAAGGGAATTTAAGACACTAATGATATGTGGAAGGGACTGCCTTCATGGCGTGAATCCATGGTCTACCTAGCAAAAGGTTATAAGGGAGGGTGAGATCCAAGACCTGGAACTTTGTCTCCATCACGGCCGGACCAATTCTGATAGGAAGTGTTACCACCCCCTTCAATTTTCTTTCTTCATCATCATAAGCCTTAATGACAATACTCTTAGTGGTGTCTACACATGCTTCTGAAATACCTAATGCCTTAATTAGTTTTAAAGTGCATAGATTTAACCTTGATCCTCCGTCTACCAAAACTCATCTAACTTTGGTGTCATCAACAAGGACTTCTAGATGTAAAGGGTCATTGTGGTTCATCTTTTCTGTGGCATAGTCTTGTTCAGAGAACGTGGCATGGTGATTATTGGTCAAGTATCCTACCATTTCCTGAAAATGATTGACATCAAGGTCATTAGGGACCGTGGTATTCTGTAAAGCCTTATCGAGGATGGATCAGTGTTCAGGTGAAATACGCAACAATTCCAAGATTGAAATTTGGGCTGGGGTCTTCCCCAACTGGTCAAGTAGGTTATATTGTAACTTGGAAGGTTGTGATGCTTGCTGCGATGGAGGGCCTTGGATAATGAACTTAGTATGACGAGTATTGACTGCACATTCAGGATTAGCATTGATAGTAATGGTATTGATGTTTTCATCGGCGGCGCGAAGGCAATGAATGATTTTGCCACTATCATAATCATGTTTGATACTCGCATAATTGGCTGACATATTGGTCTTAGTACTCAAACTGGGGATAGTTCCTTTCCCATGGTCATGTAGTGGGTTTGAAAAGACTTGATGATCAGTGTTCGATGTCTTTTGTTTTTGTCTACTAACTTCAATAATTCTCTTGTCAACAAGATCCTGTATGATGTTCTTCAGTTGTCGATAGTTTTGTAGGTTGTGTCCCTTAGTCCTATGATAATCACAAAAGGCGTTGTCATCCCACCAAGCTGGTTTAAACTATCCTGGATCATATTTTCTTGGTTCCTATAGCTGTATGAGGTTGTGTTGTAACAATTGTTTGAACACTGACTTAATGGGTTCCCCTAAGGGAGTGAACTCACGTTTTTGGAATTTCCTTGGTGGTGGATGTTAAGTATTTTGGACCACGTTGGGAGGTTGATTGACAGCATTAAGCGTGTTGGCAAAGTTATGAGGCCCTTTTAATGTGAGGAGGGGTCTTGCTTGTAATTTTTTAGCATCAACCACCCCATCATTTGTGACATTTTTATTGCGAGACCAAAATCTATTTCTATCTGTGGGGGTGTTTTGTATGATAGGGTTTCGATTGGGTGTTGTCATCTTGAGTTCACCCTTTTCAATGAGATCCTTCTCTATTATCACCCCTTTTTCCACTAGTTCTGAAAAGTATATGCAACAATGTACCCTTAAATTACTCCTGAGTTTTGGATGAAGGTTTTCTTGAAACATTGTGACCTTTTGTTTTTCGGGTATCTCAACAGGACATCTACTAGCAATAGTTCTCCATCTCTAGAAGAAAGCAATGAATGTTTCACCTTCATCTTGTGTTGTGTGGCACAAGGTTGCTATATTTATCTCATGGTCAATGTGGAAGGAGAATTGCTCCACAAATTTCTTGACTAGTTCTCCCCATGATCTAATGCCAGAATCTAGACCCGAAAACCATTCCAGTGTGACTCCTACAAGACTTCGTGGAAATAGCCTCATAAGGTACGTGGGGTCATAAGCGACATCAATGCAGATGGTAGAAAATTCCCTGATATGTTCTACTGGATTGCGTTTGCCATTGTACTTAGGAAGATTCGGTATGACATATCCGTGAGGGAAAGGTGTCATGTACAATGATCTATCAAAAGGGAATGGGCATATGTCCTTTGGTGAAAATGATTTCTTAGTTGACACCGACATGTTATCCATTTGGGTTTGTAATGCCTGCATTTGTGTTTGTAGGATGTCAACTTGAGTCAAAGATGTGCTAGGAGGATTATGCGGATCCATGTATGTAATCTGAAATCCAAAGTATCGTGATGGGTTTTGATTGAACATTGGCATCTAAGGTGGATTTGGATTCAGAATGTTGATAAATGTATTTCGATCTGGAATCGACATAAATTGGTGTTAACCTGGGTTCTGTGTAAATGGATTCCAAGTACCACTCTGTGAAAAGGGATTTTGATTTGGAATCGATGTGAATTGGTTTTGACTTGGAATCTGTGTTGATGGATTCTGACCACCAATGTGTGAAAAGGGATTCTGATTCGGAACCGATGTAAATTGGTTTTGACCCAGAGTTTGTGTTAATGGATTTTGACTACCAATCTATGAAAAAGGGTTCTGATTCGGAATCGATGTAAATTGACTTTGACTGCTAGTCTGAAAAAGTGGATTTTGATTGCCATATTGGAAGGAGGGAATGCCCCCTGTTTGTGTAATCCTTGGTATATTACTAGTGATTTGGGCACTAGGTATGGCAATTGACTGTGGTAGGGTACTCGTGATACTATCAGTAGGTATGGTTGTTGATTGTGCACTGGTGGTACTAACATAAGGTATGGAGGCTAAGGTTTTAGACCTTTTATTCCCAACAAGAGGACCGAAGGGAGTAGATGAGGAAGCCCCTGTAGTGAAATTAAATCCCGATGTCATGCTAGAAGTACCAAATGGGGACGTATGGACTGTTGTACTCTGTGTAGACATGCTAGATGGGATAGTCGTGGTGACTTGAGGTATAGTAGTACTAGCAGTCGTAGTATTTGTCCCTTGTGTAGGTTGAGTTTGTAGGGTACTGATATCAAATCTTGGAGGTAAATTAGCACCTTCAGCTAGCAATTTGCCTAAAAATTGTTGACGATCATTTGCTAGGTACTCATCTACAAAAAAGGCAAACTCAGGGTCCTGTACGGCAGCCTCTATGTCTTCTACTGCAATATGTCCTTAAGTGTTTCTAGTGGTGAATTTGTCTAATAAATTCTTATGAGGTCTTGAAGAAAATGGATTGATGAACTCGCTGGGGTTCGACATGTTTTCTCTCTCTCTTCTCTTAGACCTAGTTTCAACCATGTAAGATAAGCTCAATATGTGGGAGATGCAAGACTATATGTATGAATAGTATGACCCTAGTCTATGTTTTTGGGATTTTCTTATGCAAAATAAGGGACGTCCTAGGATGATACTAGTCTAGACTCTAAAGATGCAAAAATCTAAGCAAGACCCTAAAGTGATCAATCCTATATACCCAAGATGATGGGACCAACTACCTAAAGTCAAACCAAGATGTCAATTTAGTTAAGTCAAAGAACCAATGTAGGATGAAGATCAACGACAAGCTGAGTTTCCAAACTAGACTGATGAGCTAGGAAGACTCTCTATAGGACAAAGTTTAAGATGATAAGACTAGGTTCAATGACAAATTTTGTTGACACTATGACCTTTCTAGAGTGTAGATGGTAAATCAACCCTAAAGTTTGTAAGAATGACCTTCCTAGAAGTCTAATGCAAGGTGATATGTACCCTATGATAAAGCTAAACTCTAACTGAAGATAACTATGGTAATGACTAAATGAACCTAAAGGATGCAAAAATTGAGAAAATCTTTCTAGGTTTCTGTTTCAAAGACTGTTTGTGTGACGACACCTGAAACTGGTATAACTATGTTGACTGGACAGTGACAATGAATTTTATGTTTTCTGGTAATCAGACAAATGCATTTCAAATTTAACATATGCGGTCCAAACTGATAGATGCGACTCAAAATTACCAAATGCGACTCAAACTGACAGATGCGACTTAGAATATAACGCATGCGGTGTTTCTAAAATAGATGCGAGCCAAAATAACATATGCGATTCATAAATCACAAATGCAACTCAAAACTAACAGATGCGACTTTTATAAATCAGATGCAAGCCAAACTGACAGTGGCGACTCAGAAATTACAGATGTGACTCAAAAATAATAGATGCGACTCTAAAAATTAGATGTGTGTTTCTGGTGAACAGTTGCGACTCTCTGTGAATTTTCAGTGACATGAAATTTAAATTGACTCCATTTTCTGTGATCAAATTCTGACAATCAAAGATAATCGTAGGACAAAGTGTTTTTAGTTTCAATTTTGGACTCAAAGAAAGTTTAAAGTGATAACAGACAAGCATATCCTAATAGGCCAAAGGCCTAGGGTTTGTATACTTGGTATAGCCCACATATTATACCCCAGATTGGTGATGAACACCTTTCCTTCTCGAGAGCGGATAGCTTAGGAATTTGGTAGCATTGGCTCCCCTCCACGGTTCATTAACGTCTTTCGAGCACACCAATTCTGAATTATTTGGGCAATGACCTCCCAAGAACAGCTATCTCTACTCAAGGGGATCAGTAGTGAGTATCTTCGGGCATGATACTGTACCCTGCACTATACCAAGCAACGGCCACAAATAGGTTGGTCTGTAAAAATAAAAGGTATTTAATTTGGGCATTCTGTTCGTGGGGTGTGATCCATACGGCGTGAGTCCCCTTTCGGATCCATCTCATCAGAACCACACTCGTGATTCTTAGGTTTTCCCCAAGAACCCACTTTTGTATACCGACTGGAAGTCCCTCGGGTTCAGGGTGCTACCGGTCTGAGTCGTCCTGGGGTGAGTACTTTTTCCCACCAGAACAGGCCCAAGTTCTAGAGTTGGCAACCGTTTCTCTTACACCCAGGATCACACAGATGCGCAAGGGGAGAGGATACTTTGATGTACCAAGTCGTAAGGGTGACCAAACTTGTGCTTTCGCACCAAACATAGTAGACACTCGTTAATTTTAAACCAAATGAAAGATTTTCTATGCTACCAAACAATCGGTTTTAAATTTAACTAGGGTCTTCGACAAACGTCCTGCAAAAAAACTAATTAGTAATTTTCAATATTGTCTTTGTCAATCATCCTGCAAAAAGCTTGTTAACTCTGAAAAGGCCACACGCTAAAAATAAGATATCAGTAACACGAAAATCAAATGAAAATTTTAGATTGCGGGAAACGAAAATAGAATTTTACCAATCAATTGCGTCATTTGGTTACTAGTTAGATGTGTCGTTTATTTTTCAGTTGTGGCTCGGAAATCTAGTTGCGGTTCAAAAACTTCAATTGCATCATTTTTCTGGCAGATGCAGTTCAGAAAATCAATTGCGGTGTAGAAAACTTCATATGTGTTGTTCCGTACGAAAAACCCACAAAAGTGAAAATAAAATATCTACGGATCCACGAAGATGGTGTCTTCACGTCGGGTTCACCAAAATGTAATGCTGAAAATGAAACAATCTTTGCACAATAGAAAACAAGGAAGATCGTTAGAAGCACACATGCAATACAATACTAAATCTAAAATGCAAATTCATTCGTTAAGCAACAAAGTACATGGGAAAGTAAAAACGTAATTAAAACTAGAACAATCTCACCAATTTTCAAACGTATTTCCATGATTCATCTTGATTGCCCTTCTCCATTTTACTTGTGTAGTATAATTGCCCTCAGATTTTCAAGTTCATGCAAGTATAGCCTAATGATAAAGATTAGTAAAATATCGAAGATTCAAGATATGTGCTCTCCAAAATTACAAAATTCGCGAGAGAGCCTGGAATGAAGAATGACAAATCAATTTATAGAAAATTGATTATTCGACGACAGGTCAAGATTGAAAGATCAACGGATGGTTGAGATTGACAGATTAGACATGCATTATGTTAACTGATAGTAATGACATGAGTGATTTGAATTATAAATAGAATTAAAGATTGAATAAATGTCTTAATCTTTAGTTCGGCATTCGAAAACATTAGAAATATCTTTGCATGACAAAGATGAAGATTGATTATAACGACTCAGTGTTCGAATGCACGCACAACATTTAATTAATTAAATAATAATATTTAATTAATTTGCATGTACACGCAAATGAGTTAGAACTGGAGGATTGCATGATTTGATGAAGAGATTACTCGAAGACACTACTCAAACATCGAATCAATAGTTAACTGAACGATTAAAATAGATGTCGAGTCGAGTAAAAGTGAATACTTAGATAACTCACATAATTATCTAAAATATAGAGGAATGCGTTAAAATAGAATTAATGAATTAAATAATTCATTTAATTCAAAACTCGATATTCGAAGAATAATTAAATAAATAATATTTATTTAATTAAATGATGAAGGGATTTAAATGAATAATTAAATAAATAATGAATTTATCTAATTATAGTTGAAATATGATAAAGAATAAATTAAATAAGAATTTATTTAATTTTGACAAGAAGAATAAGGTTAATTAGTAACATAATTAAATAAAAAAAATGTTTATTTAATTAATCAGATAGAATAAAGAAAATTGAATTAATTTAATAATCAAGATTATTTAATTAATAGAAGAATTAATGTTAAGATGAATAATTAAATAATTGACATTATTTAATTAATGACCATGAAGAATACGAACTATGTTGAATGTGGAAGTTCCAGGCCTAAACCAGATTTCGGTGCCTACACTATCATCTACTATTGCAGTTGATGATACTTGTGATTCAATAGTTTTGGCTCCTAGTGATTCAGTGCAGTAGGATCCTAATTGTCTTCTAGATATGGCTACATTGGATGACTTCTTGACAGGTATTTTAGACTTGTTTGTGGATTCTCATCTTGCAGATTTGGGAGACATCATCATTCATCTTCTCTTTGATGAAGATGCACCTTCTTCAATTGTTGTGAGGGAACACCTTGACCCTCTTGCTCATTTTGTACATGATCATTCTTCATAGATTGACGTGAGTGTGGATACTTTTGGACAACATTTGGAGGAGGTTTCTTTGTCTTCAGAGGGGATATTTTTGTCTTTGTATCATGTTCTACATTCATCTCTACTTGATGTTGGATTGTCCTCTTCAACAATGTGGCCTAGAATGCCTATTTGGAGTGTGTCAACTTTCAACATCGACATGGAGACACTTGAGCATTCTTCAGGGACATCATCCATCATCCATCTTCATGATATCTTGCATACATCCATGGTTTTGTTTCTTCCTAAGGGGAGGAATGTTGTTCGGTGAGATTGGATCATCTTCAACATTCAATGTTGAGCTTCTACCATCATTGTAGGAGACTCAACATTGAGGGGGGGATAACTTGTCTCTCTTCTACTTCTCTCTTATGGGGGGTCTTTTTCCTCACATGGGGTTTTTACCTTCTCATTCATCATTGAGATCATTTTTATTTTGTATTTCATCTCTCTTTTGGGGAGGATTTTTGTCCCACTAGGTTTTCTCCTTTTCTCTGTTTGTGAGAGATTGCATTGATTGCATTTTCATATGTACATGGGTACCTAACATGGCCTTGTATCTGGGACCCATCTTTGCATCTTTGTGTCATTTGCATAATAATTTTCTACTCCCTAAGTTGCACTTAAGGGGGGGTGTTGGTGTAAATAAATTCTTGCACCTAGTTCATTCATTACGAGGGGACTTATTTACACATGTTAAGTTTACTTAGGTCATAGGAAGGAATCTTTCTAGAAGATGTTAGTTTTCATTAGTTTTTATCTTATCCTTTGAAAACTACTATATGTGAACCTAGGTAAGTGTGATTAGTTGTCTCATGCCATATGATTAAGACACTTGTCATAATCCTATGACATCTTGCATCTCACCTTGGCTATATAATGAAGGGTTCTCTCATTGTAAACAATCAATCTCAAATCATCTCATATCATTGACATTGAATACATTTTATTCTTGTCATATTCATCTCTCTTTTTGTGCTTTCCTTTTGGTCTCAAGATCTTGGCATCCATAGCCAATTCTAACAGAGATAAATTTTCCATTTCTTGTCTTCAATCACAAAGGCTTTCCCAAAGAGAAACATATCATCCACAAATTGTTGGATAATAGTAGATTCCAAAGAAGAGGAAGCCTTAACTCCCTTAATAGACCCCTTCAATAGAAGTTTGGATATATGTTCCTACTCAAGACATCTGTAGCCATGATAAATAAATATGGCAAGAGGAGATCCCTTTGTTTGATGCCTCTCCCAACATTAAAGAAACCAAAGGGGGGCCCATTAACTAGAACATAGTAGCTGACTATGGTAATGAATTCCATCAAAATATTGACCACACCTTGGTCAAAACCAAACTTAGCTAGGACTTTGGGGATAAGGTACCATAGGACCTTATCATATGCTTTTGAAATATCCAATTTGAGGGCCATACTTGCATTTTTGCATATGTCCATTGAGTGGAGAAATTCATGAGTAGTTATAGTAGCATCCAATAAATAATGACCAAGAAAAAAACCATTTTGGGTAGGGCTAATAATTTTTTCCAGGAGGGGTTTAAGATGATTCACCAAGATTTTAGAGAAGATTTTATAAATGGTATTGCATAGGCTGATGGGCCTAAAATCAATCATTAACTAGGGACCAGCAACCTTGGGACTCAAGGTGATAAAAGTGTAGTTCAATTTTTTGAGGATCTTACCAAATTTGATTATAGTATGTTAGAAGGTACAATTTTTATGGGACCTAGATTTGTTATAAGTACATGACATGAATTTCCCAAATCACATGCTAATTTAGTTGAGATCTCTCCACAAAATTAGAAGAAACTTTGTAAAATGGGGATTAAACCCTCAATTTAGCCCCAATCACCACCATGGACACACCTATAAGATTGATTAGTATCCAACAATAGATGGTATTCCTCAATGAAATCACAAAAAAATGTTTGAAAATGGTCTTTAGAAATAGGAGTGGATTATTATTATTTTCAATGTTTAGGAGAGGAGTTTTGTTGATTGAGGATTTGACAACCCTCATAAACAAGCAAGTAAATTCACAAGGTCACCTTACCTATCCTAAAAATTATTTGATTTCTAAAATAAATCAAAATTTTCCAAGGTTTATATTACTAGGTCATGGAAATGTAAGAAAAACTTGATCTTTGTAGTTGTTCTTGTTTAATATCAACCTTTGGTGAGATTTTGACTAATTACTACAATAAACTCAAAGCTCTATGGCTAGCAATCTAGAAATACATATCTATTTTTTTTACAAATACATTTATTATAATAAAACCCCATATTCATTAAAATCAAATACTTCAAATTTGGAAAAAATCACTTTATCATATGCTAAGCATTAGTATTTAGTTTCTCAATACAAGTTTATAGCCAATGGATCTTCATTTTGAATTTATTTTATATATATTTTTTTTCAAAAAAAAAAAATGTTAGGACTATAGAAAATAAAATAAAAATGAATATATTTTCAACACAACCAATTAATCAAATCATGAGAGGAAATGTGAACTAATTTTTCTTGACTAGTAATACACACAATCATTAACACAAATCAATGCAACCATTTGTGGATTTCCTTGAGAATAAAAGAATATATGTAAAATTAATGTATGTCATGAAAATTCTACACATGGCATTCAAAGGAGATGTAATATGACTAAAAGGATTATTTATATGGTTAGGATAGATTTTTATATATAGTGTGAGGGTGAAGAATGTAGAGAATATAAATACCTATGCCCCACTTTTATTTGACTCTTACCACACCTTGATTTATTATGATTGGTATGATTTAGCATATTTTTGAGACCTAATTGATAGATAGACTATTTATGAGCTATTTTATGAAATGAATTTACTATGTGAGATGTCTTTGACCATTCATATGCTAACACATACCTAGTATTGACTATACATTTTTGATAAGGTAAGCAAGGTTTTGAAAGGACCAAGAACCTTTTATAGAGATAAGAAAAGGACACTTTGAAATAGAAAATTATCAAACTTTTCCAACGAAATAGAGAAACAGTACTGGCGGAAACACTATAGTAACATAGTAGAACACAAATAACACCTGGTCACCAGAAAACCAGGAGTGACAAAACACTCAGAACCAACAACAGTCCTAATTCAAAGATAGACTAACAACCCAATCCTGGCACCACAACCAGGAGCAACATAACACTTAGGAAAAACAATAGTCCTAAGTCAAGGGTAGAGAAACAACAAAGGCCTTGATCCAAGAAACAACCCACAACACTGTAAGCCCAAAAGACTACCTGAAACAACCAGGCCACAAACCACCTACAACAACTAGACTATAATAGACCTTTCACTCAAATTAGACAAATATGAGCCTAATAGATTCATACCAATAGGGGAGTAAGAATTACAAATTGTTGCAGAGATACATTCTTCAAATTACACCAACCAACCAAACACCAACCCTGACACCACCTTAAAAGGATGGGGCTCCCCTCTATAGGAGAGGAAGAAGTGGGGACTAGAACTACCAAAGAAACCTCCCTCTAGAGTAAGCATGCTCCACCTCAATAAGAAAAAACAAAGGAGAGAAGCCTTTCCCACCATTTCTACATCCTATAGCTCCACCTCAATAGGAGAGGAATCCACCTTAATAGGAGAAATATTCACCTCTATTGAATAGAAAATTTGTAAAACATGGTAGCAACTCTAGTAGAATAGGAAAAAACCTCCTCACAAGGCATCCATACAAAAGAAACAATAGGAATCACAACAACAACCTCCCAACCAACAACATAATCAGCCCAATACATCGTATAACAATTAAGTCCTTCCTCAGAAAAAGCTTCATCCACCATAAGGGGCAGCCAAAAAACTGGGGGAACCTCCACAAATAGAAAACCCACTGTAAGCCACAAAGGAACCCTACTAAGGAAAGAAAAAATCAAGCCCAAAGAGGTAACAAGGAATCTCCAAGCCATGCCATGCTAGTAGGTACTAGAGAGAGAGAAAAGCAATAGCTCCCTCCCCCAACCAACCACAAGAACCAAAACAATCACTTCCACCGATGAGGAAGCCTTTCTAAAGCACAAACCCCACCAAAATGAAATAGTGTAGAGCCTCCTAAACCACCAAAGGAAATTACAAAAATAACCTATTCTCCTCAAACAAGAGAGGAAGAGGACATTCCAGAGACACCAAAAGACATAGGGTACCACTAGCCAAGCACAAGCACCAAAGGGAAGACAAACAGGGGAGAGCAGAGCAAGACCCTTGTCTCCAGCGAAGAGCAGAGCTCCAAAATACCACCAACCACCACCAAACCCAAGTCCCCATAAAGGAGAACATGAAAAAGGGGTTGCAACACCAAGCATAGAGAGAAACTAGCACCGAGACCCCAACGCAAAGAGAATCCAACACAACTATATCCATACATTAATAATTGTGACTTACAAAGCCAATTTTTTTATGTTATTCCATCTCAAGTGTTCTATGAATTTGATTAATAAATAATTCATATGTTGATTACAAGACTAATTATAATAGTTTATTTCAAGAGTTTTGACATAATTTAATTGTGTAGGATGTAGATGTTAAGTTTTATTCTCATGATATTCAATATTCATTGAGAGATATCATTTGTGATGTTACACATTCCTTGGTTTTATGTTTATAAACATGTTGATAGATTTTTTTAAATTGTTATTGCTTTGGATATGATTTCTATGATGGTCTTATAATGGTGATGAGGATGACACCACATAAAATCCACACAAAACACAATAACAAATATCAACATAGAAAATGCAAGACAAAAAACAACCCACTTTTGATTAGTTTTAGAAAATGAAATTATAGATTTAGAAATTACAAGGTTGTAGCCTCATGGGTTGGATTCATTACATCCAAATCAACTTTAAAAAGAAAATATATTATTCAAAGCCACAATCTACACTAATGGATCCACTCTAAATGATTCCATTTTTATTTTACACCAATAACTTCCCTAGAATGTTCTAGAAAGCATAACTTCCCCTTTTGTTTTGGCACCAAAAGTCCCATCATTTGATTTCTTGCCTAAGAAGATATTATAATGAGATTCACTTTTTAGTGGGGCAGCTTCTCAGGGCCATAAATTTTGACTCTGGTGTCTGATTTGTTATTATAATATATTGTTGGAAATCTCTCAAAGAGACCTACAACATTGAAACCATCAAAGATAATTTCATCCATTTTTGAGCTAATTTGAGGCTTCTAAGGTTCTCAAATTTGAATTTGAAGCCACATTGGAGAAATTTCTCAAGATAAAAACTTTAATGTCTAACAAACCTTGTGGGATATTGAGATGATTATTCTTCCACCATAAATATTTTTTAGTTCCACTCCTTGGGGTAAAAGTCCAAATGAGCACATTTAGGCCAACTTACTAAAAATAGTAA
The DNA here is from genome assembly GCA_007258455.2 of Sequoia sempervirens. Classification (NCBI taxonomy): domain Eukaryota; kingdom Viridiplantae; phylum Streptophyta; class Pinopsida; order Cupressales; family Cupressaceae; genus Sequoia; species Sequoia sempervirens. The sequence continues at coordinate 474,853,834 of VDFB02047230.1, forward strand.
GTGACCATTTTTCACCCTTTTTTGACTTCTAACCATCTTACACCCGTTAAGTTCCATCATGGGACTCAATAAAAAAAAAAGAAAAGGAAAAACATCTTTTTGGGTGATGGAAGATTTCCCTACACCATTCAATGCTCCTGCATTAGACACCCAAGGTAATTTGAGAAGTGACCTTGTCACTTCATTAGAGTTGGAGGAAAACAAATATGGTCAAACTTTGCCTTAGAAAACCATTATGAATCTTCAACAGGACTTCCTTTCCATTTAACCAGATATTCTTCATACTTCTTGTTTCTTGTACTCCTGCCCACATGGCTATCCAGTATTTCTTTTATCTCTTCCTTCTCTAAATTAGGTGCTAGAATTTTCCATTGTTCTTTTATTGGCCCATCCTCTATATCTCCTTCATGATACTCTATCAAATCAGCAATGTTGAACACATGAGAAATGTTTATTCCACTAGGAAACTCTACCTCATAAGCATTTCCTAAATCACGCTTCTTCAAGATCTTGCACGGTTCAAATTTCTTCATTTTCAACTTGTTATACGTTCCCATTGGGAACCTTTCTTTCCTCAAGTGAACCATGACTTCATCGCCAACCTAGAATTCCTTAAATATCCTCTTTTGATTAGCTTTAGCTTTGTACTAAGAATTCATCTTATTGATGTGATTTCTTACCTCTTCATGCAAGTTCTTTAGGTGCTCTACAAAATCTACAGCCTCAACACTAATATTTTCTCCTTTTCCATCTTCCTCAACTTAGAAACATTCCTTGGACTACTCCCATATATAATCTGAAATGGGTATTTACCATTACTCTTGCTAATAGAATTGTTGTAAGAAGATTCTACCTGTGGTATAACCAAATCCCATCCCTTGGGCTTATCTCCTACTAAGCATCTTAGTAGGTTACCCAAACTCCTATTCACCACCTCTATTTTTCCATCAATCTATGGATGGTGTGAAGAACTGAACTTCAAATCTATCTTCAACTTCTTCCATAATTTCCTCCAAAAAAATCAACAAATTTGGTATCTCTTTCTAAACCTATACTCCTTCGTAGGCCATGTAGTCTTACCACATCTCTGAAAAAAAAATCTGCAATATGAACAACATCACTAGTTTTAGGACATAGAATGAAATGTGTCATCTTTGAAAATTTATCCACCACCAAAAATATGGAATCATGCCCTCTTTGTGTTCTTGGTAATCCAAGAACAAAATCCATGCTAATGTCCTCCCATGGCCTCTCATGTACAAGTAATAGCTAATACAATCCAATATTTTGACTTGTTCCTTTCACAATTTGACATACTCTACAACTCTACACAAACTTCTTCACATCTTGTTGTAACTATGGCCAGTAATAATTATCACTAACAAGAACAATGGTCTTATCTTCACCAAAATATCTAGTCAATCCTCCACTATGCTTCTCCTTGATTAGATTCTCTCTCATAGAACTCCTTGAATGCATAATTGACTCCCTCTAAATAACATCCCATCTTGGATTAGGAAATCCAACCATTTTGTCCTATCTAATGCAATGGGTTCTAAACAAGCCTTCCAAGCCTCTACAAAGTTTGGATCTTTAAGATACAAAATCTTGAGTTCATTGAACCCAATAACTTCTATGTTCATCTCTATCAATAAATTTTTCCTTCTACTTAAGGCATATGTAACTCTATGTGACCTTCCATTCCTATTCTTCAAAACAAAAGTATAACTCTGCCAAAAATCAACCCATTTTAAGTGCCTTTGATTTAACTTTCCTTGATTATTGAGCTACTACAAAGCCTAGTGATCAATATATAAACCAAATTCTTTTGGCAACAAATAGTGTCTCCATTTCTTTAAAGCTTGAACTATAACATAAAACTCCTAATCATAGAAAAAATATTTCTTCTTAGCATCATTCAACTTCTCACTAAAATAGGAAATGGGTTTACCTTCTTGACTCAAAATAACTCCAATGGCATTGCCACTAGCATCACAATCTACTTGAAATACCTTGTTGAAATTTGGAAGTACCAAAATGGTTTGCTTTGTAACTTTTTCTTCAACATAGCAAAACTTTTTGACCTATAGTCCACTTAAAATATTTTCTATCCCTCTCATGGTTTCAATTAGAGGTGCACAAATACTACTAAAACCTTTGATAAACTTTCTATAAAAGCTTGCAAAAACATGAAAATATCTCACCTCTATAGCACTCCTTGGTGTAGGCCATTCGACAATATCTTTCACCTTCTCTAGATCCATCTTAAGACCCTCTGCTAAGATAACAAATCCTAGGTACACCAACTCTCTCTTCACAAAACCACACTTCTTCAAATTGATTAACAATTTCTCCTCTCTTAGCTTCTCAAAAACTTTTCTAATATGCATCAAATGCTCCTCCAATTTCTTGCTAAAAATTAAAATGTCGTCCAAATAAACATGGAAAATTTACTCAAAAATTATTTCAATACCTCGTTCATGAGTTGCATAAATGTGCTTGGTACATTGGTTATCCCAAAAGACATGACTAACTACTCGTACAAGCCCTCTTTGATATTGAAGGTTGTCTTCCATTCATCTCCTTCTCTAATATGTATTTGGTGATAACCACTCTTCAGATCTATCTTTGTGAAGTACTTAACTCCACTCAAACAATCCATGATGTCATCCATCCTTAGCAAGGGGAATTTGTACTTGATGTTGATCTTGTTGATGGCTCGAGAGTTTGAACACATCCTCAATTCTCCATCCTTCTTAGGTTCTAGTACTATAGGTACTGCACATGGGCTCAAACTCTTGAATCAATCCCTTTTGTAACAACTCTTGCACTTGTCTATTCAACTCTTCATTCCCTACTAGAGTCATTTGATGGGATGACTTATTTGGAAAAATAGCTCCAAGAATTAGGTCCATGTGATGGCTAATCTTCCTTATTGGAGGCAAAACTTTAGGCACATTATCAAAACAAAATCCTAAAACTCATTCAATAAATTTGAAACCTCTATAGGTACCTCATTAGTATCTTCTTTGTCAACTTTAGGGATCAATACAAAACACATATGCTCATGTCTCATAACTTCTAGGAACTTTCTTCCATCAACCAAAAAAATTCTTGCATTACTACATACCTTTTATTCTACCTCCTTCAAGGGTTTCAACTTATGAGGAACACCATCATTTGTTAAGGAATAGGTGTTAGCATGTCCATCATGCACTACTCACCGATAAAACTGCCATGGGCTACCTAACAACATGTGACAAACATACATAGGTATAATATCACTCAAAACCTCATCCTTATAGTTACCAGTCTTAAAATTTACCAAACACTACTCATGACCAATGCCCTATGGTCATTTTGCAACCATGCAATCTGATATGGTTTTGGATGATTTATCCTCTCCAACTACAATTTAGTGACCATTTCTTTTGAAATAAGATTATTAGTGCTACCTCCATCAATGATAACATTAAAAAATTTACCTTCACACTTACATCAACTGTGGAACAAGTTATTTCTTTGATTTGTTCCCTTCTTATTCAACAAGTATCTTCTAATGACAAGGGCATCCCCTCTTTCAGTGTCTTCAGAATGTAAAGACTGAACATCTTCATCCACATGGGAAACTCTGGCATTACCTTTAGGTCTTCTATTTTTCCTCCCTTGATGTTGAGGACACTCGTAGGCTCTATGTCCTTCCTCTTCACATTCCAAACAGCTTCCATGAAAGCCTCCTCTTCCTAGTCCTTGTCTAGATCTTCCTGTTCCTCTCTGGTCTCCATTATTCTAATCACAAGGATGATATGATTTATCTTCCTTTTGGTTTTGGTTGGTACTAGATCCTTCACCCTTATTTTGATCTTCACTTTAGCCTCCATATGACTTTCCACTAGTCTTTCCACAATGACCTCCACCTCTTTGCTTGCTTTCAAACCTTTTGTTTGACTTTTCTTCTACCTTCAAAGCAAACTGATATGCATCTTCAATGGTAGACATTCTTACCAGACTCAACTCTTCTTGAATGCTTGGCTTCAATCCTTTTATGTAATGGGAAAATTTCTCCTTGTTGGCCTCAAAATGGCATGTTATAATCAGGAATTGATAGAATTCTTCTATATAATCCTTGACAAATTTTCCTGCTTGTTTCAACCCTTGCATCTTCTTCAACAAATATAGCTCATAGTCCATAGGAATTAACCGTCTCTTCAATTTTTCTACCATCCATTCCCATCTCATAATTTTCTCTTTTCCCCTTCTATTTCTCTCCAACTAGACTTCTTTCCACCATATGCTAGTATGGCCTTTCATATCGGCCTTTGCAAATTTGACCCTCTCTGGATCTTCTATTTCCTCATACTCAAAATAATCTTCCATGTCATTGATCCAATTGATCAACTCCTTTGGATTTAGGTTTCCAAAAAAATAGAAACTTCTATCTTTAGCCTCTTTCCAATCTTGGAAATGGCCCTAATCAGTCTGACTTCTCTAGGATCCATTACATCTTGTGCTTCTTCTTTGAATGGCTCTTCATTTTCAGCCTCGTCTTCACTTTCATCTCCTCTTCTAACATCAGCTCCTTTATGCATCTCCTCTTGCAGTACTTGAACTTGTCTTTGGAGGGCTCTGAAATCCTCTTCTATTACCCCAACATTTCTTCCACCATGGTTTCTTTGTGGATGCATCTTTTCTCATAGACCCACAACCACAAGTCCTAGTGTAAACTACCTCATGTTTGGTGATCTACCTACACTCAGGAACTCCCACTCTGATACCACTTGACGAGGATGACACCTCCCAAAATCCACACAATAACAAATATCAACACAAAAAATGCAAGACAGAAAACAACCCACTTTCGATTATTTTTAGAAAATAAAATTACAAATTCAAAAATTACAAGGCTATAGCCTGATGGGTCAAATTCATTACATCCAAATCAACTTTGAAAAAAAAATCTATTATTCGAAGCCACAATTTGCACTAATGGAGCCACTCTAAAACACCCCCTCAACCTTTTTTATTTTACACTAATAACCTCCCTAGAATTTTCTAGAAAGTGTAACTTTCCCTTTTGTTTTGGCACCAAAAGTCTCACCATTTGATTTCTTGCCTAGGAAGATATTTTAATGAAATTCACTTTTTAGTGGGGTAGCTTCTTAGGGACATAACTTTTGACTCGGGTGTCTAATTTTCTAATATAGTATATCATTGGAAAGCTCTCAAAGAGATCTATAATTTTAAAACCATCAAAGATCATTTCATCCATTTTTTGAGCTAATCTAGGAATTCTAAGGTTTAAAAATTTAAATTTGAAGCCGCATTGGAGAAATTTCTTGAGATGAAAACTTTAATATCTCCCAAACCATGTAGGATATTGAGATGATTATTCTACCACCGAAAACATTTTCCAATTCCGCTCCTTGGGGTAAATGTTTAGGTCCAAACGAACTCATTTAGGCTGACTTACTAAAAATAGTAAGTGGTCATTTTTTACCTTTTCTAACTTTTGATTGTCTTACACCCCTTAAGTTTCATCATGGGACTCAAAACAACTAAAGAAAAATAAGGAAAATATTTTTTTTGGGTGATGCAAGATTTCTCTACACCATTGGATGCTCCTACATCAAACAATCTTCATCTTTGGTGTCTCACTAAGGCTAAAATACCCCTTTCCCTTCAAGAAGCTCATTTTGGCTCTTAGGGTGGACATTTTGATTGTAAATACTTACTGTGTAAACTTATTCACATGAGATATTATTAGAAAATAATGGAGCAAGACCCCTTTACCTTTTTCAACAATTTTCCTCAATGTCAACAATATAGTAATCTCATCCAAGCTCCCACACAAGAGCTTCAAAATCAAACCTCTCCTTGGCCATTTGCTAAATGGGGGTTGGATATTATTGGAAAAATATCACCTCCATCTTGTAAATAACATACCTTCATCATTACTACTACTAATTATTGTATGAAATAGGGTGAAGTTGTTCCACTTTGATCCACTAACATTGAAGCAATTTGCAGCTTTCTTCTAAACAATATCATTGCACATTTTGGATTTCCTTTTACCATTGTTTCTGATAATGGAACTTCATTTAAGAACAAAGAGGTAAAGAAATTCTTGGAAACATTTCACATTCAACATAGATTTTCTACACCATATTATCCTTAATTTAACGACCAAGTTAAAGTGTCTAATAAAAATTTTGAGCTAATTCTTTAAAAAATAGTGAAAAAACATGGTGAATATTGACATACTAAACTAACATACGCCTTGTGGACCTATTGCATGAGTGTTCATATGACTGCTAGTATAACCCCATACAACCTCATGTATGGTGTTGAGGATATCATGCCTTTAGAGTTATAAATTTTGTCTCTATGAGTTTACCTTAAAGGGTTAATTTATGATGACACTTACCATTATGAACATCTAAAAAAGCTTGAGTTGCTCATTGAGTGTCAATTATAGGCCCTTTAACATCTCCAATCCTATCAAAGATCCATTTCTGAGCACTAAAATCAAGGTGTTCTTTCTCATACTTTCAAGGTAGGTGATCTCATTCTCTATGAAAATCGAAGAAATATAAATGCACCACCTGATGAAAAGGGGAAGTTCAACCCAAATTGGTTTGGTCATTATATAATCACCTCTGTGTATAGTTCTGGTGTATATGGACTATATTCTATGGATGACATGCCTTAAAAAGAACTAGTCAATGCAATGCATCTATGTCAATACTATGGATAGGGTCTATGTGGCATGCGCATGACACTCATTCCTCTCTAGGGATCGTGGTCTATTATGCTATGGTATTTTTTCATTAACACATTACTTTCTTAATTTATGTTATGATGTAAACATGTGTATGTATTTTATTTCTTTAATTAGGAATTATATATACATGTGTTTTATTTCTATGTTATGTATTTGTGCTTTATGTTTGATTAACTCTTTTGGTCTAGTATTAGATCATCATTGTATTTGATTAAGAATACATTCAATGTGTGCTTATTAAATAATGATATCATATAATCTAAGCATGCATCCATAAACATATATCCATCACATAATCATAAATGAAAATAAATAAATGCATAAAGAACACCATGATGTTGGTAAAAAATCTCATTATATATATATATATAATATCATGTACATGTATCACACCACTGTAATAAAATGTGGTGTCAGTATATCTATATATGAATCAATACATCAAAAAATCTATACATCAAAATAATGATATGGTACACAAATCTAGCTCTCAACACCCAGGTGCATGGCTCCTTGAACCCTTTAGTGTTGACGTTAGTGGAGGAGGATGTTGGATAGATGTGTAGTAGTGGAATCAATGCAAGTGCAACATAGACATGCTTCATGATCATAGCCCTCGAATCTCTCCTCGTAACATGATGGAATCCTCCCTTAGCTATGCCACACACTTGGTGAGTCTAGCCTCTCACTCTTCAACCTACCATAGCTCATCTCTGAGTTGTTGTACCTAAGGATCTTGAGTGAAGGAAAATTTGGTTCATCCTAGAATAAGAATTTGAGATCAGTAAGTCTCTTTGGTGATAGGTCAAAATTGGGGTGAAGAATAAACTAGGTTCAGCTTGGTCTACGTGTCAATCCAAGGATCATAATCTTGTGAAAGGTGTTGTGGAAGTATACCTAAGGGAGTAAAGCAACAAAGTAAGTGGGGATGAAATGTAGCTAAAACAAAAAACACTAGAAATTGATTTGAATGTTTTTGGTTTCTATCTTATTGTCATAATTGTGCCAGGAACTATTAACTGTAACAAGAATAGTTTGTGATAGCAACAATAGTTTATTAACAGAAAATAAAACACACTTTACTAAATTAAAAATATTGAAATCAAAATTTAATGAAATATTGCATTCCAAAATTAAATCACAAAATCTTATATCAAACTGAACTATAATAAAGATGTTGGAATTTAAATTGCACAACCATTAAAGTTTGAAAGCTATTGAAATTAAATCACATAAAATAAATAACGCATAGAAAATTAGCAATCCAAATAAATAGATTTCACCATGCTTCACTAGGGAGTGGGTCCTTGCTCTGTGGTTTGCAGGTGAGAAGATTTGTTACACTAGCACAAGAATTTGTAGTACTTGGAATATTTCTTTATTCACGAATAAGAGGTATTTTTGCATTATATAGCTATCATTAGTTTATATCACACACACACACATATATATGTTGTGTTTATAACAACAATAATAAATAATTTTTTTTGACCTATTGCTAATAAAATAGGAAGGAATAGCTCATGTAAATTCTTGGGTACTCTCCACGAATGAAGAACAATTTTGTTATAATAGTGAGCAGAAAAATAGGATACGAGAATATTTCTCCAACTAGCAATAATGTCCTCCACCACGGGTTTCCTTATTTTATTTTAATCAGTTTATAGAATGGTGCACGTGGAACCTTGGCTGAGTGTACTCTGATCCATTTTTTATGGACCGTGAATTAAACATTGTCTTGTACAATAAATAGTGAAAATAGAAGGTTTTCAATTTCCTCTACATAACTATAAACTGCATCTCCATTGAAATTTATTTATCAGTAATCTCACAAGTTCTTGTGTTTATTCAAATTTGGAACTGCAGAGGTAACCAATGCCACCTTGGATACTCCCATCATCTTTTGAAAAGATAACAAAAATAAATTGTGGATCAAAAAGTAATACATAGAAGTTTCTGACTAGAAAGTAATAGGAAGATATGCACCCTTAAATCCACATGCTACAATATATATATTTTATTGACATAGTGGAATAAATATTAGTAAATGCAATATGATATTATTTATTCACCTATTTTATCTAAAAACTAAATTAAATATTACTTATATGTATTAAATCATATGCAAAATAAAATGGTAAAATGGTATGATATGGAACAAAAATAAAATGTGGAAATGGGTATAAAGGCATAAGAAATAGGCTAAAATATGGCATAAAATGGGACATAAATGGCTCTCATCATTTGGTAACACTCATTTCTTTAGATAACCTCAAAAAAATGTACTACTATGTCATAAAGCAAAATCAGACATAGTTCATTTCCCACCATTAATACTTAGAGGAAAGTTCGTGCAATTTAAGATCTTTCCAAATCAACCAGTTTGAACAACATGCAGATTCAATAAACAAAATCATTAAACAAGAAATATGGAATAGAAGAAATGAACACAAAGATTTACATGGGGAATACCCCACACTCCAAAAGCATAGATCCATTGTATTATTCAACAACCATATACACAGTTACAATACAATGCAAGCTCTAAGTCTTTACATGGAGATTTACATCATGTTCCATTTGGAGAAAATCCATCAGCATAACCCTTCTGGATTCAATCTCATCTTATCTCTTCTCTCTTGTTCCAATGTGATATGGCATTCAATCATGCTACTTAGGTGTTCCAGGAAATTGATATTCCAACTTACATAGTAGACGAACGGTCACAAACGACGTAACCGTCATTACCTTCTGCCCTATCAAAGTGTATCAAAAATTCAAAGAGACATAAACCCTTGTCTCACCAAATTTGCATTGTCACACCAACATGTCTATCACTCCATCAAAGAGACTCTGAACAACCAAAATTGTAATCCCATTAAGTCCAACTTGAACCGTTGTGGCATTACTGTAACCTTTACCATTTTACCAGCTACTGCAATCTCGTAGAATACTGCTCCACTATTGTCCATCCAAAAGACCAACGCGGTGTCACAAGTTACCACCATACCACATCCTACTGCTACACCATAGTCATCTCCAATTGATCATCATGGGGTCAGGGGTTACGACTCCTCCCACACTACCACACTTCTCCTCATGAACTTTCACAGGATGATGAGATATCTTGCACTAGTTCAAGCCTCATGAATGGCTTGTTGTAGGGTGGTGGGTAGCAACTGTTCCCCACAATATCACAAGCTCATAAATCAACTATTGGAGGGTGGAAAGTAGAAACTATGTGAAATTTTACTACCAACTTGCCAACCCTAGTTTAGACCTCCATGATACTATGGTGTAGAAGACTTTGACATAGCTATACTTTTTCCTGATTTTAGAGAGCCTTAACTAGTAAGTTTGAGACACATTTTCTTAATATTCTCCCACTTGACTAAGAGCTTACTAGCTCCCAGTCAATTATCAAAGTCATTGTATTATCCAAGACACCTACAACAACATCCAATATGTCCACCATCTTAGGTAGTAGTTCCAACCATCCTCCAAAGGAAAGGAACAAGCCATGGTGAATATGCACTAGTCTAGAGAACACAAGCATTAGATCCAACTAATAGAAAAGGCTACAAAATTTTGCCACCTCTCCACTGTGCTCACAATCTATACATAAGCATCAAAAACATCAACTTCAAAGCTTCAGCCTAAACACAACTATGAAGACATGCTCCAGAAAACATGATAGAACATCAATTAGAACAATAGTCAAGAAACTAACTACTCTCATCCAACTAACCAACCACGTGACTAAAAATAGCACACATAACAAGTGCTAATCTATCCAATCACCCATACCTCAAAGGTATCCACCTACACAAACTCATGCCACCTACATAGCCAACCGATTAATTATAAATATAAGCTCCATGTGCCAACCAATCGAAGAAGACCAAACACATCCAAGAACTCCCATTGCATGGGTAGTGTTGAATCTAAAAAGATCAAAGGAATAATGAGTCTACCAATCACAATGCATAGAAAGTGTATACATGTAGGACTAAGGACCATCCACAATGATTTGCAAATCCTGCAACCAACTGCTGTGAGATACATATCTCTCAAGAATCTTCCATAGGTCTCCCATGTTCTCCATATCCGAAAGAAGAAAAAGACACAAGAACCTCCATGTCATCACCCAAGTGACAACACATGACCACAAACTAGTGATCATCACATATCCATATAGAAATATCACATCTAATGTCATATGAATCTGAACATATAGTAAGAAGAACCAGACTAAAGAGAAAACTTTGTAAATCATAAACATGTAGCATCCCTTCTACACACACATCTAAATTCCAATAATGTCAAGTAAGATCTCCTTCACAACCACAATAGGAAATATATAACACTCAAAAATGTTCAATCTCAAGAGACCAAACACAACATATGTATCATGTAACTACATGGATGTAATCTTCTCAAAGAAGATCATGATTTCCCATCTCAAGAAATCATCCCACTACCATCCCCTATGATTATCATAAATGAAAATGCAAACCCAAGGAGATAACCATGCTATCCCTCTTTCACAATGAATCCTCTAGAACCATCTAATAGCAACTCAAGATCCATGTCTATGAAAGAAAGCATATAGCACTTGAGAGAAACAATGGATATTACCTCTTAAGTGATAATTTGGTGATTAGAACAAGAGTGGGGAATGAGAATTCTCCACCAAGATATGCAAGCCAACATGACTCCTCCAACAGCAATCTCCTCATAGGTCTTTGTTGAACTCATGTCCAACCAAGGTGTAGACTCCTCAGACTTTTTGTTCAGATCTAATCAAGAGTAACCATATCAACAACACTTCTCTCATCTCAAGAGAAATATAGCCTCACCTCATTCTCCATGTATCCATGAGCACCTAAAAAACAATCTCATGCTAAACTCCAAATTTATCATTGCACTATCATGAAGTTCTCAAGCATATGACCAATGCACCCAAAACAAAGAGAATTACCAGACCACTATCAAAGCTCCAATCATTTGAATCAGAAACTTATCATAACATCATGATCTTACCATCCCCATTATGATATCCCATGCTCCAAGTGAACATATCATGGTCTCAATAGAAAAGTATCATGCCAAAACTCTAATCTAGAATCAAGAGTATATCATGACATAAAACAAGCAGACTCTAAAACAACATCACTTATCAAGCACCATCAACACCTCAACCAAAAGACCACAAGAGTCCTCCATGGCTCCAAGATGCTACACATCTTGAAATATTGTCCATGCAAATGTGAAAGAACCCTTTTGTAGCAATAGGGTCTAAGAGCTCCTCCTAGTAACATCTACAACACTAAAGAAAATCATTCATCTGCAGTCACTGCTCAAGCTCCCACTAAACTATGACAATCAAGCTCTCTAAGAATCATGACCAAATATATGCTAATTTTAAAATCCTCCAATTCCACACATCAACATGTCCATCTAACAACAATACCAAGTGGCACCAAGATCTCGAAACCAAGCAAAAATACCATCATTGTTAAAAACTTACACCAAGTTGTGTATCCAAGCTATTCATGACATTGTGATAGACATGCTATAGATCCCCATAAATGACTATCCAAGTACTCTCGTATCATCCATCCTCTCATATCAAATAAACTACACCAATACACAAGTGACCACAAACAAGGCTAGCTAACAAGTCTGCATCATCACATAATCAAACCTCGTGGATATAGATAGTCCACTTTTGATTTGTCCCACAACAAACATGTAGGTAAATATAGGCCACAAATTTGTGCAACTTGTAGATCCAATAAATATAACATGAAAACCCACTATCATACTAGAAATTGCAAAACTGAGATGTCAAAGAGAATAATCGTGTAGACAACATGAATCAAGTACTATATCATACACAAATACGATTTTCCAAATAGGTCCACAACTCAAGCACCATATTCTAAGAACCCACCAAGCATTACCACAAAAATGTTGAGTGACTAATCACGTACCAACACTCCCATGCAGAAAAATCATCTCACCTTCTCACACAATGCACGAATGCAAAACTACAACTATCTCATCTAGTAACACCCCAAAAGCCAAGGTCTAGAAAATAGCTTTACTATAGCTCCACAAAACCACAAGTTTTTCTTAACTATGTAAAACCTACAAAACCACTTTGTTGGAAAAAACCCATGCGCATCCACACCCACTTCACATCTGGAAGACTCAAATGTCTAAAAAAAGAGCACAATAATGGTTAAACCAGAATAATGGGTTATCAAATATGTGCATAAGGATAGAATTTTTTTTTGATAAAAGTTTATAAAACCCTTAGAGCCAAGGAACATCCAAGCCATGCAAGTACAAAGCATCCATAAAAGGAAAAAGTAGTTTAGGAACTCTAGGACCATTTCAGGTCAACTCTACAACCACTAACATGCACATGCATTTGAGGGAGACAAGCTATTGCAGAATCTTCCAGATCATCCAATGATCAACTCCATAGCCTACATGCAATTAGGGTAACAAAAAAAATGCATTCCATTACCAAGAAAAAATACCCAACATAAGCACATTAATCCATAGCTAAAAAACAACCCAAGCTTCTCGATATCATCAAAGAGCCTCTCACATAGACACCCAATATGAAAGTATTTTTGCAACATAACCAGAAAGAAAAAAATCCCACCCTATGCATCAAGATTATTTCATTGTCAACCATGAGCTTTAGATCACATCATTTCAATATGATTGACTCCATTTTCCCCATCTTCACCATCCTCCAAGTCTTGTGTCATCTCCTAAAACTAAAACAAAAAATAAAACAACTTCCACTCACCAAAAGATCAATCTTTAGCCGATTCCTTCAAATTTCCTCAAGCTTGCTAGACTAATAAATCTTCATAGAAGGACTACCCAAAACCAGAAACACTAAGAATTTCTACATGCAAATCCCAAAAGAAAGCTCTGATACCAATTGAAGGGAAATTTAGTTCATCGGGAAAAACGAGCATCTAAGATCAGTAAGTGTCTTTGATAAAACTCATTTCTTCAGAGAACCTCAAAAACATGTACAACTATGCCATAAAGTGGAATCAGACATAGTTCATTTCCCACCATTAATCCTTAGAGGAAACTTCATGCAATTTAAGATCTTTCCAAATCAACCAGTTTCATCAACATGCATTAAACAGATTCAATAAACATAATCATTAAACAAGAAATATGGAATAGAAGACATGAACACAAATATTTACATGGGGAAAACCATTTCGAGTAAAAAATATCGCTCTCCAAAAGAATAGATCCATTGTATTATTCAACAACCAAATACATAGTTACAATACAATGCAGGCGCTAAGCCTTTACATGGAGATTTACATCATGTTCCATCTAGAGAAAATATGTTAGCATGACACTGCCATATTCAATCTTGTCTCATCTCTTCTCTCTTTTTCCAATGCACTATGGTATTCAATCATGCATCTTGAGCATTCCAGGAAACTGACATTCTAACTTCCATAACGAACAAATGGTCACAAATGACGTAAGCTTCATTACCTTCTACCCCATCGAAGTGTATCAGAATTTTGAATAGATGTAAACCCTTGTCTTTCTAAATGCACATTGTCACACCAACATGTCTATCACTCCATTGAAAAGGCCTCAAACAACCAAAACCACAATCTCACTGAGTCTAACTTGAACTGTCGCGAGGTTGCAGTAACCTTTACCATTCTACCAGCTACCGCAGTCCTGTAGGATACCAATCCACTATTTTCCATCCAAAATACCAATGTAGTGGCATGGTTTACTGCCATACCACAACCTACTGCTACATCGTAGTCATCTCCAACAGACCATTGATGGGTCATGAGTTCTCACTCCTCTTGCACTACCACACTTCTCCTCATGGATTGTTGTGACATGGTGGGATATATTGCACTATCGTAAGCCTCATGAATGGCTTGTTGTGGGGTGGTGGGTGGCAACTATTCCTCACAATATCACAAGCTCATAAATCAATTGTTGTGGGGTGGTGGGTAGAAACTATGTGAACTTTTATCGCCAATCCACCAACCCTAGTTTAAACCTCCACAGTACTGTAGTGTAGAAGGCTTTGACACAACTAAGTATTTTCTATTTTTTAGAGAGCCTTAACTAGTAAGTTTGAGAAACCTTTTCTCAACACTGAGGACTAGGGGGTACTATCCTTGCTACCTCTAGCTACCTATCAAGGTCATCAAGATGGATTTATAGGGTGTCATGTGCATACTTGGAACTCTTAGCCTACATCATGGCCTGATACCACTCGATCAATGTAATAAGGAGCTCTGCAACCCATTGGTATCTCTTCCTAGTCATGATGGTCCTCTCAATGGTCTTCTAGATCACCTCAACTTGGCCTCCTCATCGGTCATCCTAATGCACACTATAGGTTCAAATAATGGGGCATGGTGTCCTACTTTCAGTGGCCTATAGACATCTAATACTGCCTCTCGAATTTGGATAGATGAGACCACCTCTATTATGCAATGCTCAAAGAAAACAAGACACTCATGTGTGAATAATGTAACCGCAAAGATAGTAGATGATATTAGTATCATATCATAAGAATATATATATATATATAATCTTATATGAAAATATTGAATGAAATAACATACACCATACTTGTACTTGGGTTCTCAGCCTACTAGTGTGGGTCCAGAAGGGGAGCACTACAAATAGTCATGATGCTCGACCTTGTCACTGCTGCTAAGGGAGACATGCTCATTTGAATGGTAGGTGGTGTCAATGAGATAGATGTTGCACATATTGGTGATGCCTCCTATCATTTTTTGCCTTGGTATTTTTCATAATCCGATCACCTCAAACTTGTCACCCTCACCACCACTATGCTAACACTCACCTCCTGGCCCCTGAGCACCAACATCGCTTGTAGGGGTATCTGCTAGAAAAAATAGGGTGGGACTTGTTGTCAGCCACTATTCAATGAAGCTGACTACATGGTCGACATCATTAGTCATAAGGGCCTCAAGTTGTTCCTCATCATTCGATCTGTCATTACCACAAAGTAAAATCTTGATGATCATTGGATGAGGAGGCTTGTTTCTTTCTTATATCATGCTTATATGGGACTGTATGCACATAGGATTTGTTGGGGGATCACCTACACCTATCCAAAATAATGGGAAAGTTGGTGCTAGTAGTATGGTACAGTGATGTGATATGATTTCCCAAGCAGGTGTTGATCACACTACATCCTCTATAGCTACCTCCTATTAGATGACCAAACACCCATCCACCTATAGGGGTTCCATCTAATGTCTAGTTCCCTCAAGCTATATATCCATTGTTGCCAAAACTGTAAGCCTTCATACCACTAGTCACATATTAGGGGGTACAAATGCACTCACAGTTATTTATGTAGTAGGCCTAGGGGATACCCAATCAACCTCATGCACCGTATGTGCTTGAACACCCAAACCTAAAGTAGCATGCATATGGTAAGGCTATGATACTCATAATGGATATATCACCCAAGGTAATGATAGAGATGCACAAGCATGCTCTAACCCCAGGTGAATATTTTCCTCTCCTCGATTGATTTGATGCAATGGATAGTCCCTCATGAAGGTGTGAGTCTAACCCATCCATTGTGACTCACAACATGATGATGATGATCATCACCTGTCACACTAACGAAACTACCACTTGCCCTTGCTCCAGCTAGTGCATGTAGATATGCCCCTATTGTTATGTGGAGCCCAATTAGACTTGGAGTTTAAATTTTCCCCACATTATTTGGTGTGTTTTCCCTAAATCAATCAATGGGGGAATGCAAGGGGGGAAAAGTATATTTTTAATTTTGTTAAAAATAGTTAGAAAACTACTCAAATTTGAAGAGTTAATTTGTTGTGAATGGAAATCCAATAGTTGTAAGTTAATCAACCCATGGAAGGTTGCATATGGGATACCAATAGACACATTATGTTTGGTTTTGTCATTGTAGGGGTGTGTGAAACATTAGGTAGAACTTGTATGTCATGGGTTAGTGACTAGGATTAACGCAGGGTTGAGCACTAGGTGCACATAGCACTATGTGTGAAAATTACAAAGCAATGGAAAATGATTCAATTCATTTTTGTAAGTTGCAGCTATTGTTGCAGGTTATTGAACATGTATTTACTAAAAAAAAATTCAATAAATTTGACTCATGTTTGTGGATGTAACCTAAAAATTGGGTGAACCACATTAAAAACTTGTGTTGTCTCTCACTAGTTTTCTATGTATTATTTCATTCCTCTATTTATTCTATTATGTGATTATAATCTACATTTATTTGGTAATTTGAAACCTCTTCTTGCCTAGAACTCCTAACAACCATGTCATGTCCTATGAGACTACATGACTAGGGAAATATTGTTGTATGGTCTGGGTATCCTAGGTCATCTTTCCCTCCTTGTATGCTACCTGCTCCCCATAGATCGAGAGACGTAGGATGCAATAAACATCCTCTAATGTCACAATCATTTCCCCAATGGGAAGATGAAAATTTGATGTGTCAACATCCCATCGCTCCATCAAGGCCACAAGCATGGGGGTGTGAAAATAAATTTGACAATGTGTAGACCTACCAGAGCTTGATGTGCTATAAAAGGGCATAGTCATTGGCATTGATCCCATTGTTGTGATTGCACAACAATATTAGAATAGCCCCATTGCTATGCTCTTGTATCTCAGTCCAATCTAAAAAGCAATAAAATTTCCTATCAGAACAATCTACATCTCAAAAATCTTTTATTTCATCATCAAATTTTTTTCTAAATTTCTTAAGTCTTCCTCTAAGACTATAGCATGTTGTGCAAGCATCTGCACAACACACTGTCGTTTGAGGCTGAAAATAATTTTGATTATAGTACATCAACTAGACACTAGTGTGGTTGAAGGATGCTAATGTGTTGATAGAATTCCAACACATCAGCTATATGCCTTCGCATTCTTTGGATGCCTGCACTTCTCAGGAAAAATAAAAAGCTAAAAAAATCTACAAAAATGACAAGTTGGGTGGAAAATTTTTGCATACCTCATTAGGTGGGTTGCCCTTGGCCACATCTATGCATAGATGGTCAATCTATGGAATCCTAAACTCTTTTCTATGAGGCATTTTTTTGACAAATCTCTCAAAAATTCAACAAATTCCTTGTCGTGAATAGTGAAAATGACCCTTCCATGGGCCCACCCGGACATATATAGGCTCATTTTTTCCCATTTTTTGCAATGAAAGTGATTCTTACATCCTTCCTATTTTCACCCCCATCTAACTAGGGGTAAAAATAGGAGGGGGCATATATTCATCTCTTCATCATATTTATCTCTTGATTCACCAAAATTTTCTTAAGAATTCTTCTCACCATGGTAGCTTCTTTCAATTTCAAAATTGACCTGATTTTGAGTTTTGTAAAACAAAACTTCACATTAGGTATTGTGGTTTCTCATTGAGGTCAAATATTGGGGGCATCATCAGTATCCGTCTGCTTGAACTTTGTGGCCTCTACAATATCCTTTATGGAAAAAATCTATAAAATTTTCAAAATTTCAAATCTTACAATTATCTCTTCTTAACTACATTTATGGTAACCCACCACATTAATGAAAAAAACCTATGAGTCAAAATTTCATGTTCCCAACTTCATAGGGGACAATGATGAAGCATTAACATCATATATACCTCATTCTTACAAATTTTTAAGTAGGATGGTTGCACGATGTGTGGACGTCTACATGATGTGATAACATCCCCAAAAATTTTGAGATTCAAATAAGAATATTTCATTTCCTTTTCCTATGACACATGTCATTGTGGAAAAAATGTGGATTTAACGACTCTTCTCACCCATACAGCCTCACAAAACTCTTCTTTTCACTCTCATTCTCATTCATTCT
Source organism: Sequoia sempervirens (assembly GCA_007258455.2). Lineage (NCBI taxonomy): Eukaryota > Viridiplantae > Streptophyta > Pinopsida > Cupressales > Cupressaceae > Sequoia > Sequoia sempervirens. The sequence continues at coordinate 474,872,555 of VDFB02047230.1, forward strand.
CACTCTCTCTTGTTTGATCTAGCTCTCTCTCTCATTCTACTCTATCTTCTTCATCTTTTCTCATTCTCTCTATCTCTTCATAGTGAAGCTCTACCAAATTTCTATTAAAGAAACATTCAAGGGTCTCTTGCAAGCTAATACATCTCATCTATCAAGCCAAGAGGGGAGCCAAAAAATGTTGGTAACACTCTCTTGTTTACTTTTCTTGTCTATTTACTATTGTCTATTTGATTTCATCTATTTTTTCATTCATGATAGGGGTTCTCCTCCTCAGCAATGTTTGTTTCTATCACACATATTTTACATTTCATGTCCTTTTATCTATCTCTATCTATCTAGATATCTATGGAGATAGAAACACCAAAATAGTTGTTTGACTGAGGCAAGCCCCAAAACAGCCCCAACATTTTTTCCCTCTCTGTTTTGTGTGCAAATGTATGGACTTAAACAACTGGATGTTGCAGATATAAGGTTTTACTCTCTATTTTGATAGGGACGACAGTGTAGGGTGTAGATGTCCCCACAGTGCATTTTCATCTATGGATGAGGCTTAACCCTCTTAGGGGTGGAATCTATGAGTTTTGAAGGTTTTGTTTCTATAAACTATAGGTTGTAATCTTATAACCAGTTTTTGTTATTAAGCAATCTTATCATTCTTGCCTTGATAGTTTATCATTTCATTTTAATTAAGTTTTACATATTCTTTATTCTTTACCTTGTCACTTGAGCTTTATTTCTTGAGGTAATCGAGGCCTATTTTCTCCTTGAAAACTCTCCTTGTCTTAAGTCTCAAGAGTAGCAAATCCCCTTCTTTCTAAACATAAATATGAATTTTTCACTAAGTTTAAAGAATTTAAAGTATTAGTAGAAAACCAATCAAGACTTAACTTAAAATTATTGATATATTACAATGGAGGGGAATATTTCTCTAAAAAAATCAATGAGTTTTACAATCATATAGGTATCATCGGACAAAAAAAACTCCATATACACCACAAAAAATGGTGTTGTACAAAGGATGAACCAAACCATTATGGAAAGAGTCAAAATTATATTGAGCAATGCATAATTAGACAAATTATAAATTTAGGTGGAAATTGCGATTCCAACTTGATACTTGAGAAATAGATCTCCTTGTAAGACTCTTCTTTCCAAACTTGATAAAGTGTGGATAGGTAAAAAACCTTATGTTTCAAATTTAAGGGTTTTTGGTTATGAGGATTTTGTTCATGTTCCTAAAGAAAATAATTCTAAGTTATATATAAAAGCACAAAAATACATTTAATTGGATATGGTGAGAATGTAAAGGTTATAAGATTTGAAATCCTCTAACCAAGAAATTTTTCTATTCTAGGGATGTGATTTTTAAGGAAATTGGAGCTATTTTTGATCTTTTACAACAAAAAGAAGAATAAAGGAAATAGATGTGCACTTTGGGAAGAACAATAGAAGAGAATTTTTAAAAGTAGTGTAAAATTGAGATCAACTACTCTTTTAAATGTTTATATGGTTATTCAAAATTAACAATATTATTGACACTTTATTTTTGTATGGCTATACAAGATGTTAATTGTTTCAACTTCTTAGAATGAAAAGTACAATCCATTCTCAATTCAAATTTATTATGTTAGGAATGAACACTTTTTACTTTTGTAAATAAGGAATACTACTTGAAAGGAATTTAGGTGAGAAAAAACAACTTCCTACACTAATCTAAGTAGGGGAGAGTTACAAAATTTTCCTTTTTAGCACCTTATACAGTTACTGTTGACACCAAAATTTGACGAGGTAGCAGAGTCTTATGGGAAACTTAGTTTAAGGGGGACCTTTTGCGCTAAACTGAGTAACCTCCAGATTTTTAGAGAAGTCAGCTTCTTCTATAATGGGGTTTGAAAGGGAAAAGGAAGTAGATATAATAAAGCAAAGTCTAACATAAGGCGATGCACCAAGATTTGATGATGGGCATGATAAATCATACATTTAAGGGCCTGAATGGTGTTGTATTCCAAAACATCAGAGACTTAAAATTATAGCATAGACAATTCATTTATTGACATAAAATAATATTGCATACATTCTTACTACCAAGAAGAGTCATTAGACATGATCTAGGTATGCAAACTTGCATCCAACATGTATAGAAGTTCTTTAAATGAATTGTCAAGACAATATAAAGCACAGTTCACAGTTTAATCAAAAGCATGAAAAACAAAAAGGATGAACAATTGGCATAGTCTAAGAGTTTTGCAATTAAAAATAACAGTCATAGAGGCTTGGCATCCTTTTTGCTAAAACCAGCGTACTTTTCTCCAGTTCCGGTCATTTTCTCATTAACATAGAAAGCATATAACAAGAAAACCTCCCACCGCTTCAGAGAGCAGTAACAGAAAAGATCTCGCAATCTTCTACAATGATGCCTCCATCAAAATATTCCCAAGGCCATTACAATAGCATCGAGTCAGAACACAGCATCTAGTCATCTCGGGCACAGGTGCATCCTCTATAATGATGGTGGTGGTCCTAGCCAGACTTGATCAGACAAGTGTCATCCATCGCTGTGAATGATTATAACAAGCAACAACCAATAGCATTATTTAGTTCATCTAGCTTATTGTCTGCATAACAGAGCAGTCGTTAGACAAGTGGCAACCTTTTACTGCCCACATGAACCTTTCTCCCATCGCTGCCGAGGATTTGCAAAAATACAACACATGTCAAATGGGCTGAAAACCTTATCATAGTGGAGGGAATGCTCCATTAGCTGGGGGTAGAAGACGCGTGGCAGAATTTCACTACCCGCAGTTGCTATTTCATCCTCGCATTGAAAGATTTGTGAATGGTTGCCATGTAGAAAGATGTGGGGCCCGCCAACACCTTTTAGGAATGAAGGCTTCGTGGAAGAATTTAGCAGCCTGACGAGGCCTCAAGGAAACAAAAAATAAAGCATCCTGTAACCGTGACACGTGGAAGCATAGCGGAGTTTCCCAGGATCCGAAAGGAATGTCGATACCCGAAGCTGCAAAGAGTAGATGCACAAAGTGGCAGATCAAAACTTTGATAAAAAAGCTGAGCAAACTCTGTGATGCTTAGGCCGGCACACACACAATACAAAAGATAAACCCGAAGGGGGCTGCTCAAATATTTATTTAATAGTTTTTGGTGACTAACAGGGGCATTTCAACTAAGGAACGGAGAATCCAAAATTTCTCTAGTTCTAAAAACCAGAGCCTTATCCATAGGGCTAATGGAGTCAGAGATTGGAAAGAGCCACCTACAAAGGTGACCATTCATCCTTGGACGGCTTCACTATGTTGCACAAATTCTCCCATGCTCCACGTAGATCAATAGTTTCCTTGTGAGGTAGCACATCGGGTAAACCAGCCCCTACTTGTATATGAAATAGCAGCTGTGAGAGTGGATGAATGAGTGCCTCAATGTCAGCTACCGTGGGAAGTTGGCTAAACTCCTTGAAAGCCTCTGGGTCATTTTCCTTCTCCTCAATAGTTTATGCAATCTATGTAGTCATGGCAATAGAGCCATCCTCGAGGAACGAGGACGGCAATCCCATCCTACCTAACTTGGAGAAACATTCTCGTATGCTATCCAGTGTCCTCAAAAAATACACGGCTTTCTTAGTGCGCTGGAAGGTAGAGTGGAAATGGATGAATTTGTTTGCCATTTGAGCAGCAACGTCTTGATCTTCAATACCCGCTTCGGCAAGGCTCTCATCAGAAACAGAGTATAGCTTGCTAAGCAGGTATTTTTCTTCAGGAACCTTCTCCAAGATGAATCGTGGGAACTCCTCAATCGTATCATGGGCCTCCTGGCTGAGCCTTGATGCCTTGTCAATAAATCGAAGGGTAGGCTACAGTGTTAGGAAAAAGGTTTTGATTTTCTCCTAGTGAGAAATGTATAATTTCCTAACCAGTGGAATGATATCAGGTTGTGCAGGGGATGGAAGGAGAGAGACTTTAAGTGAAGTAATCTTCACATCTCTTGAAATAATGGCCTCAACCAATTCTACCTTTTTACTTTTCTTGGACGCCAGCTGCTCTACATAGTTGCTCATTTCTTTATTCCATGTATGCTTGGCTCGGGAGTGATTTGCTAAATGCTCTTCTAGAGAATTCTTTCTCTCAGAGCTCTTCCTCTATTTGAGCCTTTAGGCTTTTAAATTCAGCCTCTTTCTCTTGTATTATTTGCTCATATTGAGTCTGTTGGCATTCCAACTCTTTCCTTTTTTGCGCCATCCCTTGACTATGCTCAAGGTGGAGGTGCTCCATCTCTTCATCTTTCAGCTATAGATTTTGCTCCGCCTCTTGGTTCTTCCTTTGTAGCTCTTTTATTATGCCAGGTTTAGTCACTTGAGTATTTGCAATTTCACCTTGAAGCTTGTTCCTCTCATCCTCTGCTGTCAACGCCCTTTCAGTCATGCAAGCAATATCTGCCTCTAAGGATTTCCAGAAAACTAACCCTTTCCCTAGCTGCCTTGAGCTGCTCATCTTTCTTCTTTAGCTAGAAACCATTTTTGAGGAAGTCGAAAGTGACTACTTGTTGTGTTTTCTCCATAATTTCAACTTTATCCTACAGTCGGGCTACTTTCATGTCGAGTTCAACCTCATATATCTCATAGTCTTCTAGTTGCATTTCTCCCTGAGGCTTGCTTACCCTCGGGTACATGGTCGTGAACTTCAATTCATGTCGGGCCTCATCGTACATAGCTTGTACTCTTGGTTCGGCGGAAACACTGTCATCCTTCACCTTGCATTTCTTCATTCTATTCATGTGTACCTCCTTTCCACAATCTATCTATGCTATGAATTCGGCTGGCGATGAAACTAGTCCACCCGCGAAAGGAGCACCAAAAGGAAAGGCATATGGATAGGTAACCTTCATAGGTGCGGGCATTTGTTTCTTCTGGAGAGTGACAGTTTGTGGAGAGAAGTGAGGCACATTCCATAGTTTGGTTTCAAAATTAATAGTAGGGCTAGTCATTTGTAGCGGTTGAACTAGGGAATCAGCTGTAAGGCTCATTGGTTGGGAAGGGGGAGTTGTTAACCGGGTGTCAGCTTGTTGCAATGGAAGAGGATCTATAATCATAGTGAAAAAAGAATGGGCACTCACAAGGGGAATGCCTTCCGAAAGTGAGGTGAGGAAGGTCTCAGTGGCAACAGCAGGCGTAAGCATATGCGGAGGAGTAATTATGAGCGGGTGAGCATGTGAAAACTAGGTGAATCCAACTGGATATGTCAGACTAAAAGCAGAGGGTAGAGGGCCATGACCTATGGCAGGGGTCACTAGTGAGGTAGGGGTAGATACCAAGGAATGAGATGCAAGAGAAGAAGGAGTGAATTGTACCTGTTGACTGGTTTTTGGTGCTTCCTAAAATGTCAGAGACTCCCTCGTAACCTCTGGTTCCTAACTAGCAGCGAGTACTCCTCCTCTAGTAGGTTCTTGCAAACCCTCTCCGATAATACACTGTCATTTTGCAAGTGGAATCTCACTAGCTTCGACAGTCATCTCCTTCTATTGAAGTGATAACCTGGCTAGTTTAGCAATCCAACTGAGTGTATGCAAGCCCCTTGATATATTAAAATGTACATTCATGGCCACATAGGTGGATTGTCTGGACACTTTCTCCTTTTGCACAGAGGAAGTCAATGTCGCTGCTTCCTCCTCCTGCTCCTCAAATTCCTCCCTCTCTTCGCTCCTATTAATACTAGAGCTCGAGCTGGGATGGAACTCCTTCCACCACCTTTAAAATTCCTGGTCATCCCTTAGTTGATTGTAAGGAGCATCCAATTGTACAATTTCTTGGTGATATTTTCAGACATCCTTTATTTTCTTCTCACTTCATTCCTCATCCTTCTTTAACCTATTGTACATGTTGCACTCCATGGGGACATTATCCTAGGCCATAGCAATAGGAAATTAGAACTTGTGCCATAGGCCTCTAGTGTCTGGCATAGGGATTTGTGCCATTTCAACAAAATCCTCATCTTTGTTTGCTCACGGGTTATGCCGCTTCTCCCAGTATGGTCAGGGAACATGGGTAAACCTCATATGTGGCTCTAGCAAGTCATCGAAAGGTTTGTATTCCCACTTATTATTTACCAGTACCAACCCCAGATATTCCAACTTGTCCTCTAACAACTAGTCTAATTGCTTCTTTAGTAGAGTTACCGACTTTAAATTCTTCGGACAAGAGAAGAATCCCTTCTTCTTAACCTTTCCACTGCTACATAAATTAAACTCAATGATACACACCTTTCATAACATTTCCAGTGTGAGCACTCTATCTGTGACAAAGGTTGGGAGTAGGAAAGGTTTACTAGTAAAGCCCCACATTCAGAGGATCGTAAAATCTTTGCCCAAGAACCAGTCACAAACAAGGGTGAAGCTCTGCATAAATCCGACCTGCTCCCTATCAAGCTAGATAATATCACTCTCTTCGATCAAATCATGCAAGACTGGGGCTATGAAATAGTCTGCAAATGCATAATAATTGTATGATGCAGAAAGAAAAGGCGTCAATGTGGACACTGACTTCCTTTTATTTTGCTCATCAAAAATTGATAGGGGAAAATACCAGGTGAATAAATCTGGGTTCTGATGCAGAAACATGTGGACCAAGAAGGAAAGAAACCTAAATTTTTTCTCTGCCTGATAATTCTCAATTTTCCACTTCATTTCTTCAACCATGAACTCAGCAAAATCATACCAGAAGAGTTCATGCTACTTGCAAAATTGTATTTCCAGTCCCAGTTGAAAAGTCTCTATCTTCTCATTAGAGTCCCAGCCGCATACAAAGGCTAGCATGGACATGGAATCCCAGAGATCATCGTGAAACGCACCACACCACAATGGAATACTTGGCACTTTAGTGGATGGGATGCCTTTCTTACCAGTCTCATCTAACAAGAACTCTGAGCTATTTTTCATCTTCCTCCATATTTTCTCTCATTTGCTCGGGCGAAAGGTCTCGATATTTTCCTTCTTCTTACTTGGGTCTGGGATATATAACATGTGTCAGATGGTCTCTAGAGTGATATGCACCTTTAAGTTATGGCCTTCAATGTAGTGGGTATCAAGATTATAACACTAGATAGCAGCATCAACAACCTCTAGGAAATAGTGCACCAGTTGGACCATGTATTGAGGGAGACCATTGTACCAAACTCTATTCATCATAGATTGGTCTGCCTTTGGTGCCAATAACCTTGCACAAGCTGCCTCTCTAAGGGACTTAGGGTTTTTCGCAAGCCTTGGGTCATAGATATTGTCCAATTTTTCTTCAACCTTTTTCTGGTTTCTCCAATTCTTGGGTCTATTTAGCTCTTCCGTGTAGGCTCTCCTTGGCCTACTGGGTATACCAGGCATAGCGTATGCCACATCCTCATAGACATATACCTCTACTGAGAAATGAATAGCCATAAATAGCTCCTGGCTAATTTCTTCCTGCATTGGCTAAGATGAAGATTCTAACATTTTTCTTTCTGAAGATTTCTGCAAGTTCCTGGTTAGCTGCGACTATGCTTGACTCTAGATACATAGAAAGAAAACAACTCTACACTTTTTATTCTTGGCGTTTGTGAAAAGACTTTGAAATATTAAACCTTTCCATGCAATAATAGCAACTTTTCTCAAGGTGGTAGGCAAAAGCATTCCTTTTGCATTTAATTTGGCATGTACCATTAATTTTGCAACTCGTGCAAAATGAACTACTTGCTATTTTGAGGCAGCCAGAGTTCATCATTTCTTTTGGCAATCGTGTGATACGCTGTGATCTCCTTGGAACTTCCGCCAATGATTTGCATGCTAACCCTGCATTAGCATGCACTAGCAATTAATATTTTGGCTGAAATGATTACGCCAAGCAAACGATCATAGCCTGAAAAGATATGAATATTACCTTGGGCTCTAGGACACGCTTGAGAGATGACACAATAGCCTACGGCCATACGTCTCACTGCCAACGAGTGCCACCTTTTAAAGCTAATTAATTATCTCTTATTAATGAAGCACGCATTGAGCCATGCTATCACAGATGCAATTGGCCCAAAAATATGAGCAAACACAGGCACGCCTTTCAAGTTAGCAACTAGCTCAATATCACATTTTTTTTTAAACATATTAGCATGCGTCTTGTCATTTTTCTATAAATAGGCCAATAAGTAGTAAGGAAAACATAATTAGCATTTGAGTAGTGATAGGTCAGTAGCAGAGTCTTAAGCAAACCTTCTCATAGGTTAGGTGATAGACAAATTCCGGCATTAGCTCCAGTTCGCTTAATCTCGTATAATCACAGACGGCATTCCTAGGGGAGGTTTCAACTAGGAGACTAAAAATGATGACCAAGAATAAGCATTCCTTGGTCTTGGTAGCCATAAAGTGGGTTTTAGGTAAGGATTGTGTAGAATATGAGGATAAGTATCAGGTGAATACTAACATATGCTCCCACTTCGTAGCCTCCATGTTGGACATCATCATTCCCTAGCCACTCATCTTGAAGCTGGTTAAAGAAATCTTCCCAAAAAAGTACCTGAATGATCTCAGCAAGGTTGTCGCTCATGTTGCCTACGGGATAGGCCTGCCATCAACTAGTGACCTGCATCGCTTTATTGAGGAAGAATTTGTTGTCATTTGGCTACCGTTCCTCAATGGATTCTGCCTACAAACCCACAACCAGTACAGTAGAGGGTTACCCAGGCCCTACATTTTCTATTTCGCAGCTACAACATGATACCTTTCTATGATGTAGATTGGTATACTGACTTCAAAAACTTGGTGTTTCCCTTGCCAATGGCGGTTGTGCCAAATGATGCTGCCAGTGTTGCGGAAGAACCCGTGGATGAGGAAGAAGTGGACGCTGCAGTTAATGCGTCAATTGCCACCAGCCATGCCTTTGGATAAAAACCCCCTGCCTATTCAACAAATGTTTCCTTGCTTGTTGCTCAAAATACCTGCCCATAGCTGTATATAAGCCTGAAAAAAGGCTATTATATATATAATAGCTCAGTATGCTTGTAAATTTTGAATTATGGCTTCCCAACCACTTTTGTAATGAAAAGAACATATATGAATAGATATCTATCATTTAAAGAAAATCCATACTCTTTCTTTCATTATGTATTTAAGTTTTTCTAGGCTTGCAAATTTTATTTTCTATTTCTCCACACATGGGCGTGTTCTGTGTAAAGCAACTCTGGTGTTCCACCCACCAATAATAATGGGTTAATTCTACAAAAGTATAAACTAATTCAGAAAAAGACCAGCCAAAGAAACGAAAATAAACTAAAAGTGTTTTACATATGTACAAAGTAGAGCTTAATGACTAATGGAACAGCTTAAGATGAATCCCATTGATCGAGATTCCTAACGGTTCCTGTTCCATGTTTTCTAGCTCAAAAGCATTGTGTTATTTGCACCAAATGATTTTAAAGGGACCCTCCCATAGGCTATCAAATTTACCATGTTGACCTAGCTTTGTAGCCCTGTTATCATACTTTAGCACTAAGTCTCTACATTTTAGACCTTGGTCGGAAGCCTTCTTGTCAAACCATTGTTTGACCACCCATTGATGGCTTGTCATTGCTATTAGGGAATTCTCCCTTTTTTCCTATACTTCCAATAGTTTGGCGAGCTGAACCTCCATGGCTTCATTTTGTTCTAGCTCAAGAGATTTCAACAACTATATTGCTAGAATCTCCATGGAGATAGGTAACAACGCCTCTTTCCTGTATACCAACTCATAAGGTGAAGTCTTAAGGACTTGCTTAGGAGTTATGCGGTTTTCTGAGAGAGTTGTTCAGAGGTTTTTATGCCATTCCATTTGGTGTTCTGAGCCAATCCTTTTAAGGAGTCGAAGTAAGCTTTTTTTTGTTGACTCTGCTAGACCCTTTCCCTATGGGTAATAGTTTGATGATGTTTTAAGGAATATGCCATTCTTTAATACAAAGTGACATACCTTTGCACTTAGGAATGCTCTGGCATTGTCTGAAATGATAGTTTTTAGAGGGCTGAACCTTGTCACCAGTTCCTCGAGGAAATCTACAATCTTTGTTTCTATTGTGTCTTTAAGGGGAATAGCCTCCGTCCACCTTGTGAAGTAGTCTGTAGCAGTCAGAATCCACTTTTGTCCGGCACTAGAAACTGGGCTGATCATTTTGTTGAAGTCCAGGCCCCATCATGCAAATGGTTTGTCTGCCACTATAGGTCTGAGGGGCATTGTGGAATTCTTCCTTTTGTCAGCAAAGAATTGGCATTTTTTACAAGCTCTCACCAAAGAGTGGGAGTCATTGAAAAGTGTGGGCCAATAATAGCCAACATGCATGATTTTAATTGTGGTGGTTTTAGCAGAGAAATGTCCGCCTGCAACACTATTGTGGAACGCGTTGAGGATCCTCTTCGCCTAATCCAAAGTAACGCATCGTAGAAGAACACCATTGACATTCCTTTTGAAAAGGACTCCTTCTATTTGCATATACCCATAATTCTGCAGCTGGTATTACCTCCTTTTTTGGGACAAGAGGCCTGGTGGATACTCTCTGATTTGTATGAACCTCATTCTATCGATCAACCAACTACCTTCCGATTCTGATTCATTTATCAAGACGAGCTCTGGCTACTCCTCTGTGACAGGTACTTCCTCATTCTGTGCCATGTACTCACACAGTACTCTTCCTTTAATAGTCTTAGTAGGCTTGACTTCAATGTCGTATTCAAGGATCTTGGTGATCCAATTAACCCTTTTTCCTTGATCTCCCCCTCTATGATATATTCATGCACACTGGAATGTGCGACATATACCAGTACCTTGTTGTAGAAAATTAGATGGTGAAACTTTTTAAGTCCCTTTACTATTGCAAAGGCTTGTCTTTTGACAAAATTATAATTCACCTCATATTCCTTTAGGGTTCGTGAATAAAACGCCACTAGATGTTCCCCCTTTTCTTCGTTATCCTTTTGGGTTAGAACAGTAGCAATACTAGGCTTGCTACTAAAAGCATACATTATAAAATATTGGATTGATCCAGATTAACCATCACCGGGGTTGTGGAAATAACTTCCTTGACCCTTTCAAAAGCCTCTCGAGCTTCGGTTGTCCACTTGAATGTTTGATCTTTCTTCAGCATTAGGGTGATCGGCCTAATCATTCCCGCAAAATTGGAAATAAACTTGCTAACGAAATTTACTTTGCCCAGGAAAGACTAGACACCTTTCTTATTTACCGAAAGGGGAAGTTCTTTGATAGCCTTTACTCATTCGGGGTCAATTGAAACACCTTCTCTAGACACAACATGTCCCAACAGCTTGCACTACGACACTCCGAATACACATTTCTTTGGATTTAGGGAAACTCTGAACTCTTGGCACTTTTGAAAAGCTAATTCCAAATGGTCAAAATGATCATCCTTAGATTTAGAGAACATAGTAAGGTCATCCAAATAGATTAGAATAAACTTATTGATTAGTTCGCTGAATGCGATGTCCATCGCCCGCTGGAATGTTGCCCCTGCATTGGATAAACCAAAATAAATTTTAGCATATGTAAATGTTCCCCATTTTGTGGTGAACGTAGTCTTGTATTGATCCTCTTCTTTAACTCAGATCTGGTTGTAGCCGAAGAAACTATCCAGCAGAGAGAACATTTTTTATCCTGCCATTGTTTGTAGGATTGACTCCATAGAAGGAAACATATAGTAATCTTTCAGAGATGCTCTGTTCAGGTCTCAGAAGTCCACACACAAGCAGATATCCCCATTCTTCTTTCGGACTGGGACTAGATTTGATACCCAAGTACTATGTTTGATTGGGAAGACAATGCATGACTCAATGAGCGTGGTTAGCTCCTATGCCATTAGGGCCTCAATTTTAGAGTTTACTAGCCTCTATTTCTATCGGACTAGTTTTGCACCTTCTATTAGCTCAATAGTGTGTTAAATGATGCTAGGATCGTAACCCTCTAGATCATCGTAGGACCAAGCCACTACTCCATATTTTTCGCAAAAACTGATGAGCCTTTCCTTATCATGGTGATGGACATTTTTTTTGACTCGGAGATTCCTACCATCAGAGACCCAAAGGTCCTCATAATCACTTTTGTCTACCACAAATTTCTACTTATCATTTTGGGCATCATTACAATAGAAATTTTTTTCAAGAGTAACCAATCCTTTCAAAAGTTTATTAGATTTGAGCTGCATAATTTGTCCTTCATAAGCCTTGACAATCTTTGGTTGAAGTTGATCAGTGAACTCCCCTGAGTGTTGGATAAACAAGGTGATGTGTTCATCGCTTTCAAATACTTTCCATAGCTCATTTGCCTGGTTACCTTCGGATTCTTTGGTGACCCTTGGAAGCACCCGGTCTTCATCATAAATTACATATGTGCCTAATCCTGTAGCATGATAATTTCCGAAAGGATCATTGTTTATGTGTTCACTCAACAGGGAATTTTCTTTATCATTCTGATCTCTGCTCACCTTCTCTTCTTCTAGCAAATCAACGCAATACATTTCTTACTTGGTGATAGAGGTATGCGCAGCTTCTAAATTCATCATGGCCTCCTCTAATTCTATCTTCATTTTTGCACCATGTTTGGTCCTAAGTATTAGATGTGACCAATCCAAGGACAAGTATCCACCCACCTTTGAAGTAAATTCTCAGGATAGATAGATACCAAACATAGGAGGAACATTTATGATCACTGTGTCCTATGGGACTATGATACTAGGGCAGTCAAATAGAGTTAAAAGAAGCATTTTGATAACACCTATAGTCTCAACTTTATTTCCATCAAGCTGCATCACCCCTCTTTTCATAGGCTCGTAGCTGAGTCCCAGAGCTTCGGCTATCTATTTAGGCATAACCGTTGTACTAGCGCCAGAATCAATCATAGCATTATGCAATAGCTTATTTCCTATGATGAGAGTCAAGAAGAAGGCCTGAGGTTTCAACCTACTTCTATCCTCGGCAGGGGATTCCTTTGCCTTGTCTGTAAGAACCTTAGCTAGTGGTATTTGATAAACAACCTCTACATTGGCAGACGACTCTCTTGGTGTTGGGTTGATCTCTTTTTGAAGCGCCTTCTATAATAGTGTCTTTTGTTTCGGGTAGCTAGAATGTCCCATAGAGACACATTAGTAGATGATTTCTTCAATTGCTCTACCACATTAAAAGGTGGAAAAGTGGGAGATTTCTACTCCTTGGTTCTTGCTATAATAATTTCCTTTTGTGGTTGAGAAGGTGAAGGGATGGTTGAAGCACTAGGAATTTGATCAGACACGCCTCTAAGTTGCGAGCTGTCCAGATACGAAACAACTAGCTCACTGATGAATCTCCTCTTTGAGTGGGTGTTATAGTCAGACTGCTGCACTTGCGGTGTTTTGGATATGAATGCGTCATTAGCAAACACCATTTCTTCTTCTTCCATCTGGGAGAAAAGTGCATGATCAAGAGCAATATCTAATTCTTGTTCTAAATACATTCCTTGCATTTGTGTGGTAAGGACTGCACTCTCCATTGGTGAGGCATATACATAACTTCCATTTTCCATTGTTGTGCCTTGGTTGCGTTGCTCTGCCACTTTCTGTTGTAGGTTGCCACATGGACAGTTCTGAGGCATATGTGCATCGCTGCAGGGGAAACACCATGGATTGATGTCATCAATAAGGTTGTTCTGCCCTGTGGTTAATTCCCTACTCAAGCTTGGCGATGCGCTCGTCAATAGGGAAGGCACTGTCACCATTTGGTTCACAGTCGGCGTTGGTGGATTAGTGCGAGGCGCACCCTGATATTGATTTTGCTGATAAGTAGACTGCCCACCTTGATATTTTTGATATGCGGGCCACGGGGGCGTTGCTTGGTTCTACTTAAGAGTTGTTATGTCATTTTCCATGGTTCACAACATCTCCTTAAGGTCGCTTATTTCATCCTTGGAATATCTTGATGTAGAAGCCACGTTTTAAGGGGCGGCCACATATGAGTACATTGACTGGGCAGTTGTAGGCATATTACTCAATGCGACCTCTTACGCGGAGATCGATATTTCAGGAAATATTGATATAATAGGTTGAGGAGGAAATTTTCCATAATCTATCAAATGATTCTCAGCTTTGATAGCGGTACTATAAGCATCTAGTAGAGTAGCACCTCCCAAAGACTTGATCATCATGGAAATGTCAGAATTGATGGACTTTAGATAAAATATAAAGGCCAACTCGGGAGTCGGGCAGATGGTAACATGGATCCTCTGCCAATTTGTGTGAAATCAAGCATTGAAGTCTGTCAGAGCCTCTTGGGGGGCTCGTTTTATGATGGATAGCTGATAATACAATGAAGAACGATCTCTATCATTCGAGAACCTTTCATAGAATCGATCTCCAAGCTCATCCCAGGTGCAAATTGAACTAGAAGTCAGTGTTCGGTACCAATCCAGAGCCTTACCTTTGAAAGACACGGTGAGGAGCCTCAAGGCTACATTCTACGTTGTAATACCGTGTACCAGACATATGTCCACCACATCCTGCAAATGTTCTACTGGCATTTTTGAGTTGTCTCTGGAAAATTTGGGGATAGCTTTCATGGCCGAAACTGGGATAGTGCCCTAGATGGCGAGTGCTACCAGGGCTACTAGGGGACTTCCGACATCCCATGCTACATAGTTTATGTTGGTGGCCGACAACATGGTGAGCGAAAAGGGTGGTGGGAATGGAACAGTTACCAGGTAATTAGTGACCTGGACTGTCCTTAGCAGAGGTACTAATAAACTTGGGTTACCTGCAGTTTGGGATCTAGTTACAAGTCGATGGCTCATACACCCTTCTATAATGCAATTTCATTAAGCTTGGTCCCACTGAGTGTGCTAGAAAAACAACAAACTGTTGATGCCACAATTTGATGAGGTAACAAAGTCTTATGGAAAACTCAGTTTAAGGGGGACCTTTTGCACTAAACTAAGTAACCTCCAGATTTTTAGAGAAGTCGGCTTCTATAATGGGGTTTGAAAGGGAAAAGGAAGTGGATATAATAAAGCAAAGTCTAACCTAAGGTGATGCACCAAGATTTGATGATGGGCATGATAAATCATAGATTTAAGGGCCTAAATGGTGTTGTATTCCAAAACATCAAAGACTTAAAATTATAGCATAGACAATTCAGTTATTGACATAAAATAATATTGCATACATTCTTACTACCAAGAAGAGTCATTAGACATGATCTAGGTATGCAAACTTGCATCCAACATGTATAGAAGTTCTTCAAATGAATTGTCAAGACAATATAAAGCACAGTTCGCAGTTTAATCAAAAGAATGAAAAATAGAAAGGCCAAACAATTGGCATAGTTTGAGAGTTTTGCAATTAAAAATATCAGTAATAGAGGCCTGGCATCTTTTTTGCTAAAACCAGCATACTTTTATCTAGTTAGAGTCATTTTCTCATTAACAAAGAAAGCATATATAGCAAGAAAACCTCACACTGCTTCAAAGACCAGTAACAAAAAAGATCTCACAATCTTCTACAATGATGCCTCCATCAGAATATTCCCAAGGTTTTTACAACAGCATCGAGCCAGAACACAACATCTACTCATCTCGGGCACAGGTGCATCCTCTATAATGATGGTGGTGGTCCCAGCCAAGCTTGATCAGACAAGTGTCATCCATCGCTGTGAATGATTATAAAAAGCAGCAACTAATAGCATTATTTAGTTCATCTGACTTATCATCCACATAACAGATCAGTCATTAAGCATGTGGCAGCCTTTCGCTACCCACATGAACCTTTCTCCCATTGTTGCCGAGGATTTGTGAAAATATAACACGTGTCGAATGGGCTGAGAACCTTATCACAGCATAGGGAACGCTCCATCAGCTGGGCGTAGAAGACGCGTGGCAGCATTTCACTACTTGCGGTTGCTATTTCATCCCCACGTTGAAAGATTTGTGAACGGTTGCCACGTAGAAAGATGTGGGGCCCGCCAACACTTTTTAGGAATGAAGGGTTCGTGGAGGCATTTAGCAGCTCGACGAGGCCTCAAGGAAACAAGAAACAAAAGCATCCTATGACCACAACACATGGAAGCACAGTGGAGTTTCCCAGGATCTGAAAGGAATGTCGATACCCGAAGCTGCGAAGAGTAGATGCACAAAGTGGCAGATCAAAAATTTGATAAAAAAATTTGAGCAAACTTGGTGATGCATAAGTTGGCGCACACACAATACAAAAGATAAACCTGAAGGGAGGTGCTCAAATATTTATTTAATAGTTACAATAGAGAAAACATAGGAATAACGTAATAGAACAACAACAATTCATAAAACAGTGACACTAAATATATATGGGGAAAAACCTTTTGGGTTAAAAACCCCACCCTCTAAAAGCATAGCACTATTGTATTACTTCAAATAAAAGTTACAATACAACCCTAAACAAAGCTTTCTTCAACAAGTTCTTTGAAACAAACACCTGTTCTGGAGTGATACCGGTAGCACTTCATTACCTAGAAACAAACTATGCATTCTACAGTGCAAGGCACTCAATATATAGAGAGATACAATCTTCAAGAAGCATCTAGAAGGAGAGGGGCATCCAAATCCACATGGCACAATATCCCATGCTATGAACATGCATTTGGACATAGGTATGTGGAGTAGGAAATTGCATACCCTTGCATTTTCACAATTTTTTGGGCCTGCCTTGGTTTATTTATCCCTATTTATGTCTTAATTAGTCCTATTTTGCATCCAAAAGCCTAATAAATTATATATTTTTGTGGCTAATCTTGACAAACATCAAAGGGTAAATGATAATTTAATGATTCTAGCTATTTGTCCTTGATTTTTAGACTAGGACTAATAGGACACATAGGGGGTATTTTTCCCCCAAGGGTCTTGGGACCTTGATTTCAAAAACACCTTATAAGGCCCCCTTTTTGGAGTCTATGCCCCGAGTTTCAAGCCTTGGGACTAAGATGCCACCTAGGGCATCTTAGTCCCCCTTAAGTTATTTTTGGGATTTAATTTCAAATGTTTGTGGGATTTAGCCTCCTTTAATTAATGAATTCATATTTTGGCTTGGTATGGTGTAATTTCAGGATATTAAGCATGGATTAGTATAAATACAAGGTTCTTTCACTCATTTAATCATCCAAGAACCTAAGAATTTTGTGAGAGAATTCCTAAAAGCATAATTGAGTTCATCAAAGCATTCAAGAGCAATTCATCAATCAATCATTTGGAGCCATCATCAAGATTCAAGTATCATGTCAAAGATATTATTGCATCATGTGTGTTTTTGAGCTAACATTTGTGATGTAGGATTTTGATTCAAGCACACAATTCAAGTCAATATCTATCAAGCATTCATTTAATTCAAGACTTACATTCAATCTATCCACTCCACACAAGTTTGTAGATTTCATAAAAGGGTTTGGTGTGTAACAACATAGCACTTTGTTCATTCATCATTTCCCTTGATTATTTCATTTCATTCCAAGGTTTAATTACCAACAAGGGGTTTGACCAAGGAAAACCCC
Source organism: Sequoia sempervirens (assembly GCA_007258455.2). Lineage (NCBI taxonomy): Eukaryota > Viridiplantae > Streptophyta > Pinopsida > Cupressales > Cupressaceae > Sequoia > Sequoia sempervirens. Next base: position 474,890,096 of record VDFB02047230.1, read on the forward strand.
CATTTACTAATAATTAAAAAAAAATTATTCTCTTGTATGTTTATGTTTGTAGATTTGAGTTGAATATCATTTTAAGTGAAAAGTTGCAAAGTTGCATTGCAAAGTTGTCATCTTCACAGAAAATCACCTACAAGCCAAATCTGGAAGTTTTAGGACTTGAGATTTGAGAAGAAGGAAGTGCAGACATTGAACCTTAAGGTCACAATTCAAAGTTGAAGAAATTTAGATGAGGACTAAGTCGGTAGTAAGGGTGTCTTAGTCCTCCAAGTGGTATTCGGTAGAGATTCTTTTAGATTTTGTTCCGACGTCCAAAGATTTCGCATCTGCCCCAAAAAATAGTAGTGGGACTAAGACAACAGTAAGGGTACCTTTTTCCTCCCTAGCATACTTTGATAGCATTTTTGCATTTCTAGAATCCTTATCACATTTCCAAACTTCCTAGGTACGCACATCCTAACTTGTTACTTAATTTTGTCATTTGCACTCATTATTTGGCTTGCATTATTAGGTTTTGTGAGTTGAATATCAAGTTTTATTTTCCAATATTTTTCTTGGTGGTAAACCCTTCAAAGCCTAAGGAATCTTCGTAGGTCTCCCTTGTTGAGAATTGAATTACCCTTGCATTGATAGTTAATCCAATTTGGGATCCTAGGTTTCCTTGAATAAACCATCCCCCTAAAAGGGAAAATTTTGGATTAGGGATCCCTTTCTTGTATTTTGAGTCCCTTTTCTCATTGAAAAACTAAAAAGGACATTTTCAATCATCCTAATTTCATTTAGGAATATTGTTATTGCATTCAAAAATTTTAAAAATTGCATTCAATTTCTTGTCATTAGTCACCTTTTCTTGCATTCATTTGCACACTTTTATGTTTCTAAACATCAGGTCCCTAGGTAGGCAACCTGGACACACAGTAAACAATATAGACTTTGTTGTTTTTCTAAAAAAAACCTCTATTGGGGCTAAAATTCCCTTACTGGTGTCTTAGTCCCTCTGTGGATTTTTGGCTTAGAACCCTATCCGAGTTTGTTGTCTGTTTTAGTTTCTGGAACCTCAAAATTTCATTAGTAGGACCAAGATTCCCTTGCTATCGTCATAGTCCCTGTTGACTTTGAAGTTACAGTTTTCAAGGGTTAAATCTTCTTTTCTATGCTTTTGTTTTCTTCCATTGGTTATCTGCTTTAGTGGGTTGACCTTCTATTTCATGCATTTTACTAAATCTAGCTTAAAGTGGTTCATTTCATGCATTTCTTAATTCCAAATTTTCATTTGCAGCATTTCATTTTTAGATAATTGAATTTAGTGTAATCAACAAATTAACTTGTTTGAAATCTGAAAAATTGCATCTACACATTTCATTTTAGGTCTTTACATTGCATTTTGAGTTTGCATAGATTACTTTTTTCAAATCTTGGTATCATTCTTTTCCAAGTTTGCAAAGAAAATTTAATCAATAAGCATGCTATTCATTCATTCAATGCATTCCCTAGTTATGAGAGTCTCCTAGCACAAGAGAGTGAAAATAGTGATGCTTGCCTTAAACCTACACCCCCTCTTATCTATCCTATTTGTGGGAATGATGTGATAGAAGATGATACAAGCATTGACATTCATGACAATCATAGTTGTTCTTCTCTTGATACCTCTCCTTTTAGTGGTGAAGGTATCTTGGAGAAAGAAGATACAATCGTTGAGAATCATGAAATTATTTCTTGTCCTTCTCCTTGTACCCTTTGGGAAGATATTATAGCACAAGAGAATGAGGTCATAAACACATTTCTAAACATTACCTTACCTAATTTCCATTCCCCTCTTGCTTGTAAGAATGATTTAGTGGAAGATTAGATTGTAAATGATGAGGATATGTTGGTCTATAACAACCCTCTTTATGATCCTTCCCCTACCTATCCTATTTTGGAAGACATTAGGGAACAAAGGAATGAAATCATAAATGATCATAAAATTTATACTTGTCCTTCTCTTAGTATCTCTCCTAGTTGTGAAGAATATACTTTGACCGATGAAACTCATGAGAATCTTAGTTGTCCCTCTTCACCTAAGGAAACCTTTATTGAGCAAGACAATTCAACCATTTATCATTCCTCTATTTGTGATGAATAACCAATCCTTAAATTTCAAGAACATTTGGTTTGTAATTCTCCTAAGAACTCTCCTCCTAGGGAGAATATCATGGTGCAATAAAATGAGAACAATAGTAAAGTGGCCTTCTTAGGTGATGGTAAAAAGGTGATTCTAGATTTCCCTTTATTGGAAATACATCAAACCACGACCATTGAGGTTATGAATGTGCAAGTTTCCCTTAGACCCCCCTTGACTATTGGACCTCCTACATACCCTATGGGACATTCTAAGAATCCTCTAATTCTTTATCCACCTTCAAACAACCCTCAACCTACAAACAAACCTGTCCTTATCCCTGAATCACCTAAGAATAATGTGTCGCAGAAATTGAGTTATAATATTATTGCTCATACATATAACACTATGAATAATCCACAATCAAGACAAACACCTTCAACATCCCTCCCATTTCCTAACCCTATCTTACCCGGTCTTCCTCGTTTTCCTCCACAAAGTGGAAAGGAGTATGATCTTGTCGAACAAATTAAGAACACTCCTACTAAAATATCATTGTGGGACCTTATTCAAGCCTCTCCTCACTATCATAACATAGTTCAAAATTCCTTAAAACAATTTCCTATCCCTTCTAATGCACAACCGAATGACATAGCAGCCATGATTCAAGGACTAAATGTTGACATTGTTTTCCACCAAAGTGAACTCCCCCTTTGGAAGTGCAAAACAAAAATGAAGCATTCATTATAATAGCTATTCACAATATGGTAGGGATTAAGTGAACCCTTGTTGACAATGGATCAACCCTTAATGTGTGTAGTGTAACCCTTTTGTATAGGCTTTGTGTGGATAAATAAAAAATTCAACCTGATTCTTTATTTATTAAGGGATTTGACAATGTAGGAAAGCAACCACTTGGAGTGATCACTTTACCTATTACAGTTGGAAAGGCTACCTTAAAAAATCCTATTCATGTTATTCCTCATGATCTTTCATATAATCTTCTTTTGGGAAGGTTGTGGATCCATGAAATGAATGGGGTGCTCTCTACTCTTCATCATAAAATGAAGTTTGTCTACAATAACAAAGTGTACACACTCGAATTTGGCCCTGAACCAAACAGTTGCTTGAACATTGAGAATAACAAAGAGAATCCTTTGAAAACATTATCACCAAATACACAAGTAGAACACATGCACTGGAGAAAGAAAAAACACATTGAGGAAGTCACGAAATTGTTGGAAGATGATTGTGGTTCATTAGATTTCACACCTTCGTTCATAAGAGAATATAAAATCAACAACAACAATGAAGAACCAAAAGGAAAAACAATAATGTCAACACAACAAGAGCTTACACAAGGTGAATCTTCAACATGCAATAATTACACAATTGATTTTGACACAAACAATTATGAACCACCACTGAATCTAAAAGAGATGAAGAAGCTCTACAAAAAAGGTTATGAACTAATGAAAAAACTAGGCTATATTGGAAAAGGATGTGGTGCCTAAGAACAAGGTATTTTTGTCCCTATAGAGCCTTACACGCAAGAAACAACTCATGGTCTTGGTTATTGTCCCTCGAAATAAATAAACAAGCCATCACTCAATATCAACACTATTACAAAAGATTCCTCTAAGCCAACTTTAACAATAGTGCATCCTAAATTGATAAACACTAGTGATCTTGATTGTTATCCTTTGAAAGAAACAAAGTAATCCTCGCTTAACATCAATTTCATCATGCGAAACAATTACGATTCGAATTTCATAGATTTTGCATCTTCCTTTAAAGAAGACAAAAAAATCACAATATAAAGAGTCTTGTATACATATGACACCTTGTACTAAGCAATAGATATCTTTGTCACAAAATAAGGAAATATCTATCTTTGATCAAGAGGGTATCTTGTCGAGACTCCTCCAAGATCATTTGATATCCCTCCCTCCAAGAAGAAGAAAGAAATTTTAGTACAAGAATTCATTTTGTGCATATCATAGAGTTCATGGTCATACTACTAATGAATGTAATTATTTAAGTGATAAAATTCAACATCTTAAGAAGTGTGGTTCTCTTCCTCATGTTGAAGCACCTAGTTGCTCTAAATTTTATTGATTTTCACTCTAGCTCAACTCACCCTTGTCCTACACTAAGTGGGGGAAAGGGGTTAGGTAGCCTTGTCCTCATATGTCATTTTTCAATTGTCCCTTTTGGCTAGTTGACCACCTTCCATGTATATGTAAGAGAAAGCTTGGGATGTGGATGACATGCATTAAGTTGGCTCACATGTGAAGTATTGGGTTGTGCATTTTGGGGTAACCCCTTCCTTTCTCATGATGTAGCTTATTGGAAACATATGACTTGGCATAGGGATTTCTAAGTAATCTCTCATGTCTTCTTCTACTTTAAAGCAATTTCTCATAGTAATGATGTTATACACCACTTTAAAGTGGGGGAATACATCAAAACTCATGTTTCATTGTGTCGTTTTCTTTTTTCCTATGTTTTGTTCCTTTCTTGGTGGTGTCATTGGGTTTGATTTCCTCTAAGAGCATGATATTCCTTTGACTTGTCCTCTCTTGGAAAAATTAAGTACAATGTTCCCTAAGATGAGACCTTTCATTTTTCCTCTCTTGGAGACGTTAAGTATAATGTTTCCTAAGATGAGACATTGGACGAACTAAGAAAAATCCCTTTGAACATCCCTCTTTCTTGTTGTGTTGCATTTTTGTACCTTATTATAGTCATGGAGGTATGGCTTTGATATGGTTTCCTGGGGCTCACCTAGTTAAAAACTAGCTTCACTAGCCCTTGTGAGCATGCATTTTCTTTTTGTCCTTATCATAGTTATGGGGGTATGACTTTGATATGGATCTCTTGGGGCTCACCTAGTGGACAACTAGCTTCACTAGCCCTTGTGAGCATACATTTTATTTGCATAGTGGACAAAATGTTCCACTTGTAAACCTTTTTTGGACAAACAACTTAGACCTAGTCCATAGTACGTTGGATGACTAGTCAAAGGTTGATCCATTGCATTTTTATTTTTCTTTTTTCCTTTTTCTTTTTCTATCTTTGACAATGTATGCTTGCAATATGGTTATGGCTTCATATATCATCCACAAGTGTGTTCCTTTGTGCCTATGTTGGTTTGTCATAGGATCTTGATCCCGGGGGCTTGGCCACCCTCTTGGTTATTATCATCCTATCTTACTAGAATTTATATATTTGAACCCCTCTTGATTGCATGGTTGGCTACTTTAGTGTGAGTTTGAAGCAAGTTCATCATCTCACTAAAGTGGGGGATAAATGTAGTGTAGGAAAATGCATACCCTTGTATTTTCACACTTGTTTGGGCCCACCTTGCTTTATTTATCCTTATTTATGTCTTAATTGGTCCTATTTTGTATCCACAAGCCTAATAAATTATATCTTTTTATGGCTAATCCCTACAAACATCAAAGGGTAAATGATAATTTAGTGATTCTAGTTGTGTCCTTGATTTTTGGACTAAGACTAATAAGACATGTAGATCATCTTTGTCCCCCAAAGTTCTTGGGACCCTCATTTAAAAGGCACCTTAGAAGGCCCCCTTTTTGGAGTCTATTCCTCAAGTTTCAAGCCTCGAGACTAAGATGCCACCTAGGGCATCTTAGTCCCCCCTTAAGTTATTTTTGGGATTTAATTTCAAATGTTGGCAGGATTTAGCCTCCTTTAATTAATGAATTCATATGCCAGCTTGGTGTGGTGTAATTCTAGGATATTAAGCATGGATAAGTATAAATGCAAGGCTCTTTCACTCGTTTTATCATCCAAGAACCTAAGAATTTTGTGAGAGCATTCCTAATAGCATAATTGAGTTCACTCGAGAATTTAAGAGAAATTCATCAAGCATTTGGATTCATCATCAAGATTCAAGTATCATGTCAAAGATATTCTTGCATCATCTAACATTTGTGATGTGGGATTTTGATTCAAGAAAATAATTCAAGTCAAGATCTATCAAGCATTCATTCAATTCAAGATCTACACTCAAGCTAGTCACTCCACACAAGTTTGTAGATTTCATAACAAGGGTTTGGTGAGTTGCAACATAACACTTTGTTCATTCATCATTTCCCTTCATTATTTCATTTCATTCTAAGTTTTAATTACCAATGAGGGGTTTCACTAAGGAAAACCCCCACTTAATAACAATGAACAAGTTTTTCTTCTCTTGTATGTTTGTGTTTGCATATTTGAGTTGAAGATCATTTGAAGTACAAAGTTACAAAGTTGTAAAGTTGCAAAGTTGCATTGCAAAGTTGTCATATTCATGGAAAGTCACTTATAAGCCACATTTGGAAGTTTTAGGCCTTGAGATTTGAGAAGGAAGTGCAGATATTTAACCTTAGGATCACATTTCAAATTTGCAAAAATTCAAATCAGGACTAAGTTGGCAGTAAGGGCATTTTTTTCCTCCAAGTAGTATTCTACAAAGATGCTTTCAGATTTTGTTTCGACGTCTGAAGATTTTGCATCTTCCCCGAAAAACAATGGGACTAAGACAATAGTAAGGGTTTCTTTGTCCTCCCTATCATACTTTGACAGTATTCTTGCATTTCTAGAATCCTTATCACATGTCTAGACTTCCCAAGTACATACATCCTAACTTTTTGTTACTTAATTTTGTCATTTTCACTCATTATTTGGCTTGCATTATTAGGTTTTGTGAGTTGAATATTAAGATGTCTTTTCCAAGCTTTTTCTTGGTGGTGAAACCTTCAAAGCCTAAGGAATCTTCCTAGGTCTCCCTTGTTGACAATTGACTAACCCTTGTGTTGATATTCAATCCAATTTGGGATCCTAGGTTTCCTTGAATGAACCACCCCCCTAGGGACCCCTTTCTTGTATTGTGAGTCCCTTTTCCCAAATCATCATTTTCCTAGGGTTCAATGTACAACATTCCCTTACACCCCTGACAAGTGTCATTACATGCAATATTCTTTCTCTAAGCTTGGGCACCTAGAATATGCTAAAAATAGGCTATGACAGATGTCTTACACATCTTACAGTTGTCGTAGAATCTATTATAACTAACAACACTTACAGCTATAAGAGAATTTGTCAATACCTGATTCTCTTATAGCCTGGACCATAACCCAACTTGGGTTCCAACTTTATCCATGCAATGGGATTCCTTATGGTGCGTCATAGAATCTGTCATAGGTCAAAGATTCCAAAGTGGGATGCCTATGCTCACTTGGGATGATTATGTGTCATCTAGTCACCTCCAACAGGGATGTCACCTAGTCGATGGGTCCTAATTTATGACATGAGACTAGAGGAAATTAAATAATATAAATAGATACAATAATACATCAATTAAACCAATATTAGAACTCTAAGGTTGAGACACCTTAATCCCAACACTACTATGGATGGTGGGTTGAATCTTAGAAAGATAAAGGTATGCTTGAGAAATTAAAAATTAGGATCGGCGCACATGTAATTGGTACTATAATGTGATTGAAAGTGACATATAAAAAATTAATTTAATTCTACTTTACAAGCCACATTGTAACCCACACCTAGTGGTTTCCTATACATATAATACAAAGTTCTATGAAAAATTATTTATTGACATGATGGATGACCACATAGTCAAAATTTTCATGTAAATATTATCTATTAATAGGTTGGTTATGAACTATAGTGAAATATGCATTCAACATCTTCAAAGAGATGAACTAAAAATATCTTGGAGGAAAAATTCATGGATAAATACTTCTATAACTTAAACCTCAAACTCTGAAGTGAAAAATAAATGGCATGATAAATTTGACAATTGTTACTTATTAAAACAAATACATAAGTTCATTTTAATATATGAACTCGTCTGATATAACTACATAATGTTATTTAGTACACGTAATGATTGTTAGTTGAGTTTATTTATCTTGATCTCTTCTTGATATTTTTTAGGTAAATGCATTTAAAACATATTTTTTTATTATGGTATTATATTTTTCTAATATATAAAATAATTAATTGTACCTATCAAGCAACTAAAGGTTATAATTTTCTAATATTCATCTTTTTAAAGATGATAATAATTATCTTTATATATTTTGTAATTTATTAGTGACAAGTGTACATTTTATAATACATAATAATGTATGTACAAAATATTATGTTAACTCCCCTTTTAATGATAAGTAGGTCCATACCATACTACTTGCTAATAGATAATAAGAGCATACAGATTTAATCATGTTATAGTATGTTAGAAGGTACATTTTTATGGGGCTTAGATTTTTTCATAATTACATGACATGAATTTCCTAAATCACATGCTAATTTAGGTGAGATCTCTCCAAAATACTAGAACCAACTTTATAAAATGGGGATTAAACCCTCATTTTAACCCCAATCATCACCATGGACACACCTATAAGATTGTGTAGTATCCAAAAATACATGGTATTCCTTAGTGGCATCACCAAAAATTATTTGAAAATGTTCTTTTAAAATAGGAGTGGATTGTTATTATTTGTACTGTTTAGGAGAGGAGTTTTGTTAATTAAGGATTTGATGACCCTCACAAACAAGAAAGTAAAGTCGCAAGGTCACCTTACCTCTCCTAAAAATTAGTTGATTTCTAGAATAAATCAAATTGTTCCAAGTGTTATGTCACTAGGTCATGGAAATGTAAGAAAAACTTGGTGATCTATGTAGTTGTTCTTGTTTAATATCAACCTTTGGTGAGATCTTGACTAACTACTATAATAAACTCAAAGCCCTATGGCTAGCAATCTAGAAATAGAGATCTATTTTTTGTATAGATAGATTTACTATAATAAAACCCCAAATTCATCAAAATCAAACATTAGCATTCAAATTTGAAAAAATAATCACTTTATCATATGTTGATCATTAGGATTTAGCTTCTCAATACAAGTTCCAAAATCAATTGATCTAGATTTTGAATTTATTTTATATATGCTTTTTTCAAAAAAAGAAGAAAAAGGTTAGGGTTAGAGAAAATAAAATAATGTACAACACAACCAATCAATCAAATCATGAGAGGAAATGTAAATTATTTTTTCTTATTAGTATTACACACAATCATTAACACAAATCAATACAATCATCTACAGATTTCCTTGAGAATAAAAGAACATATGTAAATTAATGTATCACATTCAAATTCTAAACATACATTAAAAAATGTGACATGACTCAAAGGAATATTTATGAGGTTAGGATAGATTTTTATATATAGTGTGAGGGTGAAGAATGTGGAGAATATAAATACCTATGCCCCACTTTTATTTGACTCTTACCACACCTTGATTTATTATGAATGGTATGATTTAGCCTATTTTTTGAGACCTGATTGATAGATAGATTATTTATGAGCTAGTTTATGAAATGAATTTACTATGTGAGATGTCTTTGACCATTTATATGCTAACACATACCTAGTATTGACTATATATTAATAACTATATCCATACATTAATAATTATGATTTAGAAAGTTTTTTTTTAATGTTATTACATTTTAACATGTATGAATTTGATTAAGAAATCATCTATATGTTGATTACAAGACTAATTATAATTAGTGTATTGAGTTATGTGTGCATTGAGTGTGTAGGATCAAACAAGTATTGTAGATAACAAGAGACATTTTGAGCATAAAGTAATGGATTTTTAACCCATACCAATTCATCTTATGTAGTAATGGTATTTGTCCTTATAGATAGGTTTTCCTTATCACTATAGGTGTGTGAGAACCAATGAAATTTTCTAGTTTATATTATTATGCATTTTTAGTAGTTTTACCTTCTATGTGAGCTTTTAATAATTTCCACACTTCTTGAAGACTTCTTGAAGTGATTATAATTTTTATGCCCTTGATATAATTTAATTTAAATGGGTGTGATAATTAATTACCATTAGTGATTTTAGTTGATTTTGAGTATTTCTTATAAATAAATTTGATAAATTCTATTTTATTAAAATATACTTTGAGCATATTGAGATCCTTTGGAGCTTCCTTTTGGACCCAGGTAGATTTTAGATATTTTTATATATTTTGGGGTGTTAGGATTAAGGTTCCATCAACTTGGTAAATCCTATATTATTTAATTTGTTATAACATCCTTGTCAGGGTGTCTCTAGGTGCCTATAGTGTTGGTGAGAAATAATTTATCGAAATATTCCACCTATAATTTTTAAATGCATTCATAATGGATGAAGAGGTCCATCAATAATAATAAATAATTACTTGTAACAAAATTAATTATCTCCTCATGTTGTCCATTTGGAAAGGAGGGAAAGGTGACTCTTGGTATTATATAAAGGGAGTGTTAGCTTCTCCAAGTTGGTTACTTGGAAAGGAGGGATGTCTCTTGGGATGCCAAAATTAATAACTTAAGATTCATACAAATAGAACATATATTTTCATGGAGAATGTTGGAGAATTCCAAGATCAAAGAGCATGAAACAAACTTCCACAAGTGAAAAATAAAAGTACAATCATATGTATATCAATATACAAAATGAGAATGTATAATGCAATGATAAATCCTTACATATAGAGGCAAGTTAGATGAGGTAGGAAGGTAGGAAAAAACAACTAACTAACCCTCCAAATATGGGAAACTTGTGAGCTTACTTGACAAGTGTGTGAGCAAGTGTCAATAGGTGTCTCAAGTAATGATGACACATTTTTCAATGCTCTATATGACTTTTTGAAGAGGAAATGGATGATTGATATATAATGGTGAAATCATCAATGAAGGATGTATGAGAGGATTTCCCTAGGATCAAGGATATAATGGAAGGTTGATATTTTTTTGGAATATGAAGGGATAAGGTGTAGTTATTAAATTTGTTAAGTGGTTGCAACCATGAGAGACATAAGGGACTTGTGCACTTAGAATACCTTCATTCTTGGGTTTGGTGGAGAGCATGTTGGAACCATAAGGACAAGTGTTATTAGGTTTCCTTTATTCTTGGAATAGGTAGAGGGAATTTAACCTTAATTAAATAATATTAGTATGTAGTCATTTTAGTCATGTGTGAGGTTGAAAATAGGTGTAAATAGTAATAATTTATTCATTTATGTGAGGTGAGATGGAAAAGGGGGATTAGTTAAATAATAAGATTATTTAATTTAGTGGGATACTTTAGGTGAAGGGGACTTGATCACTGTACTTGATTACATGTTTTATTTGTATCTCATGGATGTAATTGCAATGTATAATGGAAAGTGGGAGAATATTAGGATAAGTGACATTATAATTGATATCCTAAGCTGATTTATGTGTCTCCACATTATTTGGAAAGTGTTCTAGGGGACATGAGGGACAAATATTTATTATTTATTTTCTTATGATAAATTTTAATTGCATTCAAAGAGGTGCACCTGTTATGGTGATGGTTACTATTAGTGATCCAAATATGCACCCCTAATGCCAAGCTATGAAAGAACTCAACAAGTTTGGATGTAACATGGGACTGCTTTCAGGTTGTGGATGTCCTATTAGAAAGTAGATCTCCAGATTATGGGATGGATCCCTTTTTTGATGCCACCTCACTACTGATTTTTGAGGTAAAGGGAAATAAATACATAAAACATTAACATTAACTAAAAATACCTAAGGTGATACACCAAAAACCAACTAGGACCTAATAACAACCTATCACATTCAAAAAAATATCATAAAACTCTGTTTACACAACTCATTTTCACATGCATTTCGCATAAATAATTTATAAGGAGGTTTCTAAATAGGACTTTTAGAAGGAAACAAAAGGTCTCACAACTAACAACACTATTGACTAACACAACTTATAACCTAATAACATGCATTTTATGCTAAATAGATGCCTAAATATGAGACAAGTTTGCAAGGAAAGATGAATTTCATAAAACAAACTAATCAATCACTAACAGCATACCATGAAACATGAAATGAGAAGGTAAAATACTCATTTTATTGATTCAATGTACTCACTGTATAACAAGTCCATCTGATTTACAATACTACTCCATGTTAAAAAATAACTCCAAAAATCAAAGCTATCACTTTGCTGGAAAGAAAGAACTCCCCAAAATGCCAAAATGAAGATACTTAAGCAAAACCCATCAAATCCCCTCACACATGTCCATCTAGAAGGTTCTGGTCGGATGCAGCAATGAGGCCAAGAAAGAACCTTCTAAAATCACTCCAAATAGTCCAAGGTCAAGCCAAGACCATAGTCATGCCAAAAGTGTGACAAAACAGCCTCCAAAATAGCACATGTTTCTCCAAAATAGTCAAATGCACCACTCACACACCCTCCTCATGTCTACAAGTCATCATTTTGTCTCCCAACCTTGACCCATGCAATATGTGTGTTTTGAAAACACAAGGCATTAATTTTCATTAAAACAAGATAATCTATTTAAGTGATTTATAATCCATCACTTAAACAAATCTTACATTTTAAAGGCCAATGAAAAAGGCCCCACCATCAATATTAAACTACATTATATTTGCATGTGAATAATATCAAAGTGATTAATAAAATCACTTAAATGATATTTTTATACTTTGAAACATAATGCAATATCAAAATGCTTTCAAAAGCATTAAACAAAGTCAAAAACCTTCCAAGGAACTTGATCATTTTCACTTACCTCATTGTACACTCCAAGGCCACACACTTGGTCAACATCTCTAATTTCCCAAGGTAAAAAAAAGGTTCAAATTTTGTCCTATGTGGCATCAAGGACTCCTCACCTCTTGGAAGGCACATTCACAAAGTTTTCAAGGCACCATGATGACCAAAGTTCAAAGGCATACATGTGGGACTTGGCACATTTTACATGTCTCATATTGAAACACTTAGCAATTTTTTGACAAGGCAATAAAAAAAAGACATAAGGCATAAAAATGCCTAAGTCACCATTCGGCCTCCACCACATTTTAATGTGTTTCAAATTTTCAAAAGAATGGGAAAAAATTCCCATCGGCCATTCCCAAGATAGGGTTTTAACCCTAAACACAAAAGATGGGAAAAAATGTGAAAAAGCATTTCATTTTGTACTTTGAGTCTTCTAGAAGGAAGCCATGCTGCCATGAGGGTTTGGATTTTGCACAGAAAATGGAGATGTTTTGGCTGATTCTTGAAAAAAATTTGATGAGAAACACATGGAATAGTAGGTAAATGCATTCTTTTGTATCAAAACTGTGTTTTTTCACTTTTTTGGAGGCCATTTTGAGCAAACAAGCCACAGCCTGTAGAATAATTCTAACCATTTTGTTTATTTTCTTCCTTATGTGGCTACTCATACTGATTACAACTACCATGAGAAGCTTGAAAGGATTTTTTTGATAGAAAGAAAAAAGATTTGAATGTTGCAAGAGAAAAAGAGCAAAAAGATCCAGGTAAGTCGACCACTCCATTTTGCTTTCTTAGCAAACAAAAGAAATTTTTGTCTCCAGCTTAAAAATAAAGCATAAAAATGATTATTTCCTCTCGTGTTTGTATTTTCCTGAAGAAAATCCAACATTTTTCATTGTTTTTGAAAAAAAATTGTTCATTCAGGCTGCGGCCAAGAAACTGGAAAAGAGTTTTTCTAACTTTTCATTTCTCTTGTAGAATTTTCTCCATGAACACTTGTTTCATTGCTCTTTTGTAAAATAATTATTCCTTTGCTACGGCCAGTAAAAAAAATGAAATGGGTTCTCATATTTGTTATTTTCTTTTAAAAAACTCCATGATAGCCTTTTGAAAGGATTTGTGTTTGCAATTTCATCACAAACCCAAGGTGGGTTTTCTCATTTCATAAAGAACATATTTCTTTTAGCCACGGCCTCCAAAAGGAAAGAAACGGGTTTTGGATTTGTGTGTTCTTTCTGAAACAAAAAACTCTATGCAATTCTCCTTTGATTTCTGTATTTTAAAAACATCCATAATAGTTATTCAAAATGGCACTGCACTTGAATTCTTCCTCAACCATTTTTGTAAACCCCGAGTGGGTATCTCCACAATGTAGAAAGCTTACAATTTATGTAAAAACCCCAAGTGGCTTTTCTGTTGTTTATCCATTTTCTTGCATTTTAGCATGAAACCCCAAATGAGTAGTTGTTGTTGTGAAAGAGAAGACTTCTTAAATTTTTGAACAGAAAACAAGTGGGCTCCTTTCAATTCTTCTTTGTACTTGTAGATTTCTAAAAGTTGGAAAAAACAACATAACTCAGCCCTCATGAAAATAGGGTTTCCTTGAACTCTTTGCAATTTCCCATAGGTCCTTTCTAATTTTAGTAACTTGTCTCTATGACACTTTGCTTTATGATGATTAATTTGTGACCAAAGTCACTATTCTCTATCTCAAAGTTACGAAGGACTACCTCTTAATTCCAATCATGTATATAACTGTTATCATAAAAGGACACTATTTTGCTTAGAAGGTCTTCATACATATTAGACCATCTAAATTTTGTAGAGGAAAAATAAATTAAATATGCCATCTGCTTCTTACAAATCACCTCACTGAAGTTGATACTGTTACGATGACTTCACTTCCTATAGTTATAGACTCATGACACTCTAACACAATAGCATTGGATCATGACCTCTACCTCTATTGCATAACCCGTATGACATGATTGGAATGCTTTCAAGCTTATCATATTCATAATCCAGAAGATATTACATGGATTTCATTAATTATCTCATTTTTTTATATGTTTTACTAAAGTCCTCAAGGAATAATGATGAATGACCTTAGCGTAAGCATATTCACCCCTCCAAACACATGAGGGCAGCAAGTCATGGATCCTTTGATTTTTCCATTTCACCCTTCTAGCCATGATTTCATAGGTAGATTACAAAAAACAAGTAACCATTGTTCCTTTTCCATGAAAAACAAGTAGCTTTGTCATGAATACCTTCTTATACTAGTATGTGATACTAGTGTCCCATACCATTCATCAACTAACTTCAATAACAATGCCTCATGCTTTCATTACCTTTGAGGGGTTGTATTGAAAGTTGTATTGATAAGACAAGACTATGAATTTATATATGATGCCATTACCTTGAGAAAATTGTAACTAAAAACCTCATGCACAAACTGTTATATAATATATGTGACTAAAAAGATCCCACTTGCTTTCAATGATAAGCATTAGTAATTCAACACCATAAGAAGCACTTGTATTGCCTACAAGCTACCATTATATAACACTATACTGTTCATGAAGATCTCTTATCCAGTGTGATTTGCATCAATGATAGCTACTCTTCCAACATCCATGTTGTGTTTCCCTTCAGGAACCTTGCCAAAACCAAATACTGGATCATATTTGTAGTAAGCTTTAGACTCTTTGTCAAAGTACCAATATTCAAATAAAGCATAGTCATGATACCACAATGGGTAAGTATTCTCCACTGCACTAACAAAGGAATTCAAGGCTTCTGAATCACTTCCACCAATTGAATTTTCATAGTAACCTCCATTGTAAAGGCCCTATTACCTTTGCATCACTTTGACTATTAGCAATGTTTTCAAATGTTCAACTGTTAGCAATGCTTTTGAAACACATTTCCTTTACATAGCCCCTTTTTTTATCATGCTTAGGGGTTGCTCCATTGGAAGACATTGTTTACTTGAAATGAATTGATATTGTGAAGTGATTTGCTTCCATTTTTTCCTGTGTTCTAAAATGCATTATCTCTTGGACCTTGTTGTCCTATAGCATCACATGGTTGTTTCATACCTCTAAAAAGAGCTCTATTATCATTGATTTTTTCAATGTGAATCATGCATAGTTCTTTGAGTTCTTGTAGACTTCAATGTTATTTTGCTTTAATCTAATAGTGGTTTTCAGTGGCAATCTCATATGCATTGTTCATCCTTGGGTCACTCTCTCAGCACCATGCCTTGTCATTAGATGTCATTTGAACTTTGTTAACTTTCTCTAGTGCTATCCATGCATTGCACTATAACATTCAATGACTCAGATATTCCGTTTATATTATCTTTTACATATCTCATAAGGCTCCCCCCACTCTCTTCCTAGGTGATGATCTAGCTATCTTGTAGCATGTATTCATGGTTGTTATCCATATGCATGAGATCATGATTCTATCCATTGTTGTTGTCCTTCTCATGACATGTAGCATGCACTTTTTCTTTAGGACTGCCCCAACCTTCATGGTTCCACAAAAATTGCTTGTTGCCACACATGTTGGCTACCTGGTTTCCACCACAATTGCTTATCTTTTGATTCATGCGCAACACATAAACACTACCTCCTCACTTTGATCCTAGTGGGAAGACACATGTCACCTATGTTGGTGACCTGAAAGCTTACCATCCTATGTGATATGTGGTTGTACATTAGGGTTAAGGTGGGAGGGAGTTGACAATACCTTGGATTGTTCCCTCTTGCTGCCCCATATGTTTCATGATCATTTCAGGCATGCCTTGATTTCTTCTTCATTATTTAAGAGATGCATAATTGAACTTGATGCATCTATGAAATCACTTAATCCTTTTTATAAAATGGATCATGGATCCACTTAAGATGATTGAAAGACATCTCCAACAAAATCTACCCTCCTTTTGACATGATGGCAGCCATATGATTGATTCATTATGAAGTATGAATTTCATGACAGATCACATCATGTGTTGTATCTTTTGAATTTGATAATGAAAGTTTATCAACTAGTGTGATTCCATATTGATTTAATGCATTAATAGCATGTATATCTTTGATCATGTTGCTCAATTTCCTATTCCTCTTAAAACATCAGATGGAAGCATGGTAAGCTCTACCCTCATGGGAGCCACATTTACCCCACATGTTGTAAGTAACTGAATCGGAACAATAAAAATACTTGTCCTAAACCTACACAAGGAACAAATAGTTAGATAAACAAAGCATATCATAGGTGTGTTTGATCACTTCTTTCTTGTTTTCAGGGACACTTATGGTATGATGCTTATTTAATGCATCTAGAGATCAGTTTATACATGCATAGGTGTATGTTCATGTACGGTTTGAGACTTTTCATTTCTTAGAGAATTGCTCTATCATCATTGCTATTGTCATATGCAGGAATCATGAACAATGAGGAGCTAGGAGGAACAAGCAACTCCAATCAGCAGCAGTGCAAGACAACACACCTTGAACCAATCATTCTCAGGCAATGACTGGTCTTTCTCCTTATATCCACATTTATATTTGTTTACTTATTCATGTATATGCTTTTCTTTATTTTCATTGAATAAGTAAAGTTAGTCTCATGCCTTGTGTGAGACAAATATGCACTTTCATGATTATCAATAAAGATTTCATTTGTAACACATATGGCTCTCTTTCTCATTTGTTGTAATTGCAACATTGGAATAAAATGTAATCTATTTCTTTGAAAATCCTTTCATGCATATTGATGACATACCAAACTATGGTTTATCTTTTAAATGTTAAAAAAAGCACAAAAAGAAAAAAAAACACTAAGTTACCTGATTTCAGTTGAAAGCTAAAAATTAGGTAACAGTTACAAAGCATTTTGGAGGCATATTCCTCTTGGGCATCTAACTTTTTGGGTGGGGACCAATTTATTGTGCATATCCTTGCATGTTATTTGCATGGTTTGCATGCTCTTACATGGTTGGGCATCTAGGTTTTCATGTTCATCCATGTAGCCATCAGAGCCATTGGAGAGTTATGAAGCACTCATGTTTGACCAATTCTAATTGGTTGTAGGTTAGGTGCCCATGTGAAGGCCATATGATAATTTAATATTTTATTCGATGTTTATGGGTTATCCACTAAGGGGGGCATGGGTTTTTCTAGGTGGTTTTTCTTGTTGTTTTGGGATATTATTTATGGTATTCTCTCCCACAAACTTCTATATATTGGAGCCTTGAGATTGTGGTTTAGTATGAGTTCTTTGCAGGTTGTCAGAGTGACAAAGTGTTGTTGGATTATAGAGAGGATTGTTGTATTGATGTGCTTCTTTGAAGATTAATACAAACATTGGATCTCCTTAGGTGTGGAGTTTTTTCCTACAAGGGTTTCTCTATGTATATCTTGTGTCACTTGTGTTGATGACTTGTGGTATTGCATATTTTTCTTTCATTGTTGCAATTGTTAATTACTTAATCATTTTATGGTAATCTTGCAAAGATAATTTCAGATTTGCAACCACTTTATTAACTTCATATTGTTGCAAGTTATACCTTGATTTCCAATAAAAACTTGGAGGAATCTCCTATACATTTCTTCTGCATCAACCATCTCTTTATTCTTTTGATTATCAGATTTAGGAGTGATCCCACAATATTGGTTTACAACTTTTGGCCAAATTAGACATTGAAATAATTTTTTCTAACTAAATCTTCACTTTCGGGCACCTATAGCAGCTAAACTATGAAAAATTTGAAGATGATGAAAAATAGTGATTTGTCACATTTTGTCTATAGATTCTAAATATAATTTTTTTAAAAAAATTGGAATTAGATTGCACTTCTTTTTCCATCTCCTTTGAAAACTAGTTTTTTCAGTAAACAACATTTTTAAGGAGTGACGCTCACTGTATAACACAACTTTTTTTTCATGATGGATAAAATTCTAATTCTTTTGAATTTAGATTTGTAAGTATGATATCTAGTACTTCTAATTGGTTAGGTAGTATTTTATTGAATATTTTTTCCTTAATCAAGTTTCAAAGTCAAACCAATTACAATTCAGACATAGGCGGACAGTATAATTCATAACTTTTTTTTGTATGTATTAAATTTTTTTTTTTTGTTGGATCAAGGACTTCAATATCTGGTGCACTTATATTTTTCAATTTTTTTTTTTATAATCTACTATTTTTCCACATGTACAGAATAGAGCTTGATTTTTCGGTGAAAAACCTATGTTTAATAAAACTAAAAAAACAAGTACATAATAAAACGAAAACATATTAAAATTATATTCGTTGGATATCTTGTTTTGAGGACTATCATCATCCAGTTGGGTCTGTGAAGTCTCCTCCATTTTTATCCTCAATTCGAGCTTCGAAGCAAAAAATTCTAGATTTTTTTGGTGCCAGAGGGTGAGAAGGTGGAAAAGGGGGGTTCAAGCGAACAAGGGGGATTCATTCGAACCCTCAGGAGTTGGCTCAAACCAAGGTTCATTCAAACGCCCTTTCAAAAAAAAAATTCCTTTTTTTTTTGGTGGGAATGGTGGGACCTTGCATTTAATTGCTTTGCTTGAACCGGGATTCATTTGAACCCCAAAAACCAATTTTTTTTGCATGGGGTCATTTTTTGCAACTTTTCCTTCCTCACTCTAATTGTAAACCAGTTTTGTGGGTTTACCCTTAGTCATTACTAAAAGGGGATTATTAGAAAGCTCTTTATTTTTCTCCTTCTGCAAATACCTATTTTCCCTTTCACTTGGATGCATTAACAAGCCCTTAGGTTGGCAAGATCATGAATCTGATACCATTGTAAGATTGTTATACCTTTTCCTTTTGGGTATTGAAGAACCTATTAAGGGTCTAGTTAAGGCATTCTCACCCATACCTTGCAAGAAGCAATCGAAAGGAGCTTACAACTTGAGGTTCATATGCCCAATAAATTAGTTTCTCATCAATCCAAGCCACCTATTCCATGAAAAATACAATGTAAAAATGTGGTGACTCTAAGATTAGTGTCCATAACCTAGGGTCATTTCCACATTTTTTATAAATATCATTAGGATATAAATAAACAAGGTGAATTGATTGACTATCAACCTTAATGGTGAGCCAACCAAACCTGGATCTATATCCTAAGGGGGATTGAAATGGATTGGATTGAGTAGGAAATATTTTGAAATGATTAAACTAATGATCTCATATGACCTAATACATAAAATGAAAGATCTTGAAAGCTAGAAAATTGAAATAGACAAGTTTTGGCAAAACTGGAGAGTGTAGAGGACAACAAATCTGCCCAAAAAAATGGTCTTGAGGGGCCTACAAGGACTCATTTTCCTTTGGCTGAATGTATCTTTATACAGGGGTTCTGGTTAGCTTTCAAGTTCCTCTGGTACAAGATTTGAGCTTTCATTTACCACTATTCCCATTGTCTAAATGTCAGAAATAAATTTTGTAACTTAGTTGTTGTGGCTTGACAACAATAATGACAAAAAATGCAACAATGCAAAATTGCTCTTCAAGATCTCTAGAATCCTTCTTCAACTTGTAACCTCCACATACACAAAGAGGGAAAAATATTCATTTTTTTGTATGGTAGGTTGGCCTTGGTCAAACCCTAGTTTGGTAATTAAACCTTGACATAAAGACAATGAAAAAGGAAGGAAATGATGAATGAACAATGCTTGCTACAACTCACCACCCTTCAATGGATTTCCTTAGAGGATTGAAGTCAAACACATCTCTCCAAAGACATTGAATCTTGCTTTTCTTGATTGATTTGGATAATTGAAATGCTTGGATCCTTGAGGATCAACAATGCATATTAGTGTTCACAAGATGAACACACATAAACTAGGGCATGATGTTAGGATCTTGATTGCTACAATAAATGACCGATAAATATGCTCTTGAATTCTCTTGACTATAATATTTTCTTCTCAAAAGTTGTTTCTTAAGTGTTAGATTTCAAATGATAAAAAGATTGTGTATTATAAGTGTTTATCCAATTTCCCAAAAATTAGATTCCAAAAGCCAACACTTACAATATGACTTTGAATCATTAAAATGCTGCCAAAAACATATTTTAAAATGGGTTTTGACACTTAAAGGGGACCCACTCACCATGGTAAAATGGGTCTTGGTCTATAAGTCCAGGACACACATATTCCATGGTTTTTTAGTTATTGATTGCATTTATTTAATTTTGGTTCTCCTTTCAGAAAACAAGAAAAAATAAGGCTTTGGAATGCATAATTTGGAAAATTATGAGCTTAATTAAGTCCAATAAATTAAGGGACCCAGTGAAATTGTAAAGGTATACAATTTCCTCCACTTTAGTGAGAGTGTGAACTTACACTCAAACTCACACTAAAGTAGAGAAATATGTGTCAAGAGGGGTCCAAGTGCACAAATGTTAGAAAGATATAATGAAAAAGGATAAAGGGAGATGATCAAGCCCCCATGATCTAAGATCCCATGGAAAATCAACATAACAACAAAGGACACACATGCATATAAGATATTTGCAACAAGACAAGATACGCAAGCATACAATATCAAAGCCAATGCAAAAGAAAAGAAAAAAGGCCTTGAGTGTTTTTCCAAAAGGATGGATCAAGCCTAAGATGTTTTTCCATAAAATACACTCACAAGGGATAGTGAATCTGATATACACTAGGTGAGCCCTCAAAATTATCATTGCTTCACAAGGCTAGCAAGTTGTATTATGCTAGACACTCATGGAATAAAATTACTTCACAAGGCTAGCAAGTTGCATTATGGTAAACACTTGTGGAATATATGACAAGGTTTAAATTCAAAACAAAGGTAAATAATCAAGATAATCAAAGGGTTTTTACTTAATGCATGAAAGGTCACCCCTTAGGAAGCATCACACTTGACATTATGACCAAGATAGGACTAGTTGAGGAATAAAATATCATTCCTTAGGGAATACTAGTCATACCATTGCCACCAAGGAGAAAATCATATGTCAAGAAAGGTCACATTCTTTGTAAAACATCAAGCCAAATGTCACCGCAAAGAAGACACATCACATAGATCAAGAAAGCCACACTTTGAAGAAAAAGGTCACACTTCCTAGGAGATGTAAGCTATCATCATTAAGAAGGGAACATACAAACAATGAGTAGGAGACTATATGTCCCCCCTTAAAATATCAATATACTTGCTATGTTGGAATTTTAAGGAAAAGAGGGGAAGAGGGGATCCTTTGAAAGAACACATGCCTCCCAAAACTAGTTCTCCTTTCCCCCCAAGCATAGAGACAAGGAACATCACACCAAGGACTATCATGTTGCTGCCATGAAAAAATGGTTGCACTTAGGGTTGTACCACCATGAATTGACAATGAGCATAACACATATAGCTACCAATGCCACATAGTGATGAGCCACATGATAGGATGAAAATCATTATTGTTAAGAGGAATTAGGTGCATTAACACAAGGAAGAGCACCACAATCCTTAATATGTTGAATTTTGTTACTCAAGGCCTAGCATTCATTGGTTGACTGAAAATGCACTCTATGATATTCAAAAAATGAGCTTTTGTTGTAGAATTTATTTCATGTTCTTAGAGGGAGAGATATCGACCAGGCTTGGAGAAGCCTCAACAAGGTACTCTCTTGATCAATAGTAGAAGATATTCCTTTATTTTGTGAAAAAGATATTTCTTGCTTACTAGAAGGTGTCATACATACACAAGACTCTTTAAGTTTGGATTGTGATATTTTGTACTCTCCCAAAAAGGAGGGTGTAAAATCTAATGAACCCCAACCTTCACTAAAAAATGTGTTTGAAGATGAAGCAATATCATGACCATGATTTATATTTGTCCTAGGAGTGTTTTATGTGATGATATTGACATTAAGTGAATGTTTCTTTGATGCTTTCATTTTTTCAAAGGATAATAACCAAGACCTCTTGTTTGTTAGATTGTGTGCTAGGTTCAATAGGGACACAAATACCTTGTTCTTTAACATCACATCCTTTTCCATTATAGACAAGTTGTTTCAAAATTTTGTAACCTCTTTCATAAAGTGCTTTCATTTCTTTTGAGGAAGGAGGTTTTTCATGATTACTTTTGTCATATGTAGATGTATAATTTTTGTTTTCCTCTTCTAAATGCTAAAATTTATGGACTCACATGGTTTTGATGACTCATATTGTGTTGATATTATGGCATATTCTTTCTCTTTTCCAGCTTTTTGTGTGATATTTTATTCTCCCATGAATGTAGGTTTAAAATCTAAGGAACCCCAATCATCTTCCAACAACTTTGTCATATATGACAAAAAATACTCCTTTTCTTCTTTTTGAAAAGGTTCTACTTTTATAGTTGGTGTCAATGTTCTAAGCAGATTTGTCATTCTTGTTTCAATTTGTAAACAACTCTTAGGTTGAGGATCAACTTGTACCATGTGAACCTTGTTCTTGTAAGTGTATTTTAGTAAACGATGCAATGTTGAATGCATCGCATTCATTGCATGAATGCATGGTCTATCCAAGAGAAGATTATATGAAATATCATTGGGCATGATAGGGATAGGATTTTGTAAAGTAACCCTACCAACTTTAATAGGAAATGTTATCATATAAAGCGTTTGTTTTCCCACATTATCAAAACCATAGATGGACAAGTTATTTGGTTGAATTTTAGTCTTATCCACTCTAATTTTATCCAAAATATTTACACTACAAACATTGAGTTCCAAACCATTATCAATAAGAGTACGCTTAATGCCATACCCATTAGTGCTAGCCACTATCATCAAAGCATCATTTTTTTTGTATGTCCAAAGGAGACAATTCACTTTGATGAAAGACAATGTCCGAATTGGGTGAATTCATATTTTTAATCAAAGTTGTCACATCACTAAGTTACACACTAGGAGGGATAACAACTTGTTGTAAAGAATTTTGAAGCATGCTATGGTAAATAGGTGGTGCTTGAATCAAATCCAAAAGGGAGATCATAGCAGGAGTGTTGTAAAGTTTTTATACAAGGTCATACAAGTTCCTTTCCACTATGCATAGGTAAACAATGAGTGCTAGGAAAAATGGGTTGTGGAAGTGTTATCAATGTAGGAATGGTTTGTGGTTTCCTATTGTTCCTTATGTTATATGTATGAGCAACAATATGATAACTTGGTTGTTGCGAGACATTATTACTAGTGAGTTGTTTTGCAAAGCTTAGGATATGTCTAGGAGTTTTAGGAGGTCCTATAATGAGAATTGGATTAGGAGGTGGCTTAGGAGGTACAATAATTAGAGGACTCTTGGGAGGTCCAAGAGGAGGTTTTGGAGGTCCAATAATCAAAGGAGATCTAATGGGAGATTGTGCATTCATAACCTCGATGGTTTTGACTTCTTGTTGATGATCTATCAAGGGGGAACCTAATGTGACCTTATCATGTTCATATCGGCAAACCATCTTTTCATCTTTATTCCCAATAATATCTTCCCCAGTAGAAGAGGTAGGGGAGAGAAACAAACAAGATTCTCATGACGCTCAATAATTGTATCTTCTAACACCAAGATACCTTTGTCACAAGTAGGAAAGGTATCATGAGAAGAACAACTAGGGTTGTCATAATTGTTAATGATTACATCCTATTTTATCAAATCATCCTCACAAATGGGAGAGATATTGGGAGATGAATGAAGACTAGGCAAAGTGATATTGAGGAATGCATCAATAATTTAATCTTCTTATGTCATAATATCTTCCCAAGTGGTAGAATTGTTAGGAGAGGTACAAACAAGATTCTCATGAAACTCAATGGTTGGGTCTTCTAACACCAAGGTACCTTCTTCACAAGGAGGAGAGGTATTGGAAGAAGAATAATTATGATTGTCATGATTGTCCTTGATTGAATCCTCTAGCACTATAACATTCTCACAAATGGGAGAGATATTAGGAGGGTAACTAACATGATTGTCAAACGTTTTATTTCATTTCCATAGATTATGCCCATAAGTAGAGAAATTACAATCATACAAGCCATGCGATACTCTATGAAAACCTTATGTTTGAAAAGGAAATATTCCTCTATTTGTGCAAAAATGAGAACTAATCTATCCAAAATATGTAACGCTTTAGAAAATGAAAATAATTGTTGTATATATCTGATGATTTTCAATGCAACAATTTTTCATGAATTTACAATAAATCAAGCAAAATGACACTTTTCTTGCACATGTAATAACAATTTTTCAAAATTTCAAAATAGACTTCGCCAAGCTGGAACAACCTTATAATGCAGAGACAAAACAATGTGCAAATTTTTTTCTGAGACAACTGTACAAGGGTAGGATTACCCAAGGGCGAATGAGTCCTTGTACAATGTTCTAAAAACTAAAATTTGAAATTTATGTTGTTTTTTTATGTTTCTTTCTCTAGTTGCAAGTAGGTTAAGCAGTGACTATTTTGCTAGATTTTGCTTAATTTAGGACAAGGTAATGCAACATGCAAGTGTGAAAAAAAGGTGAAAATGCGTTACGTTTTGAATACAAATTTTAGATGTAAAATGCAATAGTTGACTTATTGTAATATGCAAAATTTTGAAAATAATGATTTAATGCCAATTTGAAACAAAACTATTTGATTTTTCACTTGATTTTGGCTTAAAATGAAAGATACAATGGACATGTTATGAACAATTTCAGATTTTAAACACTTAATTAATACAAAATCAAATGTAAATCTGATTTAAAGATGATTGAAACATAACCTAATAAAAAATATGATGCAAAATGTATATAATGTTTTTATATTTTTATGAGTTTTAATGATGCAAACATGCAAGATTTAACCCTAAATGGAGAATGCAAAACAATGATGCAAAACCTAGATCTAGGGTTTGAAAGACTTCCAAATAAAAAAGAAATGATGTAAGAATGTTGGGTTCACCAAAATGAAATGTAAAAATGTGGTGACTCTAAGATTGGTGTCCATAACCTAGGGCCATTTCCACATTTTTATAAATCTCATTGGGACATAAATCAACAAGGTGAATTGATTGACTATCACCTTAATGGTGAGCCAACTAGACCTGGATCTATATCCTAATGGGGATTGAAATGGATTGGAGTGAATAGGAATTTTTTTGAAATGATTAAACTAATGATCCTATATGACCTAATACATAAAATTCAAGATCTCAAAAACTAGCAAACCGAAACAATCAAGTTTTGGAAGACCTAGAGAGTGTAGGGGACAACAAACCTACCTATAAATTTTGGTTTTGAATGGCCTACAAGGACTCATTCACCCATGGGTGAATGGGTCTTTGTACAAGGGTTTTGGTTAGCTTCTAGGTCCTCTAGTACAAGATCTAAGCTTTTGTTTGTCACTAATCCCACTGTTAGAATGTCAAAAGAAAATTATGCAACTTAGTTTTGTGGCTTGACAACAATGATGACAATAAATATAACAATACAAAATTGTTCTTCAAGATATCTTCAATCCTTCTTCAACCTGTAACCTGCACATACACAAAGAGGGAAAAATGTTTGCTTTGTTTGTATGGGGGTTTGACCAAAGTTTGGTAATTAAACCTTAATAGAAAGACAATAAAAAAGGAAGGAAATGATTAATGAACAATGCTTGCTACAACTCACCACCCTTCAATGGCTTCCCTTAGAGGATTGAAGTCAAACAAATCTCTCCAAAGGCATTGGATCTTTCTTTACTTGATTGATTTAGACACTTGAAATGCTTGGATGCTTAAGGATCAACAATGCATATTAGCCTTCACAAGATGAACAAACATAAACTAGGACATGATGTTAGGATCTTGATTGTTGCAACAAATGATTGATAAATCTTCTCTTGAATACTCTTGACAATAATATTTTCTTCTCAAAAGTTGCTCCTTAAGTGCTATATTTCAAATGATAAAATCTTGACTATGTATTTATAGGTGTTTATCCAATTTTTCAAAAATTAGATTCCAATAGTTGACACTTACAATTTGAATTTGAATCATTAAAATGCTACCAAAAACATATTTTAAAATGGATCTTGGCACTTAAAGGGGACCCATTCACCCATGGGCGAATGGGTCATGGCCTATAAGTCCAAGACATACATATTCCATGGTATTTTAATTATTGATTGCATTTATTTAATGTTGGTCCTCCTTTAAGAAAATGGGAAAAATAAGGCTTTGGAATGTATAATTTGGAAAATTAGGAGCTTAATTAATTCCAATAAATTAAGGGACCCAAACATAGTGTGAAATTGTAAAGGTATACAATTTCCTACACTGCAACAATATAAAGGGAATTTTTAGAAAAAGCTTCTCCAACTCCTCCACCCAAGAATGTGCCAAACACACCTAGTAAGAAAGTGGATGAAGTGACAAAATATGAGCTTCAAAGAAAGAAACTTTGCTTTTCTTGTAGGGAACCATGGGTTCCAAGTCATAGATGTTTGGGAAAGGGACAAGTGCATTTTATTGAGGTTGTTTTAGATTCAAATACAAATGATAATGAAGATTTCCACGACACCAAAGAAGAAGCAAAATCAAAGGAAGAAAGAGAGTCTAGTAAGGGAGTCGCTATAGCAGCCTTATATGGAGCACCTAGATACCATCCTTTTAGATTCTAGGGAGTGATAGTTGTTCAAAGGACAATAGTTCTCTATCATTAACAAACCCTCAAGCTAGTCATCAAGGGTATTATAAGACATACAAACAAATACGGGAAAGGTTTGCTTGGAAGGGAATGAAAGAGGATATACTCAAGCACATCTGAGAATGCATGGCTTCATATTTTGCTTGGAAGGGAAAGAAAGAGGATATACTTAGGCACATTAGAGACTACTCCTTGAGGTACATATTAAGTAACACTCAAGTAGGTTATGTTGGGTAGAGAACTCTTGAGTGAAGGCACTCAATCGCATAGGCCTTAAAGTGCCATGAGTGAAAGTGAAAGTGACACTTAAAGAAAGAGGGTCCACAAAGAGGTACCCTAAGAGTGAGGTCTTGCAAGAGGCTCCATGTATAGGCAACACAAGCCTTTTAGCATGCTCTAAAATGATTTGATGTTGTTAGAGGGACAAAGACTTGCCTATACTTAGTAATGTAAAAAATGTCATTCTTTATACTTGACAAAATTTGTTTAAGAAGGTAACAATAAACTACCAAGGCCACATCCTTAGAGTTGGCATAAACATATATATAACTAAAAAATCATTCTCAATCAAATTTATTATCTACAATAAGATATAAATTAGTAAAAAATTTAAACCAAATGCCTAGTATAAATGCTAATATCTAACTATTTTGAATGCCTACTTAAGCTTAATGTAAATTAAGTTTAGGGTTTTTTAAGAGGGCGAAGAGACTCGAACACCTCACATAAATAGTAAGCACACTGTCATGTTAACTATTCAAAATAATATGTTGGGATTTCAACAATACAATCTTATCACCATAAACAAACAACTTTACCAATTGACTTATCGATTCATACATAAAGTATTTCAACTTTTAATTAATTTTACAATTTACTAACTTTTTAAACTCTTTCTAAAGATATATGAATAATCTAAACTTAATACAAAACAAATTTGAAAAATCTATCAACAATCTCATTGCATAGTTGTGGAGAATAATTTGTCTCCTTTAATGGCAAAATCATTCAAATAATGTATTTTTATCCAAAATGGATGCTACCCACAAATAATCACAATTTCATTGGAATGATCACAATCTATATTTTTTAGCAGATTTCTAAATGATAAGATGAAATCATTATTATGAAACTTAATCCATTACCGAAGATCCCAACACCACTATCATTTTACCATAAAAGCACACCCTAAGAGACAATGTAATAAATTGTAATACAAGGAAAGGAACCAATCAGAGCTTAATTATTCAATAATGAAATTGCACACCGTTCAAGACAATGAAGAAAACGCGTAAACAAAAACGGCGGCCACTTCGCGGGTAATTGTCTTTGGCGCCAAAAATACGAACGCAGTTTTTCCCGCCAAAGGCAGGGCAGCCTTGAGATCTGCCCGCGGGCAGCCCGGTTAGCGTGACGTGGGCGGCAGAAAACTTTCTAGCAAAATCGCTTTTCTCAATCTGATCCTCCCACCCTGCTAATTATATAATAATTTAAATTAAAGTGAGAGAGGCATTCATTCTAATGTTTCCTAGGTTTTTGTATCACTTGAAAAGTGGTGAGGGGGTGTGGGGTATTAAATGTCCTAGGATTCCCTTTTCCAAAACTTTTTAACACAAATATATGTATACATTATAAAATAGAGTTAGTAGAGGAGGAGAAAAAACAGTTAAAGTAGACTATAGTTAATTTAGCGAAATACGTTTTTTAATAGTTTAGAGAAAAATTTATACAAATTATTATGCTGATTAATAAAATTATAATAAGTAACTTTGTTATGAAGTTCTAAATAATTATCTTGTCTCAAAATTTTTATTGAACAACTAACAAATGCCAGTATAGAGATGCACATAATAATTTAATAACTTGCAAGAAAATATATGGTATTATAAAGCAACAATATAAGATAAATCAGAGACACAAATAGAAAATTTCCCTTTCAATTCGTGCAGTTATGATATTGTAAATCATTGACATACTGGGCAAAACCTTTATTAACCTTGAGTTGTTTTTGAATCATTATGGTCAAGTTAGTCATCTATAGAGACAAGTTAGAACACATAATCTAAGTTTCAACCCTCCAAGGAAAAACTAGATTTGAAAAAGGCAATCAAGTAGTGAGATTTCTAAATGTATTTGATATTAACATGGCAAGTACTAATGACCACATGGTGTGTAGTGGGTGAAACAAAGAAAAACTGACCAAATATATACATGCAATGAAAAATGGGTCTTAAGAGTAAACTTGACTTTTGTTTAGTGTGATTTCATAGAGTTCACATTTCAATTAGCAAAGAGCCTACACATTGATGTTTCTACTATTTTGTCAAAGTACTATCGAGTGATTTGCTATTACTCACTTCTTGAATCTTCAAACCTGTCTTTTTGAAAAATAAGATATATACTACCACTTTCTTTCTTTTTTCCCTCTCCACATTACCTCTAAATTGACTTGTTGGTAAGAAAAAAAAAGCACTTTCATCATGGGAGAACCTTAAACATACAAAGCAAAATAAACCCAAAAAGATCAAACCAAGAACCATATGCACAACCTAAGGTATATATGAGGTGAATATACATATGTTTGTATCTGGTTTACATGATTAGGGAAGGGACCCATAAACTTGTTAAGCCCCCACAATGTGTGGGGTGAAGATCAGCACATAAAGTTAGCTATGCACGTGGGTGTGAGACAATTTGGATTTATCCTTTTTAGTGCTAGGGATGAAACTTGGGAGTATGTGGACCATTGGAATGGAGTGGTACTTGGGTAACTTTTTATGAGAGATTCTATTCTTTTCGTGAAATTAAGGCTAGGTTTCCAATGAACACATGCCATCCTTAAATCTATGCTATAGGTAAATCTTAGTTAAAGATGTTTGAACTTTATTTGGTTTCCACCTATGAATTGGAGCCTCAAATGGGATATGTTGTGTACGACCCACCCAAGATGTGATTTAGGGCGTACTTTGTG
The DNA here is from genome assembly GCA_007258455.2 of Sequoia sempervirens. Classification (NCBI taxonomy): domain Eukaryota; kingdom Viridiplantae; phylum Streptophyta; class Pinopsida; order Cupressales; family Cupressaceae; genus Sequoia; species Sequoia sempervirens. The sequence goes on from VDFB02047230.1 coordinate 474,920,517, forward strand.
CATTTCTTTAGCACGCTTATATGATTCACATCGCAATGACCCAATCAACTTTAGGTGAAGGAAGTTACCCTTATAAGGGGGGGTCAAGAGTGGCCCTTTGTGTAGAATTCTCTAGGATATTGCCTAGGAATGATAGTTTGACAATGAATTTCGATGGAGTTGTGAAGGGTAATTTAAGTTTGGTTTAGGGTTTAATTTTTGTGAATTTCTTTTAAAATTAATTATTTTTTAAGGAATTAAAAATGAATAACAATAGAGTTTTTGTTATTTTAGAAAGGATCAAAGTAGTGATGGTTTGAAGTTGAAGAATTTGGAGATTGGGTTTGGTCATTGAAAGATACAAATAATGATTGTGTGTTTAAATTGTGTAATATTTTAGGGGAGGGAAGATCGCTTATTCAAGAATTGTAGTGAGATTCCACTCATGATAATATATTGATATGAAATGTAGATATTGATTCTCTTAGTGTTAAAAATAAATAAAAAATAAAAAATAAAAAAGTTCAATGATTTAAGGTGATCCCCTTCTAGTGATCAATGAAATATAGCAATATGCAATTATAATATGTTGATCTTGATTCTCCTAGTATTTAAAATAGATGGAGGTTGAAGGTGATTCCCTTCTAGTGACCAATGAAATATAGCAATATACAAGTGTAGTATGTGGATCTTGATTCTCCTAGTATTTAAAAAAAATGGAGGTTGAACGTGATTCCCTTCTAGTGATCAATGAGATAGTGGAAAATCAATTACAAGATTGATGTTTGGTCAATATATTAGATGATGTCTAGATTTTATAAAATCATTTTGACTTGATTGTTTTCAATCATTGTTTTTATGTTCAAGCAACTTAATTGCTAACGTGTTAGCTAGTGTAGGGCCTAACTAATCTTCTTTTTTGTTGAAGGTTAGTGTGGAGCAAAATGAGTGGTGCATCAAGGGTGAATTAGAGACAAATTTGAAGCATGGGAAGGATTCAATTCCTCACAATTTATATCCCTCTCTCAATTTTCAAATGACTGTTAATAATGGGTAAGTGCATAAAGATAGGGGTCAAAGAGGGAGTCTTAAATGACCACTTATTTTTTTTCTAAAACAACAAACCTTAACTTTGATGAATGATTTGAGATGCCTATGTTCACAATCAAAAGATTTTTTAAGAACATAATTGTAGCATTTTAAATCTAGTATCTAGACTACCCGTTTTTATAAATAGTATAGTCTAAGTGAGTCAAATAGTGAGAGCACATTGAAGTGCTCTTGTTATTATCAAAAAAATATTACATATTGTTACTCATGCTACCCTTAATTTTGGTTTTGTTTTACAAAACCCTTTAATGGAGAGTTAAATAAGATTGTGTAATAGGTGAAATATTTTTATATACTTTTAATAATTATTTTTATTAATTATCAAAATGGACACATCTTGAAAAATTGAGCGTTGAGCATTCTTCCACCAATAATTTGAAAAAGAATAATACATTTATTGTCTTTCAAATGTGCACTAAATGAAGTATTGGAGATGATTTTTTTTTTCAAATTTGAATGAATAGATCAAAAGATGTGTCAATACATATGTTCTTGCAACATATTATGATATTAGTAAAGTTAAATCAAGGTTAAAATAACTTATTAGAAAGATAAGAACTAGTTTGATATTGCAATGGTGTTTTCAAAGAATTTTATGATAAAACATGTTAAGTTAATGAGAAGGAAAGTTATACTTTCCATGTTTTGTGTAAACCATGGACTTGAGAGTCTCTTATGCAGGTAGAATCCCTAGGCCTAGAAATCGAAGCCTTAGGGGTTGTACTTTTAAATTTGACTTTAGGAAGTGTGATCAACTTATAATGTAGTTGTGTTATGCTTTCATTTCATCATTCATCACTACATGATGTATTTTTCTTGCAAATATTACTTTTTATGCCCACAGCTTCATAGCTTGCTTCAATCAGTTACTTCCCTATTTACTTTCCAAGAATAGAGATATTTGTTCATGTCTATGATTGGGTTTGTGTGATTTCAATGTGGATTTTTTTTATCTATACAATTTTAATGAGTGTGTTCATCTATGTGGGAAAAATGAAAGTTATTCGTGCAACAAGATTTCTCCAATGCAAAGATTATATTGAATCAACATTCATGCATGATATTTAGAATATGTGATCTTACCATCCTAGATATTTTATAGGAGGTGCTTAAACATAATAGACTTACAAATTCAAGGGTTGTTCATACTAGAGCCTTAATTATAGGGTCTTTTATAAAATAGAGGCTAGGGTGTCAAATTCTATGTCTTGTAATTGGATTCTTAGTAGAATCACCCCTAATGAAGATCTTATTTTGTTGGGAGAAAATTTGGAGGATGGTGTTCTTGGAGGGCATGTTGGTTTTAGTTGTCTTTAGTAGGAGATTGAACAATTATAGCCTATTTCATGAGCAAGTTGTTAAAAAATAAGTTGATAAGTGGTCATTTATTGTCAAGATTTAGATCGTATGCCTTGAAAATATACATGTGATGATGCAATGTGGTATCCATAAGATTTATAATTCTTACCATCTTCCCATTATTTTGAAAAGTGGGGTTTTAAATAAATTCATAAGACAACTATAGAACTAGATGTTTTTGTGGTTCTCAAGGAGGATGCTCTATGTCCTTCTAGTTGGCTAGGGTGTGGACATTATTTTGTTAGTATATTTTTAGTTGATGTTGTAGGAAAGATGTAGAATATTTTAGCGTTGTGGACTTTTTGTCATTATGTTCATTTATCTATGTTATTTTTATCTTCAAGAGAGGGCCCCTATAGAAATCTCACTTAATGTGAAAAAAACTTAAGGTTAAGGAATTTTATGTTAAGTTGTAATATTTTAATGTTTATGTAATCAGAGTAAGACAACATATAACAATGAATTTTATGTATCAAATTGAGAGGCTAGTGGAGGCATGCCTTTCTCTAGCATGGTGCTTAGTGAAGTTCATGCTTTATTTTTAAACCATGTAATTTATTTTTTATTTTCATAAAAATTGAATCCCATGACCTCTAGAACTCTCAATATTTAATATTATAATAATAAATTTGAATGTTTAATAATTTATAGTTATCTTAATTAACCTCTTTATAAATGTCAAGATTGTCAATTTGTGGCATTCTAAGAGAGTTGTACATAAGAAATCCCACAAGGTTCCACAAGACCATTCAAATCCTCTTATTGTGACAAAAAAACTCATTTATTTGACCATATTTTTAATTGGTATATGTTAGTGAGTCGTTATTCTCTTGTTATCATATCACAAATATTATTATCCTTTGTAATAACCTCAACTTAAAGCATGTAAACCTCCAATAAAGACATAGATAAGTCATTGTACATATGATAGTGTTATCAATGTATAGTTTAGTGTCGCAATAGTAGCTACTAACAAGTTTCATACAAGATTTATGAATTTTTAGGTCATCTTTGCTCATTTTCTTATTACAACTAACATAATTCTTATAGGTTTACACTATGTATGAGACACATATCAACCTCTCAACATATATAAACTTTATAACCTTTTAATTTATTATATTTTTCAATTTCCTCAACCATGCAATAAGTTGTTACATCCTTTCTTTTCACTTGTCACCCCAACTGAGTTCCATCTCTAAAACTTCATAGAAATAATAATCACCTTAACATATTATCCCATTGGTGTCATGTGTCATGATAGAGTGATGATTATTACAACCCACATTAATTCCATTCTTTCTTGACTTAGTTTAATAACCAATTTAAAATAGATGACACAAAGAATATTTTCTTTCATTGTTGCACTTATCATTTTGAACGTGTCCTTGAGATTTGAATGCATGAATGATGTTTTTATATATAATATTTATACAATTTAGTTCAACTATAATGAAAATAGTATCAAGGAGATTTAGGAAGGAGATCAACATTTTCAAGGAGAGTTTAATGATCTTCAAATTAAATAACTTACATTTCTAAAGTGAAAGAACAAAGAAGTATGAAAAATCAATCCTTGAAGCAAATGATCAAGTGAAAAAAATACAAGGCTTCAAATAAAAATCTCATATTTATTTCCCCTTCATGTATCAATAAATTAATTGTGATAGTTTTGTTTCAATTTTATGTGTTGATAATGAAACCAATTTCTCATTTTTCCAAGTTGCCTATTATCCATGGATTCAATAGAGATTGAATTTTGAATTAATTCCATGTGCTTTATATCTTATTTAATTATTGGTTATCTTTCAATTTTTTATTAGGTTAATTATTACCTATAGTTTCTTATGAGTTATTGTTGTCACATGAAATTACACTGTGTTGAACATAGGCTCTGCATTCCAATGACATAATGGAAATGACCTCAAGGTGTGAGATCTTGCAAGACGAGGTCAAGTCTCCACAAAAGTTCAACTTCCTCTTCTAACCTAAGTGCGGATGTGTTGGTCCAACCTAGCACATGGAATCCTACCATTAACCCTACTCTAATATCTCATAGAGGAAAATGGAGAGAAGGAATGCATAAAAGGGAAAGGGGAGGTGATACACCTAGAATATAGAGGTGTATTCATGCTCAAAACTACATAGAGAATTAATGAAAATGGTAGGACTTAGAGAGTTCTCTCTTTAACTAGTTTCCAAGGACAGATATGGAGGTTAGGGTTTGACAAGATGCTAAAAGGAAAGAGAGATTCATAATCAACACCTATAAATTTAGCTAACACAACATATATGCATAGAAAATGATGAAACTACACTTAGACATGAAGGTAATGGAAATATACACAACACATCGAAGAGAGAGAAGAGTTAAAACTAGTGATTTTCATTAATATAGAGGCATAGGAGCCAATTTACTATTGTAGAATACAAAATTGTATAAGTCTACCAGAGAAACCTTAGGGAAAATCCGAAGGAAGAACATGAAGAATCCCTACAATGAGTACAATAATTTCCTTTATAGTTCAGGCATAACTAAGATAACCAAGCATCAAACCCTAAATCCATTAGGGTTGGCACTTGGAGGAAAATTTGATCAAATCAAGTATAAACATTGTGGCCCTCAAAATTTGAGCTAAAAGCCTACCAAAATGACCCTGACATACACACCATGCCTCTTGAGTAATGAATATGTGAAATCGAGATAGAAAGCCTCACGAGATCTACAACTGTAAGCGGTAGAATGGGGAAAACAATATAAACTATGCATCTACGCTTCTAAATAAGATATTGCATCTAAAACTGGATGAATTTAAACTAATTTAAACTAAAAAGCTTCAGAAATCTATCCTATTGCTCTCTAACTCTAAAGATTTCTCTAATCTACTTAGCTCTCAGATTTGTAAGCTAATTAAACTATCGAAATGACACTTAGAGGATGAGAAATGAACCAATCTATTCTAATATGATTAACTATGCAGCTAGAATGATTTTATAGTAAAGCTTCTAAGAATGAAACTACTGTAAATTGCCATAATGAAAATGCAGGATGGATGCTGGATTGAATGTTGAATGCTGGAGATGCTGGATGAATGTCGGATGCTCTGGAAAACCTGCAGAGTAAAATTGCATAAGTTGGGATCTATTTCCTGTAGCCCAAGAGCTGTATTTATAGCTTTCATGGCAGCACAATTGTACAGGAACACGGGATGAGGGGCTGTGATTCCATATGGAGAATCCAAAGGCATGGGATGAGAAGAAGGAGCTGATCATGGAGAATGGTTTCTCCCCATGAAAACACCAGGAAAGATAAGAGGGAAGGTGGGTGGAAGGTTGTTGAGAGAATTTCCTACAGGTTTGTCCCTGAAGCTTTTCCCGTGAATGACAGTGCCATTAATCAAATTTTGAAATATTTAATTTTATTGGTGAGTGAATAGTGGTAAAATTTATGCATAAATTTAAATATTTTGATTTATTTAAATTTAGCAAAAAGAGGTTTTTAAATAATTTAATAAATCAAACTATAGGTTTTGATTATTAAATTAAAACAAAAGGAAAATGATAATTAAACAAAAGATTTTAAAATATCTTTATTTAATTAAGAAGAAATGTGATGAGGTAATTAAATAACACAAATTATTTAAGTTGTGTATTTAATTTATGATAGAAAATATAAAAGAAGCAATAATGATAATAATTAAATAAAACAAAGTTTTTAATTTTGTTTATTTAATTAGGAGAGAAAATAGAAGAATTAATAAATGAACTTAATATAAATAAATATTTCTATTTATTTACTAAGTAGAAGAATTTAAGATTAATTAATCAAATAAATCGTATTCAATTAATTAGATTCTCCATACCATTTTTAGTTGTCTACATTTTGCCCCTCTTTGAAGTGATGTGTTTACGCATTGCTTCAAAGAATGATTTTGCCTCAACTACCAGTATTGACGAAATGTTTTAAAGCATGCCCCAGACTTGTCCCAGATGTTGAATTTTGAAATGATAGCAAGATATGCCCCCTCAGGAGATAAATTGATGAATTTTGAATTTTTATGATGATTTGATGATTTGATGATGATTTGATGAAAAAAATAATGATGAAATGATTTATCTCCCGATAAAGAAATATTGATTCCTCCAGTTGATTATGATGATGATTGATGATCCTGATAGCTTAGAAGATTATTGATCTCATGATAGGTGAGATTCAATGATTGATTGATGATTGACCTCATGATAGGAGAGGATCAATGATTGGTTGATAATTGATTAACCTCATGATAGACAAGGTTCAATGATTGATTTATTGAATGATTAACCTCATGATAGGTGAGGTTGAATGATAGATTGATGATCACAAGTTTTGAACAAAGCTGATTAGATTTGATTGATTGATAGACTTATTGATTGATGTTGATTGATTTGATAAGATTGTTGATTTGTGATTTGACTTCACTGATTGATTGATATTCCCCTGTATAAGATCGATTAATGTACTGGGACTTGATGATGCAAAATGATGAATAGAATAGGGGATGGGATGAGGAAGAGATAATGAAAGGAGAAGATGAAAAGTAAGTAAGCACAAATGGATTCAAGGATAAACATGATGTTTCCCTGGTCAAGTTGCAAGCCAAGATTGATTGATGATGATGATAAGAGTGTTGTTGATGGGGGAAGGATACATCCCGAAACAACACAAAATGATAGGGAAGGATACATCCCGATGATGATGATGATGATTGGATAAAGGCTTGTAACAAGGTTGGGAATAAAATCAAGGATGCAATTAAGTGATTTGTGCTAGACTTAATAGATTAAGATTGGATGGAATTTGAGATGATTGAAATGAAAGAAAATGATTCAGAAAGAGGTGATTAGGAAAACAATTATATATTATCCTAAGAATTATTGAAGAGATAGTGATATGATGAGGAGAGGGCATACATGTAGCTTTTGAGATTGAAATTGGTAGCTTTGAAACAATCTATAAATGCATATGCAAGACTAATATGGATGTAATCTATTTTATCATGCAAACCTATTTTACCATGCAAATCTAAGTGTCATTTCAAAAATCTTTTGATTTTGCTTTGTATCATCACTGAGCTTTTTTTTTTAAATGTTGAAAGAAAATGCAAGCATCAATGATATGAGATAGACCAATGGTGACCTGAGTACTTCTTTCATGATTTTTGATATTGCAAGCGAACACAACCATCAAGGTATGAGATAAACCAATGATGACCTAAGCATTTCTTGCGTAAACAAACAAGAATTAATCATTTTCTTAAGTGAATCAGAATGTCATCCATGATACTTGGTAGAGCACTTCCCATGACAATTCACAAAGTAATAATGACTAACTCACAAATAGCAAACAAAGAAAAGTATCATTCTCCTTCCTCACTTCTCTAGTTCAATACATCATTGAGTAGCTCCAAAGAAATGATAAGCAAATGATAAAATAAAAAACACAACAATTCAAATTATTCTTAATGTATTTTCAAATCATTATTCAGATTAGATCATCAGTGTTGAAATGTGTGCTGATGTTTGCATGATACTCCCAGATGTTTGACCAAATGATGCAACCTAAAGACCTATCCTAGGGGTCTCGGGGACTGATCAAAGATTAGTCTTGCCTACGTTATACACGCTGAGACCACGTAGTTTGACTAACACAGATTCCACTTTTGACTGATGTAGACTCTATTTTTGTGTTTTTGATTTTCTGATGTTTTTGGATTTTGGATTTTCTGATGTTTTTGGATTTTGGATTTTTTGATGTTTTTGGATTTTGGATTTTCTGATGTTTTTTGGATTTTGGTGGATTTTCTGATGTTTTTGGATTTTCAAGATATTTGATTTGGAATGAGATGGTATGAATAATTGAAGGAACAAGATGAACCACAATAGAGGTAATGCGACCATGGATAAATGATAGATCAAAATGAAAGTCACTGCAAAACATGTCACACAAGCAACATATCTCTTGTTGAAAGATGACAATAGTTGATTGATTAATATGCCAAGAATGATTGATTCCATAAGGCATGATGATGATAAGTACTTAGGGTTACTGATATCCTCTAAGTACAAAAAAATTGATGATTGTTGATGATTGATTGACAAAAGATATGAGGATTGGATAATGTTTTATAGCTAGGCTCAAATATGATTTGCATGATAAGATTCAAGGTTGCAAAGGGACATGATGACATGGATTTTGATAAGCTAGGAGATATGGAATGGAATAATGCAAGGATAACAAGAATGAATGGTGATGATCAAGATCAAATAGATAGACACAAAGACCAAGTACTTTTCCCCCATTCCTCATCAAGACCAAGGATGAAATGAAAGGATGTATCTAGTAAGAATGATGGAATATGGATGAGATAAAAGATATGGTACGAAAGATATGGATAAAGCATATAGGATAAGCATATATGATGTTCAAGAAGATTCTTAACCTTATCAAGATCAAAAGTGGAAATGTAAGGAATGAGCGTAGAAAGGATAATGACCATGAATGATAAGATGGATGAGGCTTGCCCCTAAGTGTAGAGTGAAAGAGGAATATGTAAGATAGGATATGGATGATAGGGAGATGGAGGAAGGACTTTAACATTGAGTTTCACAACCAATTATCCCTTTAATTAACCATGGCAATGGGGATTAGACTCATAAATGCTGGTAGATTAATGGTATGATGGAAGAGACTAAGGATTTATGCAAAGGTTTGGATTAAAGGGGAATGATGGGTGATGAAGGTTGGATAATGGATAGATGGAAAGGATGACAAGCTCAACATTGGCACACACCTTGAAGGATGGTGGAGTGATGGAGGAAGAATGGATTTGGAAAGTGATAGGTTATTATATGGAAGATTGGAGGAAGCTTTTGGATAAGAAAATTTGGATGCCAATTTTGATTTTATTGCTTCTATGAGACTTTTAGGAATCCACATGATTTTTGACTTTGATATTTGCTTAGTGGGCCTTTGTGGCCTTGAAAATTTTTCATTTATGGACCTTTGTGGTCTTTGAAAATTTCCTTTTTTCTTTGATGGGCCTTTGTGGCCTTTTGAAATTTTCTTTTGATTTATGGACCTTTGTGGTCTTTGAAAATTTCCCTTTTGCTTTGATGGGCCTTTGTGGCCTTTTTGATTTTTCCTTTGATTTTGGATCAAGTTTTCTTTTATTTTTGCATGTCTCTTTGAGGAGACATGTTGATCCTTTGATACATGTGGATTTTGATATAGAAGCTTCTGATATTTGGCACCCAAATTTCTTCCAAGAGCAATGGGAGGGGTGGATTGAGATGAATGGTATGGAGGTATTATGGATGAGTGAATGTGCATAGAATTTTGAAAGGGCATCAAAGATGTGTGCCTTTGTTGTTCTCGAGGAATAGGATATGGACCTAGGATAGATGGAAATTTTGATGGACTAGGATGAGGACCTAGGATAGATGGAAAGTTTGATGGACTAGGATGAGGACCTAGGATAGATGGAAGGTTTGATGGACTAAGATGAGAACCTAGGATAGATGGTAGGTTTGATGGACTAGAAGACTTAGGTATATAACCAAGGCCATGGTGATATGGGTGTTTTTGAAAGAAAGGGGGTTCTAGGATACCTTGTTCATGAATGCCTAATCCTTTGCCTTTGTAGTTCATAATTTGACACATTTGTTTTCCAATGGGATATGTATTGTATGTGAAACAAGATGCAAGTCCATTTTGGGGAGGATATGATATGGATGAGAGGATAGGTGTTGGAAGTAAACTAGAATGGATAAAGGTGGAGGATCCTAATTTATCGGTGTGGGGTTCATGGATAGCTTGAATAGGTGTGATAGGCTCTTGACATGGGGATGATGGGGTGTTTTGATCTTGACTTGGAAATGGATTATGAAGTCGTATGAAAGGAATATCTTGATCATGAGAAGGATAAACATCCTCATGGGATGAAAGAGCATCCTTGAATGGAAGCATATCTTGATCTTGATGAGGAAGGGAATCATTAGATTTCGTAGAAAGCATGTCTTGATCATTAGTTGGCAAGAAATCATTAGATAGGATTGAAGAAATAGCATGATCTTGTGAGGCAATAGAATCATGATATGGTATGGATTGATTAGATGATTTGGAAGAAGAACTTGGAAGGATACTTGTCTCTTGTGATGGATATGAATTATTTTGGATGAAAAGTGAAAGGAGGGGATCATCATAAGATACTTGGGAAATGGGATCTTGATCAAAGATTGGAAGATTTGTGAGATTGTGGAATCATTGGATGGAGTAGAAAGAATATCTTGACCTTGATGTGTAGGGGAGTCTATGCTAGCATGCTTTGGATTGAGAGATTGACATGAATCATTGGATGTTGAGGAGATGATAGAAGAAGGTGATTGGATGGAATTGTTAACTTGGGTGAAAGAATCTTGACGTTCATTTTGGCTTATGGTGGATGGAGAAAAATGCATGACATGATAAGATTGTTCAATATCATTTGTATTTGAGGACTGAGATTTGGGCTTATTGAAATTTTGGAAAAATTCAAAGATATTGAACTTGGATGATGGAGTTGTTGGTGAAGAAGGTCTCATGTTCATTGTTTGGTCCAAAGGATATGGGTAGATGTTTGGCATTAGATATCTCTTTGTGGTTGTTTCCCAGATTTGTTGTTGAAGGTTTTCTAATTGATAAGCTAAAGCATTCAATTGATCCTCCTCTATTTCAGCCATGGTGGTTTGTGTTTCATTTTGGGATGATCTTATCTGATTTTAATGAAGGAAAACACAACAAGCAAGAATAGAACTGTTGTTGATTAAATCCTAAATTCTTAAACAAAGAGTGTATGTTCAAGAACCAAACATGGTTCCTCTTGATTTTCACTGGTTTGATGACAAGATAAGACAATTTAAACAGACTCACTCCTAGAGACAAAAGGTCATTGTTATATACTCGAACGGCCCACAGCTTGGAATTGCATCGACTCACATAGCCATGTCACCTCCTAGAGGGTGCCCGTGTTTTTGTCTTTTCCAGGTGCGTACTTAGAGTGACAGAAGTGGATACTAGATCCCCTAAGCAAACAGTCCTTGTCAATTATATGGTGAGTGCTTGAGGGTAGATTCTTCCCCGCCCCTGCACCGCCAAGTATTACAATGTTTAGAAACTGACAAGTGTGCTTCTATTTCTAGGTTCTTAGATAGGGTTTCCGTTCAGAGTGGCAAATAGATAAACTCCCTTGAGAGACCTCCCAATCTTTAGAACAAAGATTTTGGGGATGCTTATCCTACACACTTCCATTGAAAGAGGGTTTCCCCAAATTCACATAAATTTTAAAGTGGGTTGGAATGCCATGGCTTTTGGCTGTCTCCACTCAGGTTGTTCCCATAGGGTGAGTACTTTTTCCCACTACGGTAGGCCTGTCTAAAGGTTTTAATGAAAGCTTGAAAATGCATAAAGTAAAAGTGAGTCGGGTATTCTGATGCACCTAGTTAAGGGGAGAGCATAAACCTATCACCCAATCATAGCAAAGAAGTTGTTCTTTTTAAAACCCAAAAGAAAAATGATCTAATCTATATGGAGATATTGCTCCATAAAAGCATGATGTTCAATTTTCATCCCACAAGAAATGATGAAGTTTCTATCCTAGGATTGATCAATTTTTATCCATTTGTTGTCCTAGGATTGATAAATTTTAATCCATTTTCTATCCTAAGATTGATAAATTTTAACTAAAAAGAGACAAAAGAACAAAAATCTGGCCGCAGATGCGTCGGATCCAGAAAAACCCTAAACCTTAGACCAAGTTACAATGTGATTTGACTTTAAATGTAAAATTGAAAATTTTAGCTCTACAAAAAGTGATAAATACCTACACCATTGCATAGCTTATGAAATTCTACCCCATTTCAAAAAAAGAGCATCGAAAAAGACATCTGTATGACCAAGATATGGCCATTTTAAGATTGACTATCAAAACACTAAATCTGATGCACTAAAAGAGAGACCGGACGCGCTAAAACAGAGCTCTGAAGCGCTAAAACAGAGCCCCAAAGTGTTGCAGAATTGTCCCGAAGCGCTAAAATAGTTAATTGAAGCGCTAAAACAGTTGTGTGGCGCGCTAGAACAGTAACTCGACGCGCTATAACAAAAACTTAGCGTGCTGTAACAGAAACCCGGCGCGCTGTAAAAAGTCACGGTTCCACGAAAACTATCACGGCGATACCTATAGAACACTTTTCTCAAAAATCAATCAAAATACGGGGTTATGCCCCATGGTGGGTACCAATCTGTAAGCGGTAGAATGAGGGAAACAAATTAAACTATACATCTACGCTTCTAAATAAGATATTGCATCTAAAACTTAATGAATTTAAACTAATTTAAACTAAGAAGCTTCAGAAATCTATCCTATTGCTCTCTGACTCTAAAGATTTCTCTAATTTACTTAGCTCTCAGATTTGTAAGCTAATTAAACTATTAAAATGACACTTAGAGAATGAGAAATGAACTATTCTACTCTAATATGATTTAAATATGCAAATTCTATTCTAATGGTAGCCATGACTGCAAATGTTGGATGCTTGATTGCTGCTTGATGGATGCTGGATGAATGCTTGAAATGCTGGATGGCTTGGATGCTTGAATGCTTTGGAAACCTGTAGAGTAAGATTGCATAAGTTGGGATCTATTTCTTGTAGCCCAAGAGCTGTATTTATAGCTTTCACGGCAGCACAATTGTACAGGAACACGGGATGAGGGGCTGTGATTCCATCTGGAGAATCCAAAGGCATGGGATGAGAAGAAGGAGCTGATCATGGAGAATGGTTTCTCCCCATGAAAACACCAGGCAAGATAAGAGGGAAGGTGGGTGGAAGGTTGTTGAGAGAATTTCCTGCAGGTTTGTCCCTGAAGCTTTTCCCGTGAATGACAGTGCCATTAATCAAATTTTGAAATATTTAATTTTATTGGTGAGTGAATAGTGGTAAAATTTATGCATAAATTTAAATATTTTAATTTATTTAAATTTAGCAAAAAGAGGTTTTTGAATAATTTAATAAATCAAACTATAGGGTTTGATTATTAAATTAAAACAAAAGGAAAATGATAATTAAACAAAAGATTTTAAAATATCTTTACTTAATTAATAAGAAATGTGATGAGGTAATTAAATAACACAAATTATTTAAGTTGTGTATTTAATTTATGATAGAAAATATAAAAGAAGCAATAATGATAATAATTAAATAAAACAAAGTTTTTAATTTTGTTTATTTAATTAGGAGAGAAAATAGAAGAATTAATAAATGAACTTAATATAAATAAATATTTCTATTTATTTACTAAGTAGAAAAATTTAAGATTAATTAATCAAATAAATCATATTCAATTAATTAGATTCTCCAGACCATTTTTAGGTGTCCACATATTACAAATTTCTAACTCGATAACAAATGAGGCGTAATTAATTACAAGATTCAACTGAAATGAAATTGGATCCCATGAGCTCTCCAACTGGAAATCTCATCCACACGAACAAGAACTGCAAACCCAACTGTGTAAGGTGCATGTTCCACCCAACCACATGGTACCCAAAGGACCAACCCCCATGCTAGGAGATAGAAAAAAGCTTCCAAGGCTATAACATCCCGCATCACAAACCACGAAGGGTAAGAGCCAAAAGAGGACAAGATAATTTTTTTTTATAACATAAAGAATAACTTACACAAAAATAGATTACAATACGATATAACAATCACAAACATAGCCAAGCATAGCCAAACATAACCCCAAGGAGAGGTGTAAACCACCCTCCAGAGAAAAATCCGAAATAGAACAAATATATGAGCTCCAAGCAAGATGCTCTGGAACCTTAGCAGCGCTACTCTAGAACTTGGTTTCAGCTTGGCTCCGGAACTTCTAACTTGGCTCGGCTCTGAAACTTCTAGCTCGGCTCAACGCTAGAACTTCCAGCTTAGCTCAGCTCTGGAACTTCCATCTCGGCTCAGCTCTGAAACTTCTAGCTCGACTTGGTTTCAGAACTTCTAGCTCGACTTAGCACTGGAACTTCTAGCGTGACTCCAAAACTTGAACAACGCTGCTCTAGAACCTTGCAGCGTTGCTCCAAAACTTTGGTAGCAACAACACAGACCAAAATAGAAAGCAAAAATGCTCCAAAAATTTTGCAGCCATGACACAAGACATTAACAAACGGCGGCAATGCTCTAGAACCTTTGCAACCACATCAAAAGGAATTAACAAATGGTGGCAATGCTCTGAAACCTTTGCAACCGCGACACAAGGCATTCACAAAGGGCGATGTTACTTTGGAACCTTTGCAGCCCATAACAAGAGGGTAAAATACTACCAATACTCTGATTTTTACAAGAAAACTTGTGAAGGAAAAGCCATTAAGATCATCAAACTACAAGCAAGTCTGATACCAACACCGAAACTCGTAATCCAAATATAAATCATCACAATTCTTCACATTTAAATTATATGATTATATTCTCTTTCTCATGAGAGTACAATATACATAAAGGAATGCACATAGATACAAAGGCATATCCAAGAATAAGAAACATCATCTGATAAATCATGAACAAAAGGGAACACTTCCAACTGGTGCTCCAATAACATGTACGCCGGTCCCCAATGGTGGTGGCAACACCTCCCTACCATGTGGACTCAAAAGAGGCCACCCCAACATGCTCGGAGGTAGT
Source organism: Sequoia sempervirens (assembly GCA_007258455.2). Lineage (NCBI taxonomy): Eukaryota > Viridiplantae > Streptophyta > Pinopsida > Cupressales > Cupressaceae > Sequoia > Sequoia sempervirens. The sequence continues at coordinate 474,935,718 of VDFB02047230.1, forward strand.
CACAAGGCCCAAGAAATAAACAAAAAAAGGGTAACACATGACCAATGCTCACATCAGACATGAAGCAAACATAGAGTACAACACATTAACCCAATTTCACCACATGAAGATGCACAAACCAAACATACTAGGAACTACTCATAACTACTGTGGCATAGAGTCCAAAAGTGGTGACCCAAAGAAAAGTCATCAAGTGTGCTCAAAGGAATGGCACCACATGGAATTAGGTACATCTCTCCTACGAATGAGTAAAACTCAAACATGCCTGAATCAACGCCCTACAGACAAATAACTCAATGCCCTATAGACAGATAGGGCTACTCGTTTATCCAAAAGAGGAATCCATAGCACAAACATGCAATAAATGGAAAAGCCACAATTTTCTATCATGTAAATCATTTAAAATAACCGAGCTAATATTGCTAAAGGATGACATGTTTAATAGTTGAATTCAATCATGAAATAAAGGCATGAAATTACATAAAATTTCAAAGTGCCTGGATTATAAATCAGACAAAGACCTAGTTTAGGTTTCAACGTTCCAAAATGGAATCCACCATTAATTTTCAATTTTAAGACCCCTAGTATGGTGTTGTACCAGAAAATGTCATTTAAGGCAAGGTTGGGCAGAACATGAAAATAAAAGTGTCTAGATTAAAAATCAGATGAATACCCAGTTCATATTTTAACATGTCTACATGGAATCCAATATTATTTTACATTTTAATTAGATGATTAAAGAGCAGCAAACAAAAATTTCATTTAGAAAGAGGGCACAAAATTTGGACAAAAATGAAAGTGCCCGGAATTGAAATCTGCCAAAGACCCAGTTGAGATCTTGGCGATTCCACATGAAATCCATCCTTTTCCAGATGTAACATCCTGCATCACAAACCCTGAAGGGTAAGAGCCAAAAAAGGACAAGATAAATTTTATTGATAACATAAAGAATAACTTACACAAAAATAGATTACAATATGATATAACAATCACAAACATAGCCAAGAATGGCTGAACATAACCCCAAGGAGAGGACTAAACCACCCTCAGGAGAAAAATTCCAAATAGAAAAAATATATGAGCTCAAGGGAAGATGCTCCAGAACCTTAGCAGCACTGCTCCAGAACTTGCAGAGCTACTCTAGAACTTCTAGCTCAGCTCCGAAACTTCCAGCTCGGCTCGGTTCCAAAACTTCCAGCTCTGCTCGGCACCGAAACTTCCAGCTCGACTCAGCTCTGGAACTTCTAGCTTGGCTCGATGCTGAAACTTCCAACTTGACTCAGCTCTGGAACTTCCAGCTCGACTCGGCACCGAAACCTCTAGCTCGGCTCTGGAACTTGAACAACGCTGCTCTGGAACCTTGCAGCGTTCCTCCGGAACTTGGGTAGCAACAACATAGACCAAAATAGAAAGTGGAAATTATCTAGAACTTTTGTAACCATGACACAAGACATTAACAAAGGGCAACGATGCTCCAGAACCTTTGCAACTACATCAAAAGGCATTAACAAAGGGTGGCGATGCTCTGGAACCTTTGCAACCATGACACAAGGCATTCACAAAGGGTGACATTGCTTCAGAACCTTTGCAGCCCATAACAAGAGGGTAAAATACTACCAATACTCTAATTTTTACAATAAAAATTGTGAAGGAAAAGCCATTAAGATCATCAAACTACAAGCAAGTCCGATACCAACACCGAAGCTTGTAATCCATAAATAAATCATCATAATTCTTCACATTTAAATTATATGATTACATTATCTTTCTCATGAGAGTAAAATATACATAAGGGAATGCACTTAGATTTGAAGGCATATCCAAGAATAAGAAACATCATCTGATAAATCATGAACAAGAGGGAACACTTCCAACTGGTGCTCCAATAACCTGTACGTCAGTCCCCAATGGCGGTGGCAACGCCTCCCTACCATGTGGACTCAAAAGAGGTCACCCCACCATTCTTGGAGGTAGTCACAATTCCCAAGTAGCAAACAACAAAAGGGTAACACATGACCAATGCTCACATCAGAAACAAAGCAAACATAGAGTACAACACACTAACCCAATTTCACTACATGAAGATGCACAAACCAAACATACTGGGAACTACTCATAACTACTGTGGCATAGAGTCCAAAAGTGCTGACCCAAAGGAATGTCATCAAGTGTGCTCAAAGGAATGGCACCACATGGAATTAGGTACATCTCTCCTATGGATGAGTAAATCTCAAACATGCCTGAATCAATGCCCTATAGACGAATAACTTAATGCCCTGTAGACAGATAGGCCTACTCATTTATCCAAACAAGGAATCCATAGAAAACATGCAATAAATGAAAAATCCACAATTTTCTATCATGTAAACCATTTAAAACAACCAAGCTAATATTTTTGAAGGATGACACGTTTAACAGCTAAATTCAATCATGAAATAGAGGCATGAAATTACATAAAATTTCAAAGTGCCTAGATTATAAATCAGACAAAGACCCAGTTCATATTTCAATGTTCCAAGATGGAAAAAACCATCAATTTTCAATTGTAAGACCCCTAGTATGGTGTTGTACTAGAAAACGTCATTGAAGGCAAGGTTCGGCAAACATGAAAAATAAGTGTCCGGATTAAAAATCGGACAAATACCCAGTTCATATTTTAACATGTCTACATGAAATCCAATATTATTTTAAATTTTTATCAGACAATTAAAGAGAAGCAAACAAAAACGTCATTTAGAAAGAGGGCACAAAATTTGGGCAAAATGGAAGTGCCTAGAATTGAAATCTGCCAAAGACCCAGTTGACATCTTGGCGATTATACATGAAATCCACCCTTTAATTTCATTTTTAGCAAAGGGATAAAGAGAAGCAATTAAAAAAACATTTCCAAAAAATTGGTCAAAAATGCAAAATATGGAAGAACCATGAATCAAATTTTACTCAACAACCCATTTCATGTATGTTAAAAATGTATAAAAATCAGTCATATCCAATGCGACAGAGCAGAAACTTGAGTCTAAAATAGCCAACATTCAAACCCCAAGCAATTACAAAAGGGAATGGAGGAGTTTCTCCAATTTTATGAGATAGAATTAACTCATATCAAAAAATGCTAGCCATCTAAGAAAGCACAAGTAAATACCCAAATTAACAGCCATACAACAATGAAGGAATAGAAAATTACCTCTATTCACCCTAGAACAAAAATGAAGAATTGCTCAAAGAAGAAGACATGGCCAAGCTCCAAAAATCTGACAATTAGCAAGAACAGGGATGTTGAATTCAATAATTTACTACCCAAAATTTTCTTCTCCCAAATCTTTCACAATCTTACAACTCCACCAAAATCATAGGGTTTCTTTCCCATGCCCAAAACAACTATTTCCTTCTTTCTTTCTCCAAAAGGATCCCCCAAAATGAAACTTTTCTCTCCTTTTATATTTTCTTTTCTAAAAGGATAGCTCCCTCCCAAGAAAAGAATAAAAGTATATATATATATATATATTCAAACAAGGTTCTCCCCTTTTATTAACTAACTCTTCAACACAATAAAATGAAATAAATCATTTTATTAAATAAACTATTAATGCTCACCAAGGCAATAAATTAAAATCACCAAATATACAAAGCTTTCCAAATAAGATTAACAAAATCATTTAAAATTTCCAAATGAAATATATCATTCTCTCAAATGATCAATAAAAATCATTTTAAAAAACATATTTAAATCTCATGAATAAAACCATTTAAATGTCCCATCAATAAAATACAATAAAAAGCCACATATGAAATCATGAAAAGGTGTCAAGGAAACCACATCAAGACACCAGAAACTAATTAAATATATATCCACATATAAAAGATTCATGAAACCATAACCAAACTACCTCAACAAGACATACAAGAAAATCACTTATGATAGAAGGGTGCTCTGGAAGTTATTGTTACGTAATCAGACGGTAAAACACCAACAAGGTAAACACTGCCCTAACAGGGTACAGTGGGCTAGGGTAGGGAAACATTTGGCCTGTGACTACCTCCAGTAACCACCATCGGGGAAGGTACACTCAAACTTATGAAGCCAGGTGGATCCAATACCTGGTACCTGCAACATACACCCAACAGAGTACCTATGCATATACACCTATACATAGCTGAAGCACATACTACATCCTAACTGTAGTTAGCTACCATATATATCAATTACTTGCATCATCATAACTAATCATAATAAACTTCCACTATAACAACAATATCTAACCTCATTATAATATCATTTAACATTTAAACTATCAAACCAAGATTTTAAAATACTATCTTACCAGCCTAGGTTTAGAGAGGTGTTACAAAGGAAAAACCTACAACCTCTAGACATAGGCAGAACAATACTAATGCAAACAAGGACAATACTAACAACATGATTACAATGCTTCCAAATACCAATGATCAACTACACAGTACAACAAAACTGACTTCTAATTGTCATACAGAGAGTGTCACACATCATTTTCTATGAGTTACCCTAGCTCAACCTTCCTAGGCTACCAGACCACCATCCTGGGTTACCCTAGCTTGCCTCTACCAACCACCGTATGCCCATACAAACTGTGCTTCTCATCTCATCTCAAGCCTTAATAAGCATATGAGTCATGAGAGAGGCATTCATTATCTTAATTAGTCAAAAAAATTCATTAATTCTTTTTAAGTTATCACTTACTTAAACCCTAAGTGAGTTACCCTACACCCCTCTCTGTGTCGGACCCCCACATAGAACCACTCTCCTATCGACAACACACAGTACAAAACCACAATTCAATGGGTAAAATAGATAAGACAACCACTCCAATCCAAGGAGGCAACATATAATGAAACCCACTCCAAACACTTGGAAGCAACAAATCACACAATCCACTCCCAACCTAAGGAGGCACAAATCCCCATTCGTGGAAACTAGGTAAATCACTGATAACACACCAAGCACTACCCAAAGGATTCAAAATAGGCTGACATAATTAAATCAACAACCCCATCCTATAAGGAACCTCTAGAAGACTTACTAACTCGATTAGCCCATTTTTTCCAATAGACATAATAGGAAAAACACAAGTTAATAGCGACTCAGGCAAATAAAACTTGTAATTTTTGAATTTCTTAAATCCAATTTAACAATAAAACTTGGTGCAATTATTTCTAATTCGAGACAATTTAAATTCATGAAGTAGAACAAATCATAACTAATTGTTTATCTCTATAATTCCCCCAATTACACATTATGTGAAAATAACTAGTCTGATCATAAATTCATTTGCAACCAAGAAATATTTAAACTATCATAAAATCGTATTCTTAAAAAAAATCATTTTATTTGAAATAGATAATCATTTCCATTAAAATAATTCCCTTATTAAATAACTACTTGGGCAGAAACATACATCTCCATCAATTAAATATTCATTTAAATAAGAAAATGTTTCTACATAAATTTAATATCTATTTCTCACGTTTAAATATTTGTCTACTTAACCATATGTACATTATCCAATTCTCTTAATTACACATACTGATCAAAACCCATTTTTTAAAATAAACTCATTTTATTATAAAATCAATATGTGCATCATAATAATAAAATAATCTTGAAATAATTATATTTAATTACAAATATATGTTTAAACATATAAACATTATTTAAATATATAATTATATTTTCAATTTAAATTCCAAAATCTTTTAATTGAATCCATTTATCCACTAATTAAATATGCAAATAAAAATATACATATATATGTTATATATAAAAAAATAAAAATTAAAAACATAAAAATATAAATATATAAATATATATATATTTATATATATACATTCATATAATGTATATTATGCATATATTATTAAATATATATATATATATATATATTATTAAATATATATATATATTATTAAATATATATATATATATATTATTAAATATATATATATAATATATTATATATAATATATATATATATAAATATAATTTATATTATAAAAATAAAAAATAAAATAAAAAAGAACAAAATATAAAATTAAAAATAGATTTTAATTTTTTTTAAAACAACAAACCCCACATAGACGGGACACCGCCCACCTATGGGAGTCTGCTCCGCAGCCTTCCCCATAGGGGGGGTGCACTGTGAAGGTAGCGCAACTTCCTGTGAAGGCAGTGGCGTTACCTCCATAGTCGCCTCCCTATGGGGGTGGCTATGGGAGAAGCCCCCTCCCCAAAACAAACACTATAAAAAAATAAATTATATATATATTTCTTTTTAATTTAGAATAAAACTCTCCTGCATCTGGTAATCTTCCAGAGTAGAAAAAAATAAATTTAGATTGCTTACAAAAATATAAGAATAAATAGTATATGTATATATCTTTATTCTCAAATATTTATATAAAAATATAAATCTAAATTTCCATTTTACAACTAAATTGGGAAAATTTTCCACATAAGTAATTACACAACAAAATCTCCAGTTTTCCACAGAGTTTTCTTTTCAAGAACTCATAGCAAGCTTTCAAAAATTTAAAATCTAAAACTTCTAAACAATAAAGCAGTAAAGAGCTTGTGTTTTGAAGTTTGAAGAGAATGAGATCTAGAGTTGAGCTTCCCTACAAAATCCAATCCTCCAAAATTTCTTCCAATTCTCCACTTCAAATCCAAAAATGTATGAAAACCAGAAAAACCTTCTTTCTTTTGACAGCCAATTTTCTTCAAGAATGAAAAAAATATCTCCCTTAGCTTTTCCCCCAATTCTAGTCAAACAAAAATCCCCCTATATTTTCTTCTTTTTTTCTTCCAATAAATATCTCCCTTTTTTCACAAATAATATTTTTTCAAAAAAAATAATATCTCTTAACAGTATAGATATTTTCCAACACTTAATCAACATTAAAATATCTTCCTCATGCATTTACAATATATTTTACTTCTCTTTAAAAAAATTAAAAATTAAAACAAAATTTAATTTCAAATAGATTTAAATCATTTAATCTATGCATTTTTCAAAAGAACTTTAACTATTTATTTTATTTAATCCATAACTATAATTTATTTAATCCACAAAATAAATCTAATTAATTAGTTGATTGACTTAAACAAATAAATTTAACCACTAAGATTAACTTGCTTTACCACATAAATGAAATTTACTTAATTACTTTATTCATTTAATAAAATAAATTTAATCAATAAATTAAATTACCTTACCAATTAAATTAAATAACAATTTAATCTAAAATACACAAGTTAACATTTCTACAGGTCTCATAAATATTAATTCCCACATATAATTTCCACTGATAATAAATGATCAAAACATCAAAGACGACATGACTCAACAACATACTAGACACAAACTGACGACACATATGACAAGGTTGTGGTTTGACAATGAAACTTCATTACTATCTCCCAATAAACAATATTGTTGGGATATGGACACGCTCAAACTTTTGAAACCAGGTGGAGACGATGTCTTGTACCTGCAATCCTGTAACCAAAATGAATGTTGTACATGGATAATCATAACAGTCACACCATGAAAAGAGATCACAGAATCACAGGGTGCTCACATGTGAGTGATGTAATCCCGTCCCCTTCACCTATACAATCACATCAATACTGACGAAGGTAAAGCATCATTAATCAATATTAACAACTATGCTAATCAAAAGCATAACATGAAACATAACATCCATATAATGCATCATCTCATCATAATAAAACATCCACATCGCTCTAAAGCTAGTGTTAATAAAACAATAATAAAGATCAAGGTCTATCATAGTAAAGTTATTGTTTAACAACATAAAAAAATCTAAACACATAATAGTACGACTAGAGGGGCACTACAAATTCACTAACCATATTGCCCTCATTCATACAATCATTCTATATTCCTTTCTCAACAATTCCTTGATTAGATTCTTCAAAATGAAATGATTCAAAAATAAAATTAAACATAGCCTTTCCAATGTTTAGTATAAAAAAATTGAAGACTTCATGCTTTAACTACATATAGATTGATGTAGATCATTTTCATTACCATTCCTACAATTTATAACATTATAAGATTTTTCACTAGCTAAAATGGAAGTTTCTAAATACTAAAATTGTATGTAATAATGATAACCATTTGAATATGAAGGAATATAATCCTCCTAATCACATGAAGAACTACTAGATTCATCCTTATCTTCCTCATACTACAAATTATAAATCTCAACATTTCTCCCAACACAAGATTGGATCTTGGAAACAATTTGGCTATCTCTTAAAGATTTTTTTGACCTAAAACTATAAAATTGGAATATTCAACTGGAGAAGATGAAAGATATACCTCTCATGGTTGTACATGATAACATCTCATGGATTCTTAATTAAAAATTTCTTCAGTCTAATTTTCTTTCTAAAATCCTCATAATGTCAAATTATTTTCAATCCTAATGGCTTCTTGTTTTGGAACTTCGAGGTCACATACCTTGTTTTTCTTCAAGAGGAGTTTGACTTTCAGATGAAATGCTGCAATAAAAATGGACAATTTTTTTTCTTATTTGGATGATTCTCATGAGGAATCTATACTAAATATTTGTTGAACTGGTTCATGAAATCTCTCATAGGCTCATCTTCTTTCTTTTGAATTTTGAAAAAGTGGCATAGTAGTGCACCCAAATCAACTGTTGGTTTGAATATTCCAAGAAATTTTTTCTTCAAGCTATCCTAGTTGGTGATGAACCCATCTTCCAAATACCAAAACTAGTTTGTAGTAGCTCCAGCCAGGGATTCAACAAATAATTAGAATAACACATTTTCTTCATTCACCCCCAAAACTCCACATGCTATGGTGAAGGCTTGAATGTGATCATCTGCAATCTGTGAATCTTTTCCATTAAATTTTGGAAAGTGCTTTCTCGAACTTGCAGGTAGAGATGAGTATTGAGGAAAAGATAAAGGTCCAAAATGACTTCTCCGTGGTTGAGGTGAAACCAATGCCATAATGCAAATTGGAAGAATATCAATGGGATTCTTCTACCAAATTTTTTCTTATGAGAACATTCCATATTACAATTTCACCAACCTCCATCCTCATGGAGATACCTTCAAATTTTAGAAGAAAGAAAGCACCAACACTTCGATTTGATCCTCAACGGAGTTGTTGAAAATCTATTGGTAAGCAAAGTGTACGCTCTTGAAAATGACGATATGAAGGACTTTTTAGATAGTACTAGTGATTAAAATCTATTACACAACCCTATTACCAAAATTTGATATCTATATGATTAGGTGGTTGAGTAAAATATGTTAATTAAGTGTATCTATTTTAGAAAACTACTTTGCTTAAGATAAAATAACTAGGAGGATTCATTTCATCCTCACTAATTGAGATAAAACCCCTTAGGTTGCATTTTCTCTTTTGTATATCTATATCTTAAATTATCACGCAATGTGATAACACTCTCAATTCTCCTTACAAGTCTTCGTTGCTATATTCTTCAAACTCATGAAAGCTCAAATGGTAGGAATGAACTTTTGTTAGTGGAAATATGAAATTACAATATATTTTTCTAGATACTGAGATTCAATTTGATTTTGATAATTTCCTAAGATGGAGAAAAAAAGAGCATTAGTTAGTCGTTTATCATTGAAAAGATGGAGACAAAACAAAAGCATCTACGGTTAGTTTGACAAAAGGGGGACATGAAGAAACTTCTATTAGTTATCCCAAAAACAGATTGGCTGGTCCATTTCCGTTTCCATTCCACCCCAAGGGTCAATGTATTCCGGCTGTAAAATAGGCAGTGTCTAGTGGAAAAGCGAAGAAAAATAAGGGTCTCCTTTTTACAGTTAATATGGATATTCCAGTGCTTTCTTGGTATTCTTTGCTCCTTCCCGCTTGTTCACTGTTATTGTTCTTGTTTTTATGGAGAAGGGAGAACGGGAGAAGGCCTCCTGGGCCTCCTGCTTGGCCTATTGTGGGAAACCTGTTTCAGCTGGGAAGAAGGGCGCACGAGTCTCCGTATGCCCTCTCTCTGCAATACGGCCCACTGATGAGTGTCCGTCTGGGAATGATACCAACAGTGGTGGTCTCCTCTCCTGCCATGTCGAAGGAGGTCCTTAAAACACACGACAACATCTTCTGTGGGCGGACAATGCCGGTCGCAAACAGAGCTCTTTCACATCTCAAGTCCTCGTTTGCTTGGGCTGAATGCGGACCTTACTGGCGCCATCTCCGTCGTATTTCGACGGTTGAGCTCTACAACAGCAAACGACTCGAAGCTCTGCAACATCTCAGAAGAGATCAAGTATTTCGCACGATTCGATTTGTTTTCCAAGACAAAGGAAAGGTTGTGGATATCGGGCGTACGGTGTTCTGCACGTCTCTGAATTTGTTGGGCAACGTGATTTTCAGCACAGGCGTCTTCGATCCGCACAATCCAGAGTCTGGGAGGCTCAGAGATAGCTTCTGCGAGCTCATGAAGGTCTCCGCAAAGCCCAATTTAGCCGACTATTTTCCGTTTCTCCGATTCTTCGACCTCCAGGGCGTGACCCGTGAGATGGGCAGGAGTTTGCAGGTATTGTACGACTTTACCGATACATTCATACAGAAAAGGCTCACACCCAGCGGCGAAAGCGTTAAGCGTAAGGAGCCGGAGAGGGATTTTCTGGATGTTCTGCTTGATTCCACAAGTAAAGATTTCACTCTCGTTGGTGTTCGAGCATTCATAGCTGTGAGTACTTACTACCGAAGGGACTAAAAGCAAATCTCCGCTATTTTACAGATCTCTAATTCTGCTCTCTGGTTTCAGGAATTTTTTATTGCAGGTACTGAAACGACCACTACAACAATAGAATGGGGCATGGCAGAATTCATTCGCAATCCACAGAAATTAGAGCGAGCCCGTCGAGAACTGGATTAAGACATTGGTTGCAACCGGAAAGTGGAGGAATCTGACTTAGATCGTCTGCCTTATCTCCATGCAGCCGTGAAAGAAACATACTGATTGCACACGACGGGTCCTCTGCTGCTCCCTCACAAAGCCACCACCCGCTGCGAGATTGGGGGATTTGTGATACCCAAGGACAGCCAGGTGTTGGTGAACATGTGGGCTATTGGGAGGGACCCTTCGGTTTGGAACAGTTCTGAAGAATTTATACCCGAGAGATTTTTGGAGGGCGAGAATACGAGGATAGAATACGGGGTACAAAACTTTGAGCTGATTCCATTCGGAGCGGGAAGAAGAATTTGTCCAGGGCTTCCACTGGCCAGCCGTATGGTTCATTTGGTTTTGGCTTCTTTACTTTATTCATTTGAGTGGAAACTTCCGGATGGTATGAGATGCGAGCAGATGGACATGACCGACGAGTTTGGAATTACTCTCAAGAAGGCTGTAGACTACAGCAATCCCCACACCAAGTCTCCCACATCATATATACTAGGGCTCCCCACAACTTCATATAATAAATCAATATAGTTTTGAATTGAGTTAAGGTGGAGATGAAATTATATTTGGGAATGAACACAGACATTTAGGATAATTGTGTAAGTCAACAAGACATGGACAAGAATAATAAATCATGTATGCTTTAGACTTAAGGTGGACATGGTAATAAGTATAATAAATTAAGGTTTTGTTTAGGTGGGAATTCATGTTGTGCAAAGAGCATAACGACATTTATATATATTGTTATTTGATCAAATATTGACATAAAAATAATTTTAGTTATGCTTTTAAATTTTTGTGTTGTTTTATTTGGGAATTTAAAATGCATTAAAATTTAGAACTATTTTTTGATGAGTCAAGTGGAAATTATAGTTAGAAGTAACTAGTTAAAATTCAATTATTTTCAATGACTCACGTAAAGGCCAAATTCTAAGGTAATTTAGTCCAGTCACAATGTCCTTAAAATTGTTGCAATTCTTTTGTTGTCTTTTAGAACTATTGTTCCATTCTCCTAAATTTGGCACTCCATATCAGGTTAGAGAAATAAATGTTCGAGACAAAAAATGTGAGAATTGAATTAAAAAAGAAAGAACAAATAAAGGTCAATTGATAGGAAAGGGAACACCATCACGTTTTATTTAGCATCTACTAAACATAGGGGTGTACTTCCTTGAGGTTTCAATAGGACAATTTAAAATAAATACAATATTATAAGTTAGGCTTTAACTAACCATGCCCTATTACAACCACGAATATACCAAATTGACCTCAAGTTATGCATATAGAAAATGATAGATTGCATATAACCAAATTTTCTAACCTAAATCTAGGTTATTGTGTCATAGCTAATTTTGGCCTAATATTTCGTTATCAAATTTGCATTTGAAAACCTTGTAGTCATTCAATTTATTTATTTCTTTTATATTGTAATATTACATTTATAACTTCTAATTTATGTATTTTGTATATATACCAACTAGTATATGGTATAGGTTTGCATTTTCAATGTATCGCTAGATGCTCGCATGGAAGGATGGTCTTGTAAAGTAAAAAATTACATACCCTTGTAATTTTATGCTCACTTTAGTTTTTAGTCCTTAGTATACTTGTATGCTCATTTCAACCATTGCATTAGACTTTTCCCTCTCATGGTTCTTCAGCCTTATTTTTTGTGTTTTTTTTGGTCAAAATTTGTGTTATCTTATGATTTTATAGCATCTCATTATTTTAGATCTCAAATTGACTATACATTGCTATAGTGCATGAATTTTCACATGATGCACTAGCATCTTATGGTAGTTTCTCATTTGATTGTATTTTTTAGTATTTTACTACTTGTCACCTTCCTAGTTTAATGATAACTACTCAAGATGAATTTTAATCACTCACAAACCTTTTCTTATTATATCTTCCTCTCATTTTGAATCCACCTTGATTTTTTGGTTAAAATCTATGTATCACATGCACATAAACACACATTAAGTCTTTCTTGCACTCCCTTATATTCTATAGTTTTCTACAAATTATTTGGCATTGGTTCCTCCTTATGAGAACACTAGCCTAGTTCTCTAATACTCTTATAGAATTAGTCCTATATTACTCATGTATTCTTCATCTTCTCAAGCTTCTGCTTGGGTGACATGTTTCTTATTTTATTGATACCTTTCACGTATTTTCATATTTAGTTCACCTTTCTTCTTATGCCCCTAAACACATCAAGACCCTCACATCTCTTTCACCTTTCCTTCTATTTTTCACCATGTTGCACAATCACAGCTCTTACCATTCCCAAACACACTTGAGATAGGGGCACTCCCACACACCATATTTTTATCTTTATCATTAACTACTATGAAGGTAAAATATCCAAAATAGGTGTTTGATCTGAAGGAAAACCCCTAAATACCTCCAACAATTTTATTATTATTTACAACTACAAATTTTATCAAGCGAATATATCTAACCTCTTAAGAATTTGAAGAAATATTTATTATCTCTTCAGTTTTTTTCTTCATTCTCATTGAATAAATTAGTTAAATATTTTATTTTCATACCTATTATATATCATCTACCTAGTATTTTTTTATTTTCTTACTTACCAAACCAATTTTTTTTTAAAGAAAGATTCAAATTTTAGATTTTATTTTGTATTCTAGTTGTATAAATGATAACATGAATTAAAAATGTCCAAATGAAATCTTAGCATTCTAGATAGTGACTTCATTTATTTAGAAATAGGTTCTTTTCTTCACCCTATCTATAATTTTGTAACCAATTTCTACAAATTTATTTTGATATTTAATAAATATTTTATTTAAATTTCCTCTATTATAGGTCTCTAGTATAACTCCCTTTACATTTATCAAAAATTGGATACAACATGTTATAGCATGAGCTATTAATTTGAGTTACATGTATGGGCATAACTCATTTTTGTGTAGTTCTCTACAAATGATTTTAAGATTGAGTCAACTTAATATTTGTAAGGGTTCAAAAAATATAAGAATAATATAGGGAGGGGAAACTAATAATAAAATGTAAATTTAAATATTTATTTTAATGGTTTGAGAGTGGTGATGACTATATAAAATATAGAAAATTGATGTATTAATCTTATCAAAAAATAAGTCAAACATAGGGCCTCATTCACAAGCACATTAAAAAATTCAAGAATGATAACTTAGCATACACTTGAAGACCATAATCCTTAGGAATGTACAAAGATATAAGTGCATACCTATATATTCATTAAGTACTCATAACAAAGTATAATTTAAAATTATTTAAGTGAACAAGATGTCTCCATATGGCGCATTTCAAATATTTATAAGTTACACTTTTACATAGTTTTACATATCACTATGAGGATTAACTAATTAGAAGGTTCCTTTCATTAAATTCATACTCTCTAGATAAGGAAAGGTTTTCATTACAAGAATTGTAGGTTGGGAAACACTGGATGTAATGAAACCTGCAACCCACAGAATATTGTAAAACCTTCCACATGTAACAACCCAATTGGTTAGTCACCCCTAAGGTCAATTTGATTAGTTTTATTTAACATGCCAACCCTTCACTAAAGTAAACATTTCCTATGTTTTCACTATGTGAGTAAATAAACTATGTAACAAGCCATTGTAATAAAAAAAATCATTTATTTATTGAGAACATATGAACAAAGATGTCATAACAATATACAACAAGGATTCCATTTCAATATAATAATTTCACAAATTACAATATTCAAAGAATGTACACAATTACACACATAGCTCAATAGAGCTTTAGAGCAATAGATATAAATAGTCTAGGAATCCTCCTTTCAAAACCTTGGTCTTTTCTCACCTACTGAGGAGAAGAAGCATCACTCATATGTGGTCCCTCACACATATATCAATGATAGATGGCCCTACCTTTCAATGAAGAGATTGGTTGAGGACCCTTTACAATAAATCACACTAAGCTTTATTGTTGTGCCGTGCATGAATAGTACTTGTAGCCCTACAATTTACAACTAGCATGCAATACATGGACATGGTGAATTGACAATGTATCCAAAGATAATCACACTACTTTGGCCAAAGTATTCTCACTCAATACTTTGAGTGATGGTCAACTATTCACTTACATTACTTAAGCTCATTTTGACTTAAGGTCACTATAATCTATGCATAGGTAATCCCTCCCATGGGTAAGCTTTAACCACCAAATTAACTTATCACCTTTAATACAAACTCTAGGGTATCTCTACTCATTAAGCAAAAGTACAAGTTCCCTCCCTTCAATGGACAATAATCCCAGTAGTAACCCACTAAATATCTAGCATAATCAAATAATATTAGCTATGAGTAACTCTTAAGCTACCCTTGTTTTGTCATATCTAGTATATTAATACCTATGAAAAACAATTCCTCCTATTATAGAGTAATTACAAGCACTTCAAAATAGTATATACAAATTCTAATTCCTTTTCAAAGCAATACTATTTTCCCCTAAATGCAAGTATTCACAATAGAATAATTAAATAAATCATGAAACATTAATTCAAAAGCTAAGATAAATAAAGGAAGTCTATCCTCATGCTCGTATTTACTTATCCAACCAACTGGTTGCAACTAAACTTTCCAAAACAATAACTAGCTTAGCCTTGATCTCTCAAGCAATACCACAATAAACCTCTATCTCACAAGTTGATAATATACTCACTCAATATGCTAAAATACTCTCACAAATACTCAAATATATCACTCTCAAAATATAATAGAAGAATGCATATAAGAAATGTAGATATATTGCACAAGAAAACTTATGGAATGCATCCCAAATGAGAGCTCAACTCAACTATTTATTTAGAGGAAAAGAGACTTCTCATCCTACAGAAAAGAAATTAGAATTCGCAGTAGCATACGTGTGCATATCAACTCACTCAACTCAGCTAAAAGGTGGCACACAAAAAAAGAGTGTACTCAACAAGGAATGTCAGAGATTGACTTCTTAAGTTGATAGCAATAGAAGACTATTTCAAACAACACATGCTCAAAAGGTGACATATAAATTGTTCTCCAAATGTACTTCTATAGCAATGGGAACTTCTTAATATGGCACAGAACAAGAAGCCTATTCACCTTATAAGTTGGTGTGGATTTTTCCCTTTAAATAGGTCCATTCTCAATTTACAACACTTACACATAGTCAACTTAGTCCATAGTGAGTCACTTTGTCTGATAATCAGCTTTAACTAATTCATTGACTTGTTGTAACTTATTCCCTCTTTATTTGCTATTGATATTTATTTCATGATAAGGTGTCTCAGATATTTGCAGTTTTACTAAGTCAAAGATATAGCATCGACTAAGAAAAATCCTCCTTATGGACTTTAACTACCCTGTATCTATGGCATTTTAATCAATATTTACTCATTAAGTTTATATATAATAGATGTCTTTTAATAGATTTATATGTAATATACATTTGTCCCAAGATAAATATATAAATCAGCTTCCAAGTTGATTATTTAAGTCGGCCTTCAAACATTATATATGTTTATATAAATCGATCTCTAAGCATATACTATATATAATACACACACACATACACACATATATACTTATATATGGGTGTGTGTGTGTGTATAATATTGAACCATAGATTTTAGGAGGTGTGGAATGCTATGACTCTCTTTTGCTTAATTAATATCTTTCACCTAATGAAAAAGATATAGATCCCACACCCAAAAATCTAGGTGGTTCACTCAAAATAGTGTATGTATGATGAAATTATGACTAAATGTAATGATCTATATGTAGAAAACTAGTAAAATATATTCATTATTAAGTGAAAACTATTCAAATGCAACTTGTTGGATAACACATTGTGTAATGCAAAAACACCTAGAAATGAATGCAAATTGCAACATAAATGGATGAAATTGAAAGTGTGCACCTGCGATATTGATGAAGACTGAAAATGACTTCTAGAATGTTGCTGATTCTAATTTTTAGGCTTGGTGGGACTCATTTACCATTCTCGATGAATTAGTCCCAGATCTGTGAAATTGTTTCGAAGCCTATTTCAGATAAATGGGTATCCAAAAATGTAGAAAAAAAAATTAGGTTTGGCAATGGGACACATTCACCACCCATGGTGAATGAGTCCACTTTTGAATTTCTAAAGATTCAAAGGTGGAAATAGGAGCTTTCAGTCTACACTTTTTGCTTCTTCAATTGTTCGCTTCTGAAACTATTAAAATTGGGTCAAAAGGTGACTTTTTGTGGGTATTTTGACTTATCCAATGAAGAGATGACTTGAATAGCTTTGCAATGTAATATTCAATGATTTCTAAGCCTCCAATATGACTAAACCTAGAAACACACAAGACAAGAAAGAAAAATGTTGGATGCTAGGGCATGGGGGTTTGCCTTGGTAGAACCCCTTTATAGGTAATTAAACCAAAATGATGAAAAAATGTAATGAAGCATGAAATAATGAAGTCAACACCTTTCAATCATGTTTGATCTTGAATTTCTATAGCAAACCATGAAGAATCTTCCCTTGAATATCCTTGGAAGCTATCTTGATGATTTGCAAATATGAAACCCTAACTTGCTTGACTTGATAGAGAAGATAGTTAATGAATGAATGATGAGAGATGTGTGAATGAGTTAGAAGATGTAAATTAGGGTTTAGAGACTTGATTTTATAGGAAATTCAACTTATTTACCTATCAATTGAATCCCGAAGGTCGACATGAAAGAATAATAAACTTAAATTCTAAAATTTCCCACTCAAAAGTAAAAAATGGCCCAAATGGGACGCATTCGCCACCTTGGAAGAATTAGTCCTACTTGGCAGGGACTTATTCACCACAGGTGGTGAATTAGTCCTAGTGAGGCCCATTTGCCAACTAGGATTCTAGGAAAAAGGAAATAAGGTTTATATGATGACTTTGTTGGGAATTTCATCATATATTTCCTTGGGATGCACAATATGGGGTCATAAGGGCCTATTAATGATGATGTGAAGGTCAATTATGGATTGAGACACAAAATTCAATGTGAAAGTGTGATTAAATACACTTTACAACACTAAAATGAGGTCCACATAGCCTAGGAAGGAACAACATCTAACCATTCTCGATGAATTAGTCCCAGATTTGTGAAATTGTTTCGAAGCCTATTTCAGATAAATTGGTATCCAAAAATGTAGAAAAAAAAATTAGGTTTGGCAGTGGGACACATTCACCACCCATGGTGAATGAGTCCACTTTTGAATTTCTAAAGATTCAAAGGTGGAAATAGGAGCTTTCAGTCTACACTTTTTGCTTCTTCAATTGTTCGCTTCTGAAACTATTAAATTTGGGTCAAAAGGTGACTTTTTGTGGGTATTTTGACTTATCCAATGAAGAGATGACTTGAATAGCTTTGCAATGTAATATTCAATGATTTCTAAGCCTCCAATATGACTAAACCTAGAAACACACAAGACAAGAAAGAAAAATGTTGGATGCTAGGGCATGGGGGTTTGCCTTGGTAGAACCCCTTTATAGGTAATTAAACCAAAAAGATGAAAAAATGTAATGAAGCATGAAATAATGAAGTCAACACCTTTCCATCATGTTTGATCTTGAATTTCTATAGCAAACCATGAAGAATCTTCCCTTGAATATCCTTGGAAGCTATCTTGATGATTTGCAAATATGAAACCCTAACTTGCTTGACTTGATAGAGAAGATAGTTAATGAATGAATGATGAGAGATGTGTGAATGAGTTAGAAGATGTAAATTAGGGTTTAGAGACTTGATTTTATAGGAAATTCAACTTATTCACCTATCAATTGAATCACTAAGGTCGACATGAAAGAATAATAAACTTAAATTCTAAAATTTCCCACTCAAAAGTAAAAAATGGCCCAAATGGGACGCATTCGCCACCTTGGAGGAATTAGTCCTACTTGGCAGGGACTTATTAACCACAGGTGGTGAATTAGTCCTAGTGAGGCCCATTTGCCAACTAGGATTCTAGGAAAAAGGAAATAAGGTTTATCTGATGACTTTGTTGGGAATTTCATCATATATTTCCTTGGGATGCACAATATGGGGTCATAAGGGCCTATTAATGATGATGTGAAGGTCAATTATGGATTGAGACACAAAATTCAATGTGAAAGTGTGATTAAATACACTTTACAACACTAAAATGAGGTCCACATAGCCTAGGAAGGCACAAAATCTAACCATTCTCGATGAATTAGTCCCAGATCTGTGAAATTGTTTCGAAGCCTATTTCAGATAAATGGGTATCCAAAAATGTAGAAAAAAAAATTAGGTTTGGTAGTGGGACACATTCACCACCCATGGTGAATGAGTCCACTTTTGAATTTCTAAAGATTCAAAGGTGGAAATAGGAGCTTTCAGTCTACACTTTTTGCTTCTTCAATTGTTCGCTTTTGAAACTATTAAATTTGGGTCAAAAGGTGACTTTTTGTGGGTATTTTGACTTATCCAATGAAGAGATAACTTGAATAGCTTTGCAATGTAATATTCAATGATTTCTAAGCCTCCAATATGACTAAACCTAGAAACACACAAGACAAGAAAGAAAAATGTTGGATGCTAGGGCATGGGGGTTTGCCTTGGTAGAACCCCTTTATAGGTAATTAAACCAAAATGATGAAAAAATGTAATGAAGCATGAAATAATGAAGTCAACACCTTTCCATCATGTTTGATCTTGAATTTCTATAGCAAACCATGAAGAATCTTCCCTTGAATATCCTTGGAAGCTATCTTGATGATTTGCAAATATGAAACCCTAACTTGCTTGACTTGATAGAGAAGATAGTTAATGAATGAATGATGAGAGATGTGTGAATGAGTTAGAAGATGTAAATTAGGGTTTAGAGACTTGATTTTATAGGAAATTCAACTTATTCACCTATCAATTGAATCCCTAAGGTTGACATGAAAGAATAATAAACTTAAATTCTAAAATTTCCCACTCAAAAGTAAAAAATGGCCCAAATGGGATGCATTGGCCACCTTGGAAGAATTAGTCCTACTTGGTAGGGACTTATTCACCACAAGTGGTGAATTAGTCCTAGTGAGGCCCATTTTCCAACTAGGATTCTAGGAAAAAGGAAATAAGGTTTATATGATGACTTTGTTGGGAATTTCATCATATATTTCCTTGGGATGCACAAATGGGGTCATAAGGGCCTATTAATGATGATGTGAAGGTCAATTATGGATTGAGAAACAAAATTCAATGTGAAAGTGTGATTAAATACACTTTACAACACTAAAATGAGGTCCACATAGCCTAGGAAGGCACAACATCTAACTATTCTCGATGAATTAGTCCCAGATCTGTGAAATTGTTTCGAAGCCTATTTCAGATAAATGGGTATCCAAAAATGTAGAAAAAAAAAATAGGTTTGGCAGTGGGACACATTCACCACCCATGGTGAATGAGTCCACTTTTGAATTTATAAAGATTCAAAGGTGGAAATAGGAGCTTTCAGTCTACACTTTTTGCTTCTTCAACTGTTCGCTTCTAAAACTATTAAATTTGGGTCAAAAGGTGACTTTTTGTGGGTATTTTGACTTATCCAATGAAGAGATGACTTGAATAGCTTTGCAATGTAATATTCAATGATTTCTAAGCCTCCAATATGTCTAAACCTAGAAACACACAAGACAAGAAAGAAAAATGTTGGATGCTAGGGCATGGGGGTTTGCCTTGGTAGAACCCCTTTATAGGTAATTAAACCAAAATGATGAAAAAATGTAATGAAGCATGAAATAATGAAGTCAACACCTTTCCATCATGTTTGATCTTGAATTTATATAGCAAACCATGAAGAATCTTCCCTTGAATATCCTTGGAAGCTATCTTGATGATTTGCAAATATGAAACCCTAACTTGCTTGACTTGATAGAGAAGATAGTTAATGAATGAATGATGAGAGATGTGTGAATGAGTTAGAAGATGTAAATTAGGGTTTAGATACTTGATTTTATAGTAAATTCAACTTATTCACCTATCAATTGAATCCCTAAGGTCGACATGAAAGAATAATAAACTTAAATTCCAAAATTTCCCACTCTAAAGTAAAAAATGGCCCAAATGGGACGCATTCGCCACCTTGGAAGAATTAGTCCTACTTGGCAGGGACTTATTCACCACAGGTGGTGAATTAGTCCTAGTGAGGCCCATTTACCAACTAGGATTCTAGGAAAAAGGAAATAAGGTTTATATGATGACTTTGTTGGGAATTTCATCATATATTTCCTTGGGATGCACAATATGGGGTCATAAGGGCCTATTAATGATGATGTGAAGGTCAATTATGGATTGAGACACAAAATTCAATGTGAAAGTGTGATTAAATACACTTTACAACACTAAAATGAGGTCCACATAGCCTAGGAAGGCACAACATCTAATGTGAATGTGTACAACACATTACAACACTAGATTAAAGTTAAATTTAGTTCACAAGCCTTGTAGATTGATTTTAATATGCAATTAAATACATTTTATAATGTTGAATTAAGGGAGAATGGGTTTATGAAGTTTAGAAAAGTGTGAAAGTCTTTTACAACACTTTACAACACCTTTACATTAAATCGTTAAATGCATTTGAAAGGGTACAAGACCTAGTGTGGATGTGAAAAACACCTCACAACACCAAATCAAGGCTTATTAAGTCCAATTTATCATTAATTATTCCCCAAATCAAGCAAATTGCCTTTTTTTTCTATGGTACATTTAGCCCCCACTTTAGTGAGAGGAGGAACTTGCTTCAAAATCACACTAAAGTAGACATTCAAGAGATGTTCGATTGTACCAATGCAGATGACAAAGGATAAAAAAGATCAAAGGAGGTTGTGCAAGCCCCCAGGATCCAAGATTCAAAGTCAAATCAACATAAGCGCAAAAGTACATATATAAGGTGAAAGACATGCAGTGAAACAAGATACACGATCATGCAATGGCAAGAACTAGAAGTAAGAGAAAAATGAAAATGAAAAGGTGGATCAAGCTTCGATCATTTGTCAAGCTAGTTGTGGATCAGATCTAGGCTGTTTTTCCAAAAAAGAAAATGCATACTCACTCTGGGGTGATGAAACTCTTGGTTGTCCACTTGGTGAGAAAGCCCAAAAGGTGAGAAACATAAGCTCAGCTAGTATGTACTCACAAACACATAGGTGGCTATGGGGAAATTCATGCCTTAGAATGGGCTTCTTGCTTAACCATACCAAATTTATACCTCCTGATAACTTTAATAAAGTGCCACAAAGGAAAATGACTTTTGAGCTTTATGAAGTAAGAAAAAAATTGTATGCTTGACACTCATAGACATTGTAAGTGGTGTAAGGAATGTTCAAAGGGATTTTGCTTAGTTTTTGCAATCTCTCCTCTTAGGGAACAACATGCTTAATATTTCCAAGAGAGGATGTGTGCAAACATTCTAATCTTGTTTCCAAGAGAGTACAAGTGCAAGGTCTCATCCCAGGGAACATTGTACCTAATGCTTCCAAGAGAGGGAATCACAAGAAAAATAAACTTGCACAATGAAATGTGAGAGGTGATGTATTCCCCCACTTTAAAGTAGTTGTGAACACTAGTAATGTGAACAATTGCTTTAAAGTAGAAGAAGAGGTCATGAGAGCTTACTCAGAAAGCCCTATGCCAAGTCATATTTTTCTCATAAGCTACATCATGAAAAGGGTTATTATGTCACGTGTGAGCCAACTTAAGGCATGTCATCCACATCCCAAGGTTTCTCTTATATAGTCATGAAAGGTTAACAAGTAGCCAAAGGAGGAAACACCAAGTGATATATGAGGTCAAGGCTACATAACCCCTTGCCCCCACTTAGTGTAGGACAAAGGTGAGCCAAAATGGTTGGCATGATGCAAGGTAAAGTGAAAATCAATATCAATTAGAGGAATTAGGTTCCCCCATAGAGGGAAGCATACCAAACTCCTTAATATTTTGGATTTTACAACTCAAAGCCTTGCATTCATTAGTGGAATGACCATGAACTCTATGATATGCACAAAATGAAGTCTTGTAATAGCATTTCTTTCAAGTTCATGGAGGGAGAGAGATCAAGTGATCTTGGAGGAGTTTTGACAAGATACCCTCATGATTAATGCTAGAAGGTGGTCCTATGGTTTGTGACAAGGAAACTTCTTGCTTCTAAGATGTACAAGATGTGATACTTATGCAAGACTATTTTATATTGTAACATTTTGGGCTCTCCTAAACATGAGGGGGTAAAATATGATGAATTTAATTCATGAGTGTGTTGTGGGATGAAATTGACATTAAGAAAAGGTGTATTTGTTTATTTCATGTTTTGTAAAGGATGATTTTCAACATCACTAGTGTCAATGAGTTTGGGATGTGCGACTGTTAGGATTGGTTTAGGAGAATGTTTTGTGAGAGTGTTGATGTTGAGTGATAGGATCGATAGGGTTGTGGATACCTTGTTCGTTAGCACCACATCCTTTTCCACTATATCCAAGTTGTTTCATAAGTTCATAACCTTGTCCATAAATTTTTTTCATTGCTTTTGAAGTTGGTGGTTGTTCGTGATTAAGTGCTTCAAATTTTGTTGTGCAATTTGCTTATTTTTCTAAAGTGGTTGAGGTGGATGCTCTTGAAAGGTCATCTAAAATTTGTGTTGACATTACCACTGTTTCTTTTCCCTTATTTGAATCTTTGCACGAATGATTTCGTACTCGCCCATGAAGTCATGTTCAAAATCCAAGGAACCCCAATCATCTTCTAAAAGCTTCGTGACTTGTTCAATATGTTGTTTTTCTTTTTGTTGAATGGGTGCCACTTCTGTGGTTGGTGTTAATGTGTTCAAGGGGTTCTTTTTGGTTTTCTCAAGTTGCAAGAAACTATAAGGCTCATGATCAGCATCGAGTGTGCACACATTGCTGTTATAGATATATTTCATTTTTTGATGAAGAGTGGAAGGTACACCATTCATTGCATGAATCCATGGCCTACCTAGAAGAAGGTTATATGAAAGATCATGAGGCATAACTTGGATCAATGTGTTTAATGTGACTTCTCCAACTATAATAGGTAAAGTGATCACAACAAGCGGTGTCTTTTCGACATTGTTGAAGCCCTTAATAGATAAAGAATTGGGTTGAATTTTTGACTTATCCACATGAAGCCTATCTAAAAGGCTTATGCTACACACATTAAGGGATGAGAAATTTTCAATAAGGGTTCTCTTTATCCCTAAATGATTGTATTGAGCAATGATCATGAAAGCTTCATTTTATTTTATTTTGAACTTCCAAAGGGGGGAGTTTACCTTGGTGGAAAACAATGTTAGCATTTATTCCTTGGATCATGGTTGCTATTTCAGTTGGTTGCACATTAGAAGGGACAGGAACTTGTTGTAAGGCTGCTTGGATCATGTTGTGATAGTGAGGGGATGCTTGAATAAGGTCCCATAAAGATATCTTAGCAGGAGTATTCTTTATTTGTTCAACAAGATTGTACTCCTTTCCACTAGGAAGACCTGGGAAGATGGGTTTTGATAGAATTGGATTAGTAAAAGGTAAAGGTATTGGGGTTGGTTCAAGTGGTTCCAAATTATTGTGAGTGTTATATGTATGAGAAATGATATTATGACTCAGTTGTTGTGGCACATTACTCAGAGTTGGGTAAAGAGTAAACTCAGGTTTAGGTGGGGGTGGAGTTTTATGTTATGGTGGGTAAAGGATGAGCTGAGGTTGAATAATATTAACATCCCTTGGCGAATGAGATTTTAATATGGGCTTTTCATGGCCATGTAAGGGCATAATATTGTTATTTTCAATGTTATCCTTGTCATGTATCATGATATCCTCTCTAGAAGGAGAGTTTTTAGAAGAATGGCAAATCAAATGTTCTTGACATTCATGGATTGGTTCTTCTAAAATGATTTCATCACAAGTAGGGGAATGATCACTAGTTGAGCTTTCTTGCTCAAGAAGACTTTTTCTAGGTGAAGGGGGGAAAATAAGATACTCATGACCATCATCAATTATGTTTTCTAACAAAGTATCTTCTTCACAACTAGGAGAGATACTAGGAGAGGGACAAATGTATTGTCATGATTACTTTTGGTTATGTTAGGTTGGTTGTGAATGTTTTGTCCACAAAGAGAGGTAAAAGGAGAGAAACAACTAGGATTCTACAAAACTCTCATTAATTGATTATTTTACTAAAATATCTTTGTCACCAAGAGGAGAGATATTATGAGAAGAAAAAGTATGATCATTAGGAGTTGCCCAAGTTGTAGTCTTTTTCACTAAAATACTCTCAAAAGGAGGGGATAGGAAATGTTTCTTAATATGTCTAAATATGTAAGGAACTAGAAGTGTTTGAATAAGAATACAAAGAACATGTAACCATTTCATGCAATATTTTAGCAATATGAACATTATATATGCAAAGATACAAAACACTTTTATGCAATGTATGCAACACCTTAAGAATGTAAACAATGTATATGCAAGAATGAAAAGAAATTTTACCAAACTTATGCAAATTTTCATGAATAGAAATATTGTGTAAGAAAAATTGAACAATAATTTTATCGATGTTATACAAAATTTCAGAAATGTAAGCATTTTCAGATGTAAGGATGTTTGCAATTAGAGTGATTTGAAGAATAATAGTCTAAAATGATATTTTTGAGCTAGACGCATAAAACAAATGTTCTCTAAAATTTCAAGACTTATACTATATGATACTAGGAGTCTTACGAAGCATATAAATGAGGTTTTTAATGCTATAATAGTTAGTCAAAAATATGGATAGAGACTGATTCGCCTAGCATTGCGAATGAGTCCAAGTAAGGGTTTTTTACAAAATTGTCAAAAAATTTGAATTATTTTTTATGTGCTTGATATTGTAAGATCTATACTTAAGATGAAAGTGGAAAATTTTACAAAATTTCAATGATTTTAGATGCCAAAAATTTAATCTACATGCACTTGTCATGAATGCAAAATTTGAAACCTAGCATGCAAATTGGTCTATCCAAACCCTAATGCAAAGTCAAAGCAAGCTAGATCTATGATGGAATCCAAATTAGACAAAAAAGTATTTAAAAAGTGGGTTCACCAAAATGAATCATAGATTTTAGGAGGTCTGGAATGCTATGACTCTCTTTTGCTCAATTAGGGTATTTCACCTAATGAAAAAGAGATATATTGCACATGCAAAATTTAGGTGGTTCACTCAAACTTGTGTATGTATGATGAAATTATGACTAAATGAAATGATATATATGTATAAAAATAGTAAAAGGTATTGATTATTAAGTGAAAACTATTGAAATGTAGCTTATTGGAAAACACATTATGTAATGTAAAAACACCTAGAAATGAGCACAAATTGCAATAGAAATGGATGAAAGTGAAAGGGTGCACTTGAGATATTGATGAAGACTAGAAATGACTTCTATAATGTTGTTGATCCTAATTTTTAGGCATGGTGGGACTCATTTGCTATTCTAGAAAAATTAGTCCTAGATTTGTGAAACTGTTCTAGAGCCCGTTTCAAACAAATGGGTATCCAAAAATGTAGAAAACCAAAATTAGGTCTAGTAGTGGGACTCATTTGAAACCCATGGTGAATGAGTCCACTTTTGAATTTCTAAATATTCAAAGGTGGACATAGGATCCTTCGGTCTGCACTTTGTGTTTCTTCAAGTGTCTGATTCTGAAACTATCAAATTCTAGTTTAAAGGTGACTTTTTATGGGTATTTTGACTTATCTAATGAAGAGATGACTTGAACAACTTCGAAATGCAATAGTCAATGATTTCTAAGCCTCCAAGATGTCTAAATCTACAAACACACAAGACAAGAAAGAGAAATGTTGGATGTTAGGGAATGGGGGTTGGCCTTGGTCAAACCCCTTTATTGGTAATTAAACCAAAATGATGAAAGAATGTAATGAAGCATGAAACATTGAAGTCAATACCTTTCCATGACATTTGATCTTGATGTTCTACAACAAAACATGAAGAATCTACCCTTGAATGTCCTTGGAAGCTATCTTGATGACTTGTAATGATGAAACCCTAACTTGCTTGACTTGATAGAGAAGATAGATGATGAATGAATGATGAAAGATTTGTGAATGAGTTAGGATATGTAAATTAGGGTTCAGAGACTTTATTTTATAGTAAATTCACCTATAAATTAGATCCCTAAGGTCGACATGAAAGAATAATAAACTTAACTTCCAAAATTTCTTGCTCAAAAGTCAAAAATGGCCCAAATGGGACTCATTCACCACCTTGGGTGAATCGGTCCCACCTAGCAGGGACTCATTCACCACAGGTGATGAATTAGTGCCGATGGGGCCCATTTGCTAGCTAGGATGCTAGGAAATAAAGAAATAAGCCTTATATGATGACTTTGTTGGGTATTTCATTAGATATTACCTCAAGATGAACAATATGGGATCATAAGGGCTTATTAATGATTATGTGAAGGTGAATTAGGGCTTGGTATGTAGAATTCAAAGTGAAAATGTGATTAAATACACTTTACAACACTAAAATGAGGTCCAGATAGCATAGGAAGGAACGACATCCAATGTAAATGTGTAAAACACATTAGAACACTAGATTAAAGTTAAATTTAGTTCACAAGCCTTCTAGATTGATGTGAAGATGCAATTAAATACATTTTATCATGTTGAATTAAGGGAGGATGGATTTATTAAGTCTATAAAATCCTGAAAGTCTTTTACAACACCTTTATAAGACATCGTTAAATGCATTTGAAAGGGTACAAGACCTAGTGTGGATGTTAAAAACACCTAACAAGACCAAATCAAGGCCTTATTAAGTCCAATTTATATGTTTATATATATATGTTTATATATATGGTAATATATCATAATATATGTATATATATATATATATCTTTTTAATAGAGTATGCATTATTTTGAAATACTAAATACTAATGAATACAAACAAGATTAATTTCACATAGTAATAATAAATTATATCGATTGTGTACATACACACACATATATATATGTACGTATGTATACAAACAAGATTACTTTCAAATGTGTTCCTCTATGTACATATATATGTATACATATAACGATAAATTCATATGGGCATGTTTATTTTCCATCATATGCATGTATTGATACATATATACATATGGATATATGCACATATTTTATTGCAGTGTAGAAAAATGTTGGCCATTACATTGTCACAATTTTTTTGCCCCTTGTGAACTAAATAAACCTAATTTATGACACAATTTGGGATGGTTAACATTAAAATGGATCTAATGTCACCTCGATCTAGTGTTGTGATTTACTTTACACATTCACATTGGATTTAGGGACCTTTTAAACTAAATTGACCTACTTAAATTTCCTTAATTTAATGTTGTAAAGTGTATTTATTTACACCTTCACATTAAGTCCTTGGACCTTATGAACTAAATGAACTTAATTATACATTATTTAGAGTGTTGTAAAGTTTCGTACTGTGCTTTCATACTAATCTAGGGTTTCATTAATAAATTGGGCTTCTTTATGCCTTAATTAGCCTAATTTTGCATCCACAAGCCTTGATTGATGCATCTTTTTGAGGATAATACTGACATAAACCAACATCCAATCATAATTCAAGTTCTTTTAGGTTGTGTGGCCCAAATTTAGTGATATAGGACTCATATGACACCTTGGGCATATGAGTCCCACCTAAGGTTTTTGGTCCCAATCTTGATTTTGCATCATTCTAATAATTTTTGGAAAATGTGTTCCATAGTTTAACCTAATGTGACTCATACGCCACTTTTGGAATATGAGTCCCATGTGGCCAAAAATCAAATTTAATTCAAATACTCGGTGGTATTTTATCCTCCTAGATCTGATGTCGACTTGTAGTGTTGTAATTTTGGGAAATTTGGGATAAACAAGTATAAATACAAGGCTATTTCACTCATTTTTCATCTAATAAGCTAAGACTTTCAACAGAGCATTCATAATAGCAAGTTTATGATTACAAGAGTTTACAAGGCTTCAAAAGAGCATTCAAAAACATTCCTAAAGCATTCAAGGGTAGATTTCTTCATCAATTGTTGCAGCAATTAAAGATCCATTATCAAGTCAAGATCATTAAGCATCAAGTGTTTTGTTGAGCTAGTGTTGTGATGTAGCATTGAAGATACATTTGCAAGCATATTTTTTGTGCCATAAAAAAATGGTCCCTTATCATTTTCATGGCCTTTTAGGTCTTGTTTCATGGTGTTGGAACTATGTTGCTTAAATTTTAATTTTTATCACGGCTTGAACATGCTTATTTAGGTACTAAAACTCAAAGAACGATGTCTTTTGAAGGTATTGTGAAGTGTTGTAAGACATTTCTACATTCTTCTAGACTCTATTTAATGAAATTTACCTAAAAACCACCTTTTCACACATCAAGTCATATTTTGAGGTGTTGTAAAGTCTTGTAACAAGCTTTTACACTCTTTTAGGCATATCTTCACTATTTACACCCTTCTTATGCTTCATTTGGTCTCTTTATGCCATCATAAGTTGTAATTAAGTGTATTTTTGCATATTATCCTGACAAACAACATTAAACACAACATTTTTCTCAAAAATTGTTTTTAGGTCCTATGTGGGACCCATTTGCCATGGGTGGCGAATGAGTCCCCCTTAGCCCCAAATTCAAAATATTTCAAATTTCTTTTTAAGATTATATTCAAAATCACTTGATGTCAACCTATCATGAGGTACACATGAATAATAAATCACAAGAATTGTATAAATAAGTGATTTTCACCTCATTTTAACCCCCCATTCATCAAGTTCACTTATCCACCTATTCACTTAAGCATTCAAGCATTCTACAACATCTTTTCTAGCACTTTGAAGTAGTTATTGGCATTACTTTAGACTTGCATCATCAAGAGTTAGGTGAGTTGATAACAATTGCATATTATTAGTTTATCTTTCTATTTCATTACGTTGTCTTTTCAAGGGTTTAATTACGAAAAGTGTGGTTTGACCAAGGAAAACCCCTATTCACTAACCCGTAATAATTTTTCCCCTTTTGCTTGTTTGTTTGCAGCCCTTTGCTTGCATGTTTGGCAGGTTATTAAGTGTTGAACAATGGTTTTCAAGTCAACTTTAGTCAAAATCAAGCCTAGAGAGAGTTATTTTTCTATTTTCTGTAGATTTGACTTTGACAACCCAACAAGTAAATATTCTTAGATTTGATGTTACAGAGTTGTCTCCTATTTTTTTAGGAATTTAGGGGAGGAATAATTCACCAAATATGGTGAATGAGTCCCACCTTAGGACTGGAAACTTGATTTTTGTCAGATATTAGATCTCGACAGACAGAAACAAACTCCCAACAGTTTTTCACCAGTAGGTGGACTGATTTGCCACCCTAGGCGAATGAGTCCCATTGTGAAAAATTAGTGAATTTCACTAGCATCTAGAACACTCTAGAAATCTAAAACTTCACCCAAGTGCACTTAGATTAATCCTTGTACTTTTGTTATGCATAATTTCTTCATTTACATAGTTGTTTGCATATCATAATGTGTTTTCAAACATAGTTGTAACTACACTTTTGCATTCATTTTCAGTCACCTAGATTAATCTATGGCATTTAGTTAACTTTTTTCATCACATCACATCACACACATCCTAATTTGAGTGATACATAAGCATTTTTGGCCCTATCTATCCTTTTAGGTGAAACACCCTAAAAGTGCAAGAATAGTCCATAGGGTCCCAAAAATCTATGTTTCATTTTGGTGAACGTGAATTTTGAACACTTTGAATTTATGATTGAATTCACATATTACATATAAATTTCCATTTGCATTAGCATTCAACTAATATTTTGATTTGTTATTGCATTCTAGGACTTTTCATTTTGCATTAGTCAAAACTTCATCTAGATTTCATTTTGCGTTAAATCCGATTCACAAAATTCAAAATCTGCATTTTGTATCTAAAAATTGCATATTGTATAGCATTTAAATCATGCTAAAATTTCTTTAAAATGTTACAAAACTTCATAATGGGACTCATTTTCCACCTAGGGTGAATCAGTCCCTCTGCACTTGTTAAACGACATTTTTAGAAATTTTTTTCCATTTGTCTGCATTTCTATTTTTTGTAGTTATATTTTCATTACAGTTAGCAACATTTTTGTTATTTTCATTCCAAGCTCTTAGATTAGCTTGCATTGGCCTTCACTCCTCCTTTTTGGTACTTGCATGAGTATTTGGTGCCACATTGATATTACTTTAGTGAGATGAAGTTCTAGACTCATGGAATCCCACGATAGCACTTTTGTTGTAGACCTTGGGATCTCACGAGCTCCTACTCCTACTATGGAAAATGGTGCATTAGGCCCTAACAATACCACTTACATACCTTCACCTTTCCATCCAATGAATGTTGACAACCAAACCAATTCCCTCTCATAAGAAAAGGTCATTAATATTTAGGACTTGACACATTTACAACAAGACTTGTCACATGAAAACATTTCCACAACTGCCATACCTGTCATTGAGAATCTTCATCATTTGATTGAAAGTGATGATGGCTTGTAAGTGATGAAGAAAATTGTTGAGATTTACAATAAACATTCCTCTTTAAACATCCAATCCAAAACCATTCCTATAAGTAAAGGAGCATTTAAGTTCCTCCCCATTCAACCATTGCCTCCATCCCAACTTATACCAATCTGCAAGTCCATACAACTATTTATTAGGCTACTTCTTTCCCAATCTCCACTAGCATTCCTACTTCCTTTGTGGCATCGCAAGTCCCTTATACCACTTTCACACCTCTTAGCATTCATTTCACTTCCCCGAACATCACTTACACTCCATCACCATTTTCCCTTCCACCTAAACCCACATACCCCAATCCTCTTCTTACACAACTTCTCACTACCATTTCATCTATGCAACATCAACTTTCCAACATCAGTCCAGGTCAATCTACTCCAACAGCCTATCATGTCCATAGTAGTCCCTTATCCTTAGAAATCTTACGTACCCTGATGCCACAAGGGATAGAAATGCCTCAGTTTGAGAAATATGGAGGAAAAGGAGATCCTATCAACCATATTAATGCTTATACAACTTTGTGTAGTGACTTTGTCCTTGATGATAAAATTTTAGCAAAAAATTTTCCACGGACCTTGAAAGATACTGCCTTAGAATGGTTTTCCAACTTGCCCAATCATTCCATCTATTCATTTAATGAATTGGTGGATGCTTTCATTAGTAAATTTCAAGTTCACATGACACCTAAAAAGACAATGGACATCCTTATGAGATGTAGACAAAACATGGATGAAAAGGTGATGGATTTGATCTCATGTTACCAATCCTTATATGCTCAAATTGATGTCAAAATTCTTGATGCACATCTATAGAAAATTTTTATCAAAAATTTGTAGACCAACCTTTAGGATAAACTCACCATGATGAAATTCCCTTCACTCATGCATTTATGTGCAACCTTATGTGACTACCAAAATTTAGTTTCAAGTAGTGATTCAAAATCCACTTCCAACTAAGTTGACAAACCTAAAAACACCAATCAAAACCAAAACAACACACAAAACTTCCAAAAACCTAATAGAGGCTTTTTACAATTTAATTCACCTCCTCAACCTCAACCACAACCAGCCCAATCCGTTTTGAATCAAGTGGTTGTTGTTAGGGAAGCTGTGCCTTATCATTATGGAGATCCAAATAGACATTTCACTCCTTTACCCAATGCCCTCCATCACACAATGAACTAATTAATCCAAAAATGCATGCTCACTTTTCCACCTGTTTGACCACTTAATCCAAATAAGCCATTACCACCTACAATCAAACCTAATGCTTATTGTCACTTTCATCATCAAAATGGCCAAGACTCTAAACATTGTAAGCGTCTTAAACATTTAGTTCAAGACCTCATTAATTTAGGTGAATTGACCATTGTAGGTGTTAATGATCAAGGCAATAAGTTTGTTGCACCTCCTAACCAAAATTTAAAAAATCTCACCAATCCTATGCCAAAACATACTACCTCGTTTGTTAAGGCTGGTGAACCTTCCAAGCCTGATGTAATGACTATTGATACCAATAATGAACAACATGATACAACTTCTATTGTTACCTAAGCTAGTCCTATGGATAATCTTGTGGCTATGATAGATGTTATCCCTTGTATGGGCCAAACCAAAAAATCACTTGATATTAGTTTTTCTACTAAAGACATACTCCAAAAGCTTCTTGATGGTCCTCTCTACATAGCTACTCGAATCTATGATAAGCCCACTAATGGGATATTAATAGATCTCGCTTGTGGTGCCAACATGATCACAAAATATTTTTTGGTTTACACGAACTATATCAAGATGATTACAATTAACCCACTACATGGATTAAAACACATAATAGTTTTGCATGCCCTACGATTGGATCAATCATGCTACCCTTACAAATAGGACCTAAAACTTTGGAAGTAGCATTTTCAATTATCCCACAATCTGACCAATTTCATTTATGGCTAGGCAATAAATGGTTACAATTAACCAACTACATGGATTAAAACACATAGTGGTTTTGCATGCCCTATGATTGGATCAATCGTGCTACCCTTACAAATAGGACCTAAAAATTTGGAAGTAACATTTTCAATTATCCCACAATCTGACCAATTTCACTCAATGAAAGTGGTCCCATCAGTTGTTCATAAGTTCTTGAAGTTTCCACATGACAACGAGATAGTCACCATACACCATAGTGGCCTTAAACCTTTATCTTCCAAAGGTAACTTCTCATTAGAAGCCTTCTGGCTTGAACCCATAGAATTGGTCACCCCTCGCAAGGACTTCTTTTCATAGCCTATGAAAAGTTTAAAGCCAAAGAGATAGCCTAATTGTCCCTTCAGAACTTATCACCACCAACTTCCACACCTCCTATCATAGATGAAACCATGCTTCAACCTAAGTCTGACATTGAGGAAACCATACAACCTCCTGAACAATCACCACTTGAGATTTCCCCGCCATCGTTTAAATGACCAAGGGAATATGAAACAATCCCTGCTCAGCCTCCTCACCTTAAAAAAGTTTACAAAGAAAAAGAAAAAATGGTTTATCCCTCTTCTTTGGTTTCTTATAGAAGTAGAAGAACCTATGATGACTTGATCCACTCTTACACCTCAACAACTCCAAAATAGAATTAAACAGAACCACGGTGCTAGGGAATGAGGGTGTCATCATTGTCTCCTTGCTTGCCAATCTCGCATAGAAGATAATAATGAAAATCAACCTTTAACTTTGATAGAAGTAATAGATGAACACCCTCCTTCTCATGACCCACCACAAGACAGTCTAGTACAATAATCACAACAAATTGAACCAATCCAACAATCTCAACTTTTGATACATCCATCTTTAGAAATCACCCTTCGTCCTCCTATAGTCATTAATCTTGATAATCATGATGATGGTGATGACAATGAGGAAATTTCCAAAATCGATGTAGATGCATGCATAACGATTTAAATTCTTTATTTTCATCCACAATGATCTTAAATGATACATCATCTCCACCAAGTGAAGAACTTGGTACAGCTCCTAGTCAACCACCCTCGCATTAGACTAAACATGATTGGTAAGTGGATGACCTATTAGATGGTTGACTTGCATTTGCCTAACCAGCCTTTTTAATTTTCTCTTTTTATTTATTTTTCATGTGTGTACTGTGTTCCCCCATATCATGAATTTGATGTTCTTTCTCTTTGTACACTTCTTCTATTCATACCTATATTCTTCTATTTTTCATGCATTATCTTTTTCTCTTTTTCTTTTGTGTTTTCCTTTTGGGGATGACACAAAGCGTAGAGACACCCTATGTCTCTTCCATGTTGACCCAAAAGGTCCTTTTCTTTTTCTCTTTTTGTTTTGTGTTTTCCTTTGGGGATGACACAAAGTGTAGAGATGCCCTATGTCTCTTCCATGTTGACCCTAAATATCTTGTCTTTTTCTCTTTTTATTTTGTGTTTTCCTTTTGGGGATGATACAAAGAATTGAGACTCAAATGTCTCCTTCATGTTGGCCCAAAAGGTCGTTGTATTTTTCTCTTTTTGTTTTGTGTTCTCCTCTTAGGGATGATGGAAAGCATTGAGATCAAAATGTCTCCTTCATGTTGACCCAAAAGCTTTTTCATTTTCTTTTACCCTTTTTGTTCTCTTTTTGCTTGTGTTTTGCACCTTTTGGGGACCATATAAGGCATCGAGACCGCAATGTCTCTTCCATGTTGACCCAAAAAAGACTTTCATTTTTCCTTTGTTTTCACTATCTTTGTGTCATTCTTCTAGTTCTATGTGCTTTAAGGAATGATGACAGTTCCGAGCTCTTTCATATAAGAACATTGCAGCAACAAACATACTGACCCCAAACCCATAGATCCCTTATGTGTTTGGTGCATTTTCCTTTCTGGGGGGAAACTCCCTTTCTTTTCTTTTCATTTTCGTTGACATGATGCAACCTCACTTCGAAACATATGACTTGGAATAGGGCTTTCCAAGTTGGCTCACATGTCTTATTTTTTGTTTGCATTTTCTTTTCTTCTCTACTTTAAAGTAATTTCTCACAAAACTATGTGTAGCAATTCCTTTAAAGTGTGGGGCATACATTACCATCAATTCATTTGCATTCTTGGTTCCTAGTGTAGCCTTGTTGTTTGTGTGATATGTTCGTCACTTTGTGGATGACATTGGGTGTGATGTCCTTCATAAGTGTAATCTTTCTTAGCATATTACGTTCCTCTTGGTGGCTTGATGTGATGCACTACATCCCCTAAGTTGTGAATATACTATTCTTTGATTGGTCCTCTCTTAGAGACATTAGACATAATGTTCCCTAAGTAACTAACCTTGCATAAATTGAATAAGACTCCTTTGAACATCTTTTCACATGTATTTTATATTTCACATTTTACTTTACATTTTTGCATTTTGACATTTTACATTCCTTTTTTCCACCTTGCATAAAGCAACTTGCATGACTGTGGTACCTTTCTTTTTTTCATAGCATTTTTCCCTATGGCGCCTTGTTAAAGTTATCAATAGGTGTAAATTTTGGATGGTTGATTGGGAAGCCCACCTAGCGGCATGTCTTTTTCCCATAGCCACCTTTGTGTTTGTGAGTGCATACCAACTAGCATATGTATCTTTCCTTTTTGGGATTTCTCACCCCATGGACAACTAGTTTCGTGGCCCTAGAGTGAGTATATAGTTGCGCCTTCTCACCCAACATAAAACTAGTTTCATGGCCTCATAGTGAGTATATAGTTGGGCCTTCTCACGCCATAGACAACCTAAATTTTTTTGGCCCCAGAGTGAGTACACATTCTCTTTTTCAAACAATTAGCCTAGATCTCTTTTCACAACTTGTTGGATTGATGATCAAACCTTCATCCAATTCTTTTCAACACTTGTGTTCCTTTGTTCTCATGCCTTGTTTTCCTTGGAATCTTCATCTTCAGGGCTTGATCATCCCTCTTGATCGTTGTCATTCCATCTTGCTAACATGAGAGCATTTTAACTCTCCCCTCGATGTTCATGGCTACTTTAGTGTGAGTTTGAAGCAAGTTCATCCTCTCACTAAAGTGGGGCCTAAATGTGTCGTAGAAAAATGGTCCCTTATCATTTTCATGGCCTTTTAGGTATTGTTTCATGGTTTTGAAACTATGTTGCTTTGACTTTATGTTGTATCATGGCTTGAACATGCTTATTTAGGTACTAAAATTCAAAGAACGATGTCTTGTGAAGGTTTTTTGAAGTGTTGTAAGACATTTCTACATTCTTCTAGACTCTATTTAATGCAATTCACCTAGAAACCACCTTTTCACACATCAACAAGTCCTATTTTCAAGTATTGTAAAGTCTTGTAGCAAGCTTTCACGCTCTTCTAGGCATATCTTCACTATTTACACCCTTCTCATGCTTCATTTGGTCTCTTTATGCCCTCATAAGTTGTAACTAATTGTATTTTTGCATATTATCTTGATAAACAACATTAAACACAACATTTTTCCTAACACTTATTTTTAGGTCATAGGTGGGACCCATTCACCATGGGTGGCAAATGAGTCCCCCTTGGCCCCAAATTCAAAATATTTCAAATTTCCTTTTAGGATTTTATTCAAAATCAATTGATGTCATCCTATGATGAGGTATGAATGAATACTAAGGCACAAGAATTGTATAAATAAGTAATTTTCACCTCATTTTAACCCCCAATTCATCAATTTCACTTATCTACCTATTCACTTAAGCATTGAAGCATTCTACAACATCTTTTCAAGCTCTTTTCAAGCATTTTGAAGTAGCCATTGACATTACTTCAAACTTGCATCATCAAGAGTTAGGTGAGTTGATAGCACTTGCATGTTATTATTTTATATTTCTCTTTCATTACATTGTCCTTTCAAGGGTTTAATTACCAAAAGTGTTTTATGACCAAGGTAAACCCCTATTCACTAACCCCTAATCATTTTTCCCCTTTTGCTTGTTTGTTTGTAGCCCTTTGTTTGTAGATTTGACAGGTTATTAGGTGTTGAAGAGTGGTTTTCAAGTCAACTAGGTGCTTCAAGTCAACTTGGGTCAAAATCAAGCTTGGACAGAGTTATTTGTTCATTTTATGCAGATTTGACTTCAGCATCCCCACAAGCAAACATTCTCAGTCTAGTGTTGCAAAGTTGTCTCCTAGTTTTTGAGGAATTTGGGGGAGGACTGATTCGACACCTATGGAAAATGAGTCCCACCTTAGGACTAGAAACTTTATTTATGTCAAATTTCAGATCCCGACAGACAAAAACCAACTCCCAGTAATTTTTCACCAGTAGGTGGACTGATTTGCCACCTTGGGCAAATGATTCCCACTATGAAAAATTAGTGTTTTTAACCAGCATCTAGAAAACTCCAAAAATCTCACATTTCACCTAGGTGCACTCAGATTCATCCCTGTACTTTATGTTCTGGATAATTTCTTCATTTACATAGATGTTTGCATATCACAATGTGTTTTCAAACATAATTGTAATTATACTTTTGCATTCATTTTCAGTCACCTATATTAATCTATTGCATTTAGTTAACTTCGTTTACATCACATCACATCACAAACATCCTAATTTGAGTGATACATAAGCATTTTTGGCCCTATCTCTCTTCTTTTAGGTGAGAACCCTAGAAGTGCAAGAGTAGTCAATAGGATCCCAAAAATCTATGTTTCAGTTTCATATCCATATTCAAGGTCAAGATCTACATCCTTCATGGCCACTTCATGTTATATTGTAAATTTACAAGACATCATTCAAGGTATTATTGTTCATGTTTCATGCTTCATGTCTCGTGTTTTGTGTTCTTATTTCATTATCTCATCATTTGTTTCAATTACCTAAATGGTGTTTTCCCTAGGAAAACCCATATTTGCTAACAATCAACAAGTTTCTTTCTCTTTGCATATGTGATTGTAGTTCTAGGTATCTTGGAGCTTGAAGATATTTTGAAGACTAGGTTACAAAGTTGGAGAAAGTCATCAAGTTGTCACAAGGTTGATATCTTCACAAAAAGTCACCTATAGGTTGCAAATCAATTTTTTGGATCTGAAAACAAAGTGTGAAAGGAAGAGATGAAATAGGAGAGAAGAATTAGGCCTTAACCCTCTGAAATATTTTAGTGGGATTGATACACAACTTGTGGCATATGAGTCCTAGTACATGGTTTTTTCTAAATTTTAGTTGTTTAGATCATATGTCAGATTCTACTTTTGGCACAAAAACCCTAGTCTGGGACTAAATCACCTAGACTAGTGTATGAGTCCCAATGGGCATAAAACATGTTTTTAGGTTTTTGGAGGTTGTTTTGACCTCATCACTCTTCTGGGTGCACCTTTGTTCATTCTCAATCCTTTATTCTACATTTCAATTTCATTCTCTAGGTCATCTAGTTAGGTTGTGCATGGTACTTTGCATTTTGCATTCATTTCTTGTCTTTCCAAGTCCTAGCTTGGTGGTGAATCATTTAATTTTCTTTGGCCATACCCTAGGACACCCTATTGCAAGGTATATTTTCCCTACTTCATCCTTGTATTGAGGTCTCTGGGGGTCCCTTTGAATGTTATGTTAGCGAAATAGGAGGGTCTCGTCCCCCTTATGTGTTTCATCTTCCAAAAAAGGTGGAACCATAGTTCCAACACTATATCTATATGTATATATACACATTCGATTACACACCATAATCATACACAATTATTATTGCATTGATACACACCTACATGTGATATATCTATACATATGCATATACATGTTCAACAGTCCAACTGATAGTTCCATGTGCATAAGCAACCCATCCATAAGTGTGCATAGGTATGTCTACCTATGTACCCTCATGTATGTGTTCATGCATATGGGGGTATGTGCAAGATCATGATAGGCCAAAAAGATGATGGGTATGTGGCTGACAACCTTTTTTTTACCCAAAATTGATGAAACGAAAAGGGTTTTTAAAAGAGATTCTTATATTTCCACCAATATAAATTATGCTTTACTTTGAATTTAATAAGTAATTATCATTCATTTTCTATTCAAATTATGACTAAAGTCCTAATTGATAGAATGATTGAAAAACATCTATAGCTTTCAAACGGTATCACATTCTATGCTTTGCATACTATAGGATTAAAAAAAGAAAAAATTAATGTCATAAAGTTTTGACCAAGTTAAGGTGGTCAAATATATGAGTTTTTTATATTTTTTAAAAGTTGTAATAAAAAATTCATAATTAATTATTTACTTGGAAAAAAGTACAAAAAAATATGCATCAAATCGGGACATGAGTCCTCTACTTATATCTAAAATCTTATAAAAAAATAATATCATTTCATTATGGTTAGGGTGGTCAGATAGACACCTACTTCTTATTTTTCCCCTTAAATTTAAGTACTACTGCATTGAAATTTCAAATTTTCACCAAATAGATTTCTTTTTTTTTTTTTAAACCTAGTAGTTTACAAACTAAATTCAATTTTCTATAGATTCTATTCTTACATATTTTTGAAATAATATACATAACTTATTCAAATTTTTACGTTAAGTTGCCTAACTCTGTTTTTTCTAATTTTTTTGCCACTTAAGGGCCTGTTTTTTCCATGATGATCTTGTACATACCTATGGTCTATCATCAACATGCATATGTGTACAT
The DNA here is from genome assembly GCA_007258455.2 of Sequoia sempervirens. Taxonomy (NCBI): domain Eukaryota; kingdom Viridiplantae; phylum Streptophyta; class Pinopsida; order Cupressales; family Cupressaceae; genus Sequoia; species Sequoia sempervirens. The sequence goes on from VDFB02047230.1 coordinate 474,976,021, forward strand.
ATAAATATCCCATGTATGTTCTATTCTACAATACAATCATAGAAATATAGGAAGAACTTACAAGATCAAATAGATAAAAATCACCCAATAGTGCACTCAATAGTAAACAAGTCCCTTACTAATGCAAACACATCAAACTAAGGATGACTTACCAATTCCCAATATAAATAACTTGACCCAACCATAGCACTATGAGTGTGTGTCTGTGTAAGCTCAGATAGGCTACATTACTAGTTACCCAACCAAAGACCTTCTCTTGGGTGATACTTCCCCTCCACCTGGAGGAATGAAAAAATACCTACATCCACTAGCACATGCCAATGACAATCGGCTATTCACAAAATATGCATTATGTAACATAATACATCGCCATAGTGAGAATATTAATTCAATATCCATTAGTTTCATATATATACATTTCATCACATAACATTAAATGACACAACATTCATTCATAATGCATTAATAACAAAGTGCAAGCATAATTTATTCACCATCAAAATACAAATTACATTCATATTTACCCTACATAGTAATAGTGGTGTAGGTGCACCTAGCTTCATAATGTAAATAAGGGTCAAATGTGAGTATTTGATGATGTCAAGTCATTTTTGATGGAATAAGGTCTATTTAGACCATTTCTAATGTTTTTAGTGATATGGGGACAATTTTACATAAATTTGTCATGTTTTGTCAAATGTTGCAAAAGTTGTAATGCAACTTTGCATTTTTGCTTTTAATTAAAAGTTGAACAGTCAAATCATTTTAAAAGTAGTTTGAATCATTCCTTTTTAGTTGTAAAAGTTTAAATATGCCTTGGTATGTTTGAGGTATTCTTCTGGAGACATTTATGGTGATCAATATTACAAAGAATAACCCTATTTTCTATGTGTTTTCACTGAATTTTGTTGCTACAACAAGCTATATGGCCCCATACTATCTACAAATGATATAATATTCCTTGGAATTCTTGGAGGGATGAAGTAGCTTTCTTTTGGTTTTGGTTGCATTGGTTTTCATTGATATTTGAGCAAGTTAGAAGCTAATTGCTGAAATTAGCTAGAAAACCCTAGCTCTGAGGGTTTGAGAACAAAAATATGATGTACAACACCATTCTACTGGTGGAAAATTATGAAAATTCATGGAATGGGAGTAGTTAAGGGTATGTGAAGGATCATCATGGAAAAAATAGGCCCTTAAGTGGCAAAATTTTTAGAAAAATCAGAGTTAGGCAACTTGACGTAAAAATTTGAATAAGTTATCTATCTTATTTCAAAAATATTTAAGAATAGAATCTGTAGCAAATTGAATGTAGTTTCTAAACTAATAAGTTTATTTAAAAAACAAAAAGTGTATTTGGTGAAAATTTGAAATTCCAATGCATTGGTACTTAAATTTCAGGGAAAAAATAAGTAGGTGTCTGTCTGACCACCCTAACCACAATAAAATGATAATATTTTTTTATAATATTTTAGATATAAGTAGAGGACTCGTGTCCAGATGTGATGCATATTTTTTTGTAATTTTTTTCCAATTAAATAATTAATTATGAATTTTTTATTACAACTTTTAAAAAATATAAAAACTCGTATGTCTCACCACCTTAACTTGGTCAAAAATTCATGAAATTATTTTTTTCTTTTTTAATCTTGTAGTATGTGAAGCATAGAATGTGACGCATGTTTTGGATTCAAAAAATGTGATACTGTTTGAAATCTATAAATGTTTTTCAATCAGCCTATCAATTATGACTTAAGTCGTAATTCAAATAGAAAATGAATAATAAGTATTTATTAAATTCAAAGTAAAGCATAATTTATATTGGTGGAAAGCTAAGAATCTCCTTTAAAAACCCCTTTCGTTTCATCAATTTTGGGTAAAAAAATGATCGTCAGCCACATACCTTACACATACCCATCATATTGCCACTTTTTGGCCCATCATGATCCTGCACATACCCATAACTTATTTTTTAATGTTTTTTAGGGTTTGTAAATATGGGGAATGGAGGTAGGTCAAAGTTTAGTCAAGCCCTAACCTAATATCTCTATGTATTAGGTTTAGGAGAATAGGTTAGATCTAGGGTTTTGCAAAAGGGTGATTGGATAATTGTTTTAGTGGATGAAATTGGTATTATAAAGGTGTGACATATAGGTTCACTTCTGTAGAAAAATAAGGTAGCTCTATCCTAGCCTCGAAGAAACATTGTTCCACCATTTCTCTTGTCTAGTTTACATACTCTACATCCCAAGACATTACTATTTATCCAAACATTCTAGATAATTTCTTAGCTACTCTAGGTCAAATGAAATTCTCAGTTGCACCAGTGTCTATAAGTATAGAAATGGATAAGCCAAACAAAATACCTGGATTTTCAATTGGAGTCACTTGGTACTCCACCTGGCGAACCATCCATAGCTGCATTAATCTTTTGTTGGAACATTGCTTGCTAGGTAGGTAGTGGATTACTAGAAGACCTATTAGGAAATTCTCTAGCAAATTAGTCTCCTCCACATGTATAGCATCCAATATACGATCCTCTCTTCCTTGCAGGTTCTCCATATTTACTAGCATTTCCACTAGCATTGTTGGCATTCCCACCATTGGAACCATTCCTCTTCCATTCCCTTTTTGACACTTTTCAACTATTATGGTATCCCTTTTCCCCTTGCTTAGGTATATTTTTCACAAACTCCACCTTCTTTGGAGTTGGCTTGTGAAACGAAGGATTCTGGGACGTACTTTCTTTCTATCACTTATAGGGTTTTTCACCTAGAAGGAGAAAGATGGGTCCAAAAATGCACAATGTGTCACTCAAGATTAGCATGAGGATGGATGGAATATTGATGTGAAGTATTTGTGGAGGTTTATGAATGCTTATAAATGCAAATAAAAGAATTTAAATTAATCTAATGCAAGATGCTAGAAAACACAATGTTGATTACATACATGAACTAGAACTTAAACAAATGAAATCATAAATTGATGGAACTTAATAGAGTGCACCTAGAGGAAAATTATTGTTGTTGGAAGGTTCTGGAATGTTCCAGAATTCAATGTTAATGGCCACTGAGACTATTTTCCATTCATGGTGAATAAATCCTCCTTCTGATGAAAAGTCCAAGAAACAGGTTTTTGATTATCGAGAGCTAAATTTTGACAAAACCACTTTTCAAGCCTACATATTGGACTCATTCATCATGGGTGGTGACTTAGTCCACCTATAGAAATTTGAAAATTTGGGAGTTGGTTTTGTGGAGCTAGATCTACACTTTTGCTTCCTACAAATGTCTGCTTCTGAAATTGTTAGATTTAGGTATGGAAGTGACTTTTTGTTGATATTTTGACTTGAATAATGAAAAGATGAATTTAGCAACCTTACAACTTGATCTTTAATGATTTCCAAGCTTCCAAAGGACCTAAATCTACAAACATAGAAGATGAGAATAAGAAATGTTGATTTGTTAAGGCATGGGGGTTTTCCTTCGTCAAAACTTGTTTAGGTAATTAAACCAAAATGATGAAACAATGGAATGAAACATGCAATAATGGAATAGATTACCCTTCCATGATGATTGAGCTTGAATTTCTACAACATAAAATGTAGAATTTTCCCTTGAATCTCTTAGGAAGCTAAATTGATGACTTACAATGTGAAAGCCCTAACTTGCTTAACTTGAGATGGATGATAGATGATTGAGAAATAAGGAGATTATGAAAGATAAGAGATTAGAAGATATAAATATGAGGTCAGAATCACATATTTATACACACTTGTTCCTTAGTTACCTGTTCATACCTCATCATAGGCCAACATCAAGTGATTTTGAATAAAATCCCAAAAGGAAATTTCAAATATTTAAAATTTGGGGCCAAGGGGGACTCATTCACCACCAATGGAGAAGGGGTCCCACCTAGGACTTGAAAATGTGTGGCAGGAAATATGTTGTATTTAATTTTGTTTATCGGGATAATACTAAAAAATACCCTTAATTAAGCATATGACATCATAAAGGTGTCAAACAAAGCATGAAAAAGGGATAAATAGTGAAGATGTCCCTAGAAAAGTGTGAAATCTTGTTACAAGACTTTACAACACTTCCAAATAGGGATTTTTGATGAATAAAAAGGTGATTTTTAGGGGAATTGTAATTGATAGAGTCTAGAAGATTGTAGAAATGTCTTACAACACTTCACAAAACCTTCACAAAACATCATTAGAATCATTTTATTTAGTTTGCAAGGGTCCAAAACCTAGTGTGGATGCATAAAATGCCTCACAACACTAGATTAAGGGCTCATTAAGTCCAATTAATCTCATGTCAAGTAAAGGGTACCTTTTTCTTTTCACATTTAGCCCCCGCTCTAGTGAGAGGATGAACTTCCTTCAAACTTGTTAGCTCTAAAAAATGCAGGAAAAATACCTCAAGAGGTTGCCAATCTCTTGATACATTTCAGGGTAATAGACAAGGCCAAATGATTTAGACTTACTCTTCAGGTGCTTCCAGACCTAGGAGGGTGTACCTATAACAATGAAGCAGACTTGACCAATGTTTATTTCCTAAAGCAATTTCCCGCACACTGGCAAATAGGAGTGGATAAATGAGTTTTAATTTGATATAAATTGTATAAGCAATATCAAGGCTAAAATCTAATGTGTTCATATTAAAAAATGAATGAAACTAAGTAATAGAATTATAGAGACTAGTGCCTTATTGGGTATACGGAGTTCAAATGATAATCTAAAATGAATAACCTTTTTTTGGTAGATACTCAAATTGTTTGGCATACAATTTTAAGTTTATAACTGGTATAAACATGCAAGGATGTAACTACTATGTTCTTCTTAATAATCCAAATGAGATTCCCTAATTACTATGATTGACTAAAAGGATTTAATCTCTCCTTGAAAGAACCAATTAATCCAACCATATAGATACAAAAAGTGTGCACTGATAAACTAAAAAAATATCCTTCATATATCAATTTAAACAATTAAAAAGCATCAACCTTGGAGACAACTTCAACAATACTTTTAATTAACACAACAAACAACAACAACCAAAAAAATGCCACCAAATCAAATGAATTCAATTGAAATCTCCATTGTTTTAGACATGCATCATAGTCTCAAAATTATAAACATTCTGATCTACTATATTTTTTGTCTCCCTTCCTCCCTCTTTTTCTCATTGTCAAAAATTGGTATTTATCTATTGGCCACATGAAAGGTCCTGTCCATTCATATTCAAATCTTGGCAATCTATTGTATTTGAGCCTTTTCAAACATTCATCAGACACCTGCGAAGACATCATGTAGTTCTGCCGACTCCTTGAGTCTCTCCAACTGCCAATAGATTGTATATCGCTTTGATGTCCCATAGTCTCATCGATGTTCTAAGTCTCACTGATAGCTAATAGATCATATGTCGCTATGGTGTCAAGTAGTCCTACCGATGTTCTGAGTCTCCTTGATAGTCTATTCCTTCAATTTTGAGTATTGTTGTGACTTTAGGGGTCAGAAAAATTTCCTCCGACCACTCAAGTCTTACCAAGATGTTTCCTTCAGTTTGCTTGCTGATCGCCAAGACAAAATGTTTCTCTTATCGATAAAGCTATATTCAGTATGACTTCCATATCTCTCTCTGATGATGCCAGTCTCGCCGATGAATCTTGTCATCAGCAAGACAATGAATATCACCAAGTCCTATTACCGATATAATCCTATCATAGCGACATTGAGAGTTGATAGGACTTCCATGAACTCACCCTAATACATCGTACTATCGACAGGATCCACTTTTCTAGGAAACTTGTTGAGAATATTATAGATTCCTTTCTGGTGCTTCAGAATTGCACCACGATTGGTAAGACACAAATAAGCTCATTATGACTTACACTGTTGACCATTGTTTTGCCGATAGGACCCCTATGTCACTGAGATAGTGAACTGCATCATGCTGATATGAATCCTCAAATGCAATCAAATCGATATAACATCCCTGATGTCTTGCTGATAGACTGCAAAAAGACATATATTAGTATAAAATTCTTTATGGATCGGTGAGACCTGCATCATGTTACGCTGATATGGTTTACACATTGAAATACTCAAGGACAAGTGAATTTTATGGGACCAAATGATAAAATATGGGAAAAGTTTTTATGCAAAGTAGATTCATGTGGTTATGGTATGGGAATTTTTTGGGAACTAACGGGTATGTGTAGCAATGAAATTTTCAAAACTTTATAGTTCTAATAGTGGCTCCATCTGGGGATGAATGATTGTGAGATCATTGCAAGGATCCAGATTTTTGGGTGAGCAGACCAAACTTTCAAGGTGATGGACCAATGAGCAAGATGGAATGAATGGAAACGATGAATATGACCCTATACTATTGTACATGGAAAGATTTATTTAATGAAGGAATGTCAGGATTGTCCATGTACTGGCAATTCTTGTTCCTTTTTATTTCCTAAACTACTGTGCATGGAATAGAAATTTTTGAGAGGACTGTCATGAGTTGTCCATGCACTGGCAACCCTTAATCCTCTGTATTGCTCAAAATAGAAAATGCTTCAAGAATTTCCCATGTACAGGCAACTCATGTTCTTCACTAGTCATGTTTTGCAAATAATATGATTCTTCACCTTTTTTTCCAACAACAAAGGGTCCCAACCATAAGGCTTCAAATTTCCCATATTTTCCCTTTTCCTGACACCTTGCATTCCACATTAGCACCAGATCATTTTCTTCAAATTTTCTATCTTTTGCCCTTTTATCAAATAAATACTTCATTTGTGCCTATAATTTCACATTTTGGTTTTGAGCTACTCTTCTTACTTCATGAAGCTCTTGCAGTTGTTCCATTCTTTCCTCCATTGGTTCTAGAATATCTATATCTTCCTAAAGGATGAATTTGTAAAGTTTTGGTAACAAATTTTGTAAAGGCATCCTAGCTTGTGTTCCATATACTAATTCAAATGGGGACTTTCCAATTACCTTTTTAATAGTTATCCTATCAGCCCATATAGCCAACCTCAATTTTGAATCCCAAGCCTTTTTATTTCCACCTAGCATCCTCCTTATGATCTTTAGAAGACTTTTGTTGTTGGACTTTGCTTGACCATTAGCTTGCGGATGATAAGGAGCTGCATAAGAAACAGTGATACCATATGTACTGCAAAAATCTTTAAACTCGTCAGATCTGAAACACATCCCATTATTTGTAATCAATCTTAATGGTGTACCAAATCTGGGAATAATGTTATCTATTAAAAAATCGATCACAACTTTACTTGTTGCTTTCTTGGTTAGGACTGCCTCCACCCATTTGGTGAAGTAATTAGTAGCTACCAGGAACCACTTATGTCCTCCACTTGATTTCTCTTATATCTCCCCAATAAAATCAATTCCCCACTGATGAAAAGGGGCATCAACCTGCAAAGGTCTAAGTGGTAAAGCTCCCTGATACTGCATTTTCCCTGAGAACTTCTTACATGCTTCACATCTTCTTACATATGAAAAAGAATCATTAAAGACTTTTTCCCAATAATAACCTACCTTGAGAATCTTGTGTGCAATCATCTTTGTAGAATAATAGCCTCCACAGACCCCTTCATGCATTTCTCTTATAATGTGCTTGGCCTGTGACTCATCTAGACATAGCAACAACATCTTATCCTTGTTTTTCCAAAACAAATCACCATCCATAAAAACATATATGGATGCTTGCAACTTCAAGGTTCTTCTTTGATTATCACTTAATCCTTCAGGACACTTCATGTATCTAAGGTAATACATGATGTTTGTATACCAAGGATTATGCTCAATACTTGCAATTACATTTCCTTCATCTTCTACATTACAAATTTGATTTGCTTCAACATTTGTTTCTACCATTAACTTGGCCAAACCTTGACCTCTTACTAATTTGGTGATTTGTATTTCCATATCAAATTCTTGAATTTTATTAATCGACCTACATCTCTTTCAAGTTACCTTTGACTGTGTCAAGATATCCTTAATAGCTGCATGAGGGACATAAGCAATCACCTTAGCTCCAAAAAGATACGGTCTAAAAGCCTTTGTGGCTTTCACCAATGCAAATGCTTGTTTCTCCATTATATCATATTTCAATTCTGACCCCTGCAATGACTTGCTAAAAAAAGACACAAGCTGCTCATGACCTTCCTCATTCTTATGTAACATGACAACAGCTATAGTGTGCATTGAAGCAAATGAAAATATTTGAAAGGGTTTTGCAAAATTTGGAGACTTAAGGATAGGGGCTTCCTTGATGGATTTTTTGATTGATATAAAAGCGTCTAATGCTTCTGTAGTCCAGTCTAACTTTTGTCCCTTACTTAGCATCTTTGATATAGGCTTAACAATTTCAGCAAAATTAGACACAAATCTCCTAACAAAATTGATCTGTCCAAAAAATGAATGAATGGCCTTGACAATTTTAGGAATAGGAACTTTATCTATGGCCTCAACCCTCTCAGGATCTATTCCAATTCCCTCCTTTGACACAATATGTCCTAAGAGTTTACCTTCTGTGACTACAAAATGACATTTTTTACGGTTCAGACTAATACCATACTCTAAATCTTTAATAAATACCTTTTTGAGATGTTCTACATGATCTTCAATCCTTTTTGAATAAGCAGTAAGGTCATCCTGATATACCACTATGATAGCATTAATCAAGTCTGCAAATGCTACATCCATAGGTCTTTGAAAGGTTGCACCTGCATTTGTTAAACCAAATGGAATTCTCACATAAACATGCATTCCCCATGGAGTTGTAAAATCTATCTTGTACTACTCAGATTCCTTAACTTTGACCTGGTTGTAACCAGAGAACCCATCCATTATAGATAACAGCTCACACCCTCTTACTTTATGTAATATATCCTCCCTATTAGGTAGAGGATAATTATCCCTGAGAGATGCCATATTTAGATTTCTGAAGTCCACACATAATCTGATATCCCTGGTCTTCTTCCTCATAGGAACTAGGTTCGAAACCCATGTTGAATGTCTGATTGGTTTGATAATACCCCCATCTCTAAGCTTTGTCAATTCTTGCTGCATTTCTGGTTCCAATGTTGGGTTTATAGGTCTTTGCCTTTGCCTAAATGGCTTTGCATCTAGCCTCAATGGGATTTCATGTTGAAACAAATCTTCCCTATATGCTTTCAGATCCTCATAAGGCCATGTAAACACATGTTTATATTTTCTCAATAGTGCAATCAACATTCTTTGAATTCTCGGGCTTATTTTATTTTCAATGTATACCTTTTTTGGTGCCAGTTTAGTCCCTAAATTGACCTCTTCAATATCCTCTCTCTTGACTGGTATCTATTTCATAAGGTACCGATCATTTCCATCATATACCCTTTCCAATGCTACTAACCCTTTGGGAAGCTTATTAGTTTTAAGCTGTAAGACCTCTTTCCCAAATACTATCTGCTTTCCATCTACTTCTTCAACAAAGGAATTGAAATCAACTTCTTGAGCTTCATATTGATCTATACAGTGAAGAAATCTCAAGAGGTCAATATCATCATTAAAAACTTTCCAACTGTATATATTATCAAGCACAGTGGGTCTTGTTTTGAACTCAATTTGAGACACTCCATCCAGTGTGATATCATCTCTTCTCAATGCTACATTGGCTAAAAAGTCCGCCATTATGTTTTTCGACCTCTCAATCCATTCAATGGAGAAAGCATCAAACAAATCAATTGTGTCCTATACATCATTCCTTTATTGCTTCAGCCTCTTGTGTTTTGTTGCATATTTTGATTTAACTTGAGAAACAACTAGCTCAGAATCCCCTAGAACAATTAGCAACTTAATCTTATGTTTTACAACCATATTCAAACCTATTAACAAAGCTTCATATTCTGCTATATTGTTCGTACATTTAAATGACAGAAAAAATGAATATTTAAAAGTAACTCCATCAAGGGAAACAAACACTATTCTTGCTCTATTACCTTCTTGGCTACATGCTCCATCAAAATACATTTTCCATACACCATCACAGTTTTGGGAAACATGTTTATCAATTGGATCACCATTGACTAACTCTGGCTGGCCTAGTTCTATCTTAAAACTTCCAAGATCCATATCACAAAATCAATTGACTTGATCTTGAGGTACACAATCTAGAATTGGGTTCATCCTTGGTTCCCTGTACATTTCCCCCAACCGCTACCGTCCACTGTCTTGATAGAAGCATCCCAAACTGAGGAGGGTTATCAATTATTGTTATATCTATATTATAGGCCACCAGAGGATAAGCAGCTAGTTTGACTTCGACATCTTTCATAACACCTACTACTAGAACAGGCCTGCTATCCATTGCATAGCATTTCCCTTCATTAGTATCTACTCACATACCAAGTTGTTTCATAACTCCAACTGGCATGATATTGATTGCAGCGCCAGAGTCTATCATGCAATTCCTCAACAGTTTGTTATTTACAAGCAGCATGGTGAGAAAAGGTTCAGGGTATGTGTAGGATCATCATGGAAAAAACAAGCCCTTAAGTGGCAAAAAATTCAGAAAAATTAGAGTTAGGCAGCTTGACGTAAAAAATTGAATAAGTTATCTTTATTATTTCAAAAATATGTAAGAGTAGAATTTGTAGAAAATTGAATGTTGTTTCTAAACTAATAGGTTTGTTTAAAAAGAAAATAAATCTATTTGGTGAAAATTTGAAATTTTAATGCAATAGTACTTAAATTTTAGGGAAAAAATAAGAAGTAGGTGTTTGTCTGACCACCCTAACCACAATAAAATGATAATATTTTTTTATAATATTTTAGATATAAGTAGAGGACTCATGTCCCAATGTGATGCATATTTTTTTGTAATTTTTTTCCAAGTAAATAATTAATTATAAAAATTTTATTACAACTTTTAGAAAATATTAAAACTTGTATGTTTGACCACCTTAACTTGGTCAAAACTTCATGAAATTCAATTTCTCTTTTTTAATCCTATAGTATGTGAAGCATAGAATGTGACGCATGTTTTGGATTCAAAAAATGTGATACCATTTGAAAGCTATAGATGTTTTCCAATTAGCCTATCAATCAACACTTTACTCATAATTTGAATAGAAAATGAATAATAATTACTTATTAAATTCAATGTAAAGCATAATTTATATTGGTGGTCTGAGAATCTCCTTTAAAAACCCTTTTTGTTTCATCAATTTTGGGTAAAAAAGGTCGTCAGCCACATACCCATCATATTGCCACTTTTTGGCCCATCATGATCCTGTACATACCCTTCAACTTGTGGGGAATTTACCAATACATCATTTAGACACACTTCTGGGACAATCAGCTTCTCTTGCTTATTAACCGTTTCAGTGGCCATCTGATTTTTAGAACTTATACTTTTCTCATTTCCACTTGATATCAATTGAATTGCACTATCCCTATACTCCTTAATTCTCATCATTTCGAGCAATGGGACATAAATTTTTACCTGTGATAAATCCTGAGAGAAGTCAAAAGAAGAACCTTCTGTCTTAATCACTTTCTTTTTTTCCAATGTTCCTCCTTTGCTTTCCTTCTTTTCCCTTTTATTCAATTGATTAGTTTTTTGCTTCTCTTTTTGTAACTCTTTATCCTCTTCCTTTTGAACAAGCTTTTGTTCATTCTTATCATGTTGCTTATTTTTTGTTCTCTTCAAAACTCTTGGTGTTACTTCTCCATCTTTCATAAATATTCCCCTGGGAGTACCTTCTTTTTCATTCACTTTCCTATTTCTTAACCAATACTTGCTCCTTGCTTGTTCAACTGCAATAATAGTTAACCTCTTTATTTCCTCTTCAGTGGGTCTCCTTATATCGCATTGAGTAGGAACCTCAACAGAGTATTGTTCTTCATAACTTTCTTCATAATAAAAAAAAACCTGTTGTTCAGCCATGTGGACATTGCATCTTTGATTTGAAACATTGTACTCACAGCCTTCATCTTCTGAAGATGAATACTCCTCCTCAGTAGGGTGGAAGGTATTTGAGGTCAAGTACACTATGTGATCCTCTCCACTATCACCCGCTCACATTCCTTCTTTCTTCATTTCTTGGGCTACAACACAATCATCCAGGGAATATGGCCCATCACAACCTTCACACCAAAGATTATTATTGACCATATACGCCCCCTTCTTCCTTAATGGATCGGGTGTTTCTTTGTTCCTGGGTCTATCCATTACACTTTTTCCATCCTTCCAATTTGTATTGTAAGGCATGTCATGTAACCTAGGCCTCTCACTTCTATATGTGTTTTCCTATTTGTACTAGTAATTATTGACTTGCTGAGGAACTCTAGGATTGTCTCTCTTATTGATCATCCCAGTAGCTTTCCTATTGTTTTCAATGGTTAGTGCTATCTTTTGGGCTTTAGCAAAATCTCTTGGAAACCTGTTTCTTAGTTCATACCCTATTTTGTATCAAATGCATTCAAATAAATACTCAATGCTATAGAGTCTAGAAATTTTGACCCGGGTGGTATCTTATTCTACAGTTTGCTGAATCTTCAATTAAAATCATAAATTGACTCATTTTGATTTTTTTGAATCCGTATTAATTCATGTAAAGTAGCATCTAGTGCACATGGATTTCCATACTGTTCAAGAAATCAATCCTGAAATTCTTGGATAGAATCAATAGAAGCTGTTGGCAGGCTATTAAATCAATCCCTAGCTTCTTCAGTGAGTGACATCATGAACAACCTCATATGTAAATCTTCAAATGCTATATCCAAGTCCTAAATAAAAGCATTAAAATTCCTCAAATTATCTTTAGCAATAATTGCATTACTCCCTGTAAACTTAGGAACAAGACTTCTCCAACTGCTATCCATAGAATAAGGGTATAATTGAAACCCTGTCAAATCAAATTGTTTGATCATTATCATGTATTGTTGAGGGGGAGGGTTATGCATGTGTTGATACTGGTACATTGGATTGTTGTATTATGTATCAAGATATGGCACATATTGTTGACCATGAGGTGGTTGCACATTTGTATGTTGTGATGCAGTATACAGTGGATAGTTTGGCTATTTGTATTGATTTCCCATTTGATTCTGAGGAACCTCTGGCTGATATGAAGGCCCTGCATAATTGTTTCCTTTCTTATGAGGCAGTATATACTTTGGAAAACCAGCTATCTAAACTTTAATTTGAGCTTCCTGCAATTTCAAATCTTGGAGTTCCTTCATCTTTTGGAGCCTCTATTGTTCCAATTCTGCTTTTTCTCTTTCTATTTCTTGTCTTTGGAACTCCAACTGTACGTCTATTTCTTTGTGAGTCAAGAACTCAAAATTCTCTTGAGGGATTATGTTATTAATGGGCTCATTTTGATTACCCTCCATCTTTTGATCATATTCCTGTTGACAAGAGACTCTTTTAGCCTCAAATTCCACCTGTTTATGAGGATTATAAAAAGGATTTCTTTGTTCTTTAGGGGTACAAGGTTCTGCACTTGAATTATATCTCCATGTATCATAACAGTCATGTGTCTCACAATGTTGTCTTGATGCTTTGTCTTTATTTGTTATGTACATGTCATCAGCTACCTTCTTACCCTTATCATCCTTATGTGTCCACTTGTTGTTGCCAGCAGGACCTCCAACAGGACCTCCCTTATATTGGGATCTTCTGCAATTCATGTTGAATTGATGCAATATTCTTGTCAGATTCGCCACTCACTTTGTTAAAAGTGAGACAAATGAAATTATTCTTGATTGTATACCCAGCAGAATCACTCTTTCTGAAACTTCTTAAACTATGAATATTTCTTCAATGACTCTAAATTATAGTCTTCAACCAAATATCCTGCAATAACTTCCCCAGCGGAGTCACCAATTTGTTAGCTCTCAAAAATGCAGGAAAAATACCTCAAGAGGTTGCCAATCTATTGATACATTTTGGGGTAATAGACAAGGCCAAATGATTTAGACCTTCTACTCTTTAGGTGTTGCCAGACCTAGGCGGGTGTACCTATAACAATGAAGCAGACTTGACCAATATTTATTTCCTAAAGCAATTTACCCCACACTGGGAAATAGGAGTGGATAAATGAGTTTTAATTTGGTATAAATTGTATAAGCAATATCAAGGCTAAAATCTAATGTTTTCATATGAAAAAATGAATGAAACTAAACAGTAGAACTGTACAGACTAGTGCCTTATTGGGTATATAGAGTTCAAATGATAATCTGAAATGAATAACCTTTTTCTGGTAGATACTCAAATTTTTTGGCATACAATTTTAAGTTTATAACTGGTATAAACATGCAAGGATGTAACTACTGAGTTCTTCTTAATAATCCAAATGAGATTCCCTAATTACTATGATTGACTAAAAGAATTTAATCTCTCCTTGAAAGAACCAATTAATCCAACCATACAGATACAGCAAGTGTGCACTGATAAAATGAAAAAATATCCTTGATATATCAGTTTAAACAATTAGAAAACATCAAACTTGGAGACAACTTCAACAATACTTTTAATTAACACAACAAACAACTGCAACCAAAAAAATGCCACCAAATCAAATGAATTCAATTGAAATCTCCATTGTTTTAGACATGCATCATAGTCTCAAAATTATAAACATTCTGATCTACTATACTTTTTGTCTCCCTTCCTCCCTCTTTTTCTCCATATCAAAAATTGGTGTTTATATATTGGCCACATGAAAGGTCGCGCCCATTTGTATTCAAATCTCAGTGATCTATTGTATTCGATCCTTTTCAAATGTTCATCAGACACCCATGAAGACATCATGTAGTTTCGTCGATGCCTTGAGTCTCTCTGACTGTCAATAGATTATATATCTCTTTGATGTCCCATAGTCTCATCGATGTTCTAAGTCTCACCGATAGCCAATAGATCATATCTCGCTATGGTGTCACACAGTCCTACCAATGTTTTGAGTCTCCTCGACAGTCCATGCCTTCAGTTTTGAGTATTGTTGTGACTTTAGGGGTCGGAAAACATTCCTCTGACCACTCAAGTCTTACCGAGATGTTTCCTTCAGTTTGCTTTCTGATCGGTGAGACAAAATGTTTCTCTTATCGATAAAGCTATATTCGGTATGACTTCCATATCTCTCTCTGAAGATGCCAGTCTCACTGATGAATCTTATTATCAACAAGACAATGAATATTTCCTAGTCCTATTACCAATATAATCATGTCATAGCGACATTGAGAGTCGGCAGGACTTCCATGAACTCACCCCGATACATCGTACTACCGACAGGATCCACTTTTCTGGGAAAATTGTTGAGAATATTATAGATTCCTTTTTGGTGCTTCAGAATTCCATGACGATTGGTAAGACACAAATAAGCTTGTTATGACTTACACCATTGACCATTGTTTTTCCGATAGGACCCCTATGTCACTGAGATAGTGAACTGCATCATGCTGATATGAATCCTCAAATGCAATCAAATCGATGTAACATCCTCGATTTCTTGTCGATAGACTATAAAAAGACATATATTAGTATAAAATGCTTTATGGATCAGTGAGAACTGCATCATGTTATGCCAATATGGTTTACACATTGAAATACTCAAGGACAGGTGAATTATATGGGACCAAATGATAAAATATGGGAAAATTTGTTATGCAAAGCAGATTCATGTGCTTATGGTATGGGTATTTTTTGGGAACTAACGAGTATGTGCAGCCATGAAATTTTCAAAATTTTACAGTTCTAACAATACCAATGTTGCATCTTTATCACACTAACACATTTTCCTTTTCCTTGTAGACCATACTGCACCAATAACATGTTGTTCCATTGGCTAATGTGTTATAAACAACCTTGCCGAATAATGTTAGCGAATGTAAAATTCAGCAACAATGTTCAAATAGAAAATCATATCCTAATGAACTCTATATTGATTGTAATACATAATATTCATTTCACCACTAATTAGAGTGTTTGCCAATCTATATTCTTGCTCAGGTGTTTGGTTAGGGTCCATGAGGCTCCATGACCCAACATGGAAGGGTGGAGAGTAGTCCTCATTGTCTTGACTCTTACTTTGTATTTTCTATGTACAGATTACTATCTTTCTTGCATGGGGATCAGGAAAAAAATTATATGTTTAAGCTTATGGTTACAATTGACTAAAATAGTTGACCTTATACGCTTTATGTCAGATTCCATTGAGCATTGTTGATTAGTCTTCTGCTACTTATACTCTACATCACACAAATTATTAACTTGTTTTTAACCAAAAAATTTCTATGGTACTTTTTTGGTGGCTGTTAAAAGATGCTTAGTTTGTATTGTTAACAAGTGATGCAGTTGAAAAAGCATGGGGTCGGTCCCATGTAATGGTGAATACAACCAATACTTTTTCATGTAGTGGAAAGCATGCAAGCAACATCTATTTTAAAGTCTCCAGGTAACAAAAAAAATATCTATATGGCTATCGATAACATATTTTCTAGCCTCATTCTCTTGGTTTATGGGCTAGATGTTTTGGCTATGTTTCTAGGATTTGGGGAAGAATGCATACTAGAAATAACCAACAATGGCTGTGTTTTTTCAAATTTTTGAGGGGATTGTGTTGAGAAAGGAGTGTTTTTTTGTATGGGTATATTTTTGAATGGGTTTCTTAAGACCATCAATTTTTGGTGTATTTTGCTTTAAGGTATGTGTGTTTTGTGGCTGCAGATTTCTAACAGCTTGCATGAGAAACAATATTTATTAGATACCATGTTCCTTTTCTATCTATGGTGCATCTACATTAATTAATAATATAAGACATCCTACCCAAATTTTTCAAAACCCTTTATTATTAGCAAACAAATAAAAAAATAAAATGGTGTCAACAAAACCTTGTCAAAAATAGAATAACCAAAAAATGCAAAGAATTAATAAAATAACATTGTTCATAACAAACAATCCAACCATCTGCATATAATGTCTTGAGGGGAATAAAAATAATGTTTATATATATGTGTGTTTGTATATATATATACGGGTCGCTAACAACTAACATGGAACATGGGTGGATATCCCCTATTTATGTGAACTTTGGTCATAATTTTTGTCAGCCTTGCCATCTATTGAACTTAGTTGAGTCAACATATATGCACTTTAAAAAAAGTAGCATTTTAAAGTCAGTAAAGCAACTACATAGTCTATGCCATTTATAAACAGGCATTGTTGACGATAGGTCTGTAACCCCAAATTATAACCGAAGAGACAAGAGGATAGCCAACGACACCTTGCAAAGTACAATAAGGCCAACATCCTCTTGGCCAACCACTAGCCCTCTAAATCACAACTTTTCCAGCACCCTAGGGGAAGGTCCTAGAGATGTGTGGAACACGCTGGGAAGCTAGAGAACAACTATCAACAATGCCTTGTAGAAAACAACATAAATAGTATAGCAGTACAAGCATGAATAAAAAGCAAGAGAATCCAAACACACAACCATGATTTCAATAAATATGCAGAAACTAATTTTGCAACCCATCACCATTCAATACATATGGCAACAATCAATAAGTCTATCATTACCACTGGATAGTGTGTGGAAATATTGCAACAAAAGGGAAGCTATATGTAACTCCAGTAAAAAGAAACACACACAAATAACTAAACAATGGCTTCTTCCAAATATCTAGGAAAGAAAGACATTAAAGCCACATAAATATGTCAGAGATAAACAAGTCACACTATACATCAGCAAGGATCCAACTACAAGTAAAGGATGTTTGTAGTTTGCTCCATGCACATGGGAAAGAACCAATGTAGGTGGCAGGAACATAGAATAAACAAGGAAAAAATTTACAATATCCAAGCCTAACAATTACTGGGAAGCCTCGGGAGATCTAGAGTCAACTTCCATCATTGGAGCAACTATTTATAAAAGACAGAGCTCCAACACTAGCGGCTAGGCAGAAGTTCTATTGTGACAAGAATACAACTAGACATTAAATTAAACCATGAAAAGCTAACAATGTCCATTCTCAATTTTTAAATAGCAAACCTTTCTAGACTCCTATTTTTATTCTTCACACATCTACAATATAATTAAAACAAATAATATAACAAATACACATTTACAAATGTCTCCATAAATAATTTTAAAAACAATCTATATTCCTACAACACAGTCAACCTAGAACATGCAGTCTCGATGAATTTGATGAACACTTGCATCAATCTTCCATAGATGAAAAGAAATAAAACTTATTTATTCCATTTTTTGATAATCACCACACTATACTCCACACTTTTTTGTTATTCTTGTAGGCCATAGCCGAGCCACAATGCGGCAATTGATAAAATAATGTGTTATAAACAACCTTTCAGAATAACAACAATGACTCCAAAACCAGTAACAACAGTCAAATCAACAATCAGTTCCTAATGCACTTAATTTTCCATAGTGTCTTCTTCTTAACACTAGGGTCTGTCAATCTTTCCTAATGCTGCATCCATGGTACACTACATTTCAAATACACATATGCATATATACACACACATATATACATCTACAAATATATACATGTGTATATACATATATATATATGCACATACAAAAATCCACATACATACAAGCATATATAAATATAGATATACATACGTCCATCCATAGCACACTACATTTCAAATACACATACATATATACACATACATATATATATATATATATCTAGATATATATACATATATATACACATATATATACATATACATACATATATATATATACAAAAATCCACATACATACACACACACACACACATATATATATACATACATAGATATACACATATATAAACATGTATATACACATATATAGACATATACATACATATACATATTTGTATACATATATAGATATAGTTACACATATATACATGTATACATATATAGATATAGTTAGACATATATACATGTATGCATATATAGATATAGATCTAGATATATATACATGTATATATACATATATATATATATGCATATACATACAAAAGTTCACATACATACACACATATATACATATATACATATATACATATATACATATATACATATAGATATACATATATATATACACACACACATATACACATCTGTATACATATATAGATGTAGTTACACATATATAAATGTATACGTATATAGATATAGTTACACATATATACATGTATGCATATATAGATATAGATCTAGATATATATACATGTATATATACATATACATACATATACATATGTACATACATATATACATCTATATACATATATAGATATAGTTACACATATTGTATGCTTTGCATGTATTGGGGGACATCGTAATAACAACTGCCCTATTAATGCGTTGGGGAAGAAAATGAATGTTTGGCTAATTTTCAATAACACATTATTTAGTGTCGTTATGCTGCCATACCTAGTATGAGGGCCAAGAGGGATGACAAAAAGCTTTTGTGGGGCTGCAAGCTCGATCAAGTTGTGTACAACTTCTGCGAAGGTGGGTGGGGGGTATTTTGACTTCTTTTCCAAAAGAAAATGGTTTGAAATGCAAAAGAAAAGTTTCCTCTATGATAATATTGTGCCCCTTTTTTTCTCTAGGGAAGTTAGCGAGAACATGGGCTACAAGTCCAGATGGGACTTTTGTCAACCTCCCAAAGCTTTTTCTCTCCCAATTGCTATGGGAAGTCGGCACCCATAGTTGTTGCATGATTTTGGGAATAGCATTTCACAGTTCAAAAATAAATGTTATGTGCTTTGCATCTAGTGCCAACCATGATAATAAAAGAAACCATTCAACACCCAACAAAACTTTTAATTTTTTTCCCAATGCATTCTTTCATTTTTTGACAAAGCTATGTTGAGAAAGCAGTATATTTTAACTTTCGTTTCCCACTCCCAATCTTCATGGCTTCCCTTTTTATTAATTGATCAATATATATGTATATATATACACATATACACATACATATATATGTATATGCACTATATATATATATGCAAATGCACTATATATATAATGTATATATATACATATATACATACATAATATATATATATATATATGTATACATATATATATACCACAAGAATGCAAACCCTAAATAAATCAATATTGGTTTCAATGGCGGCCTAGATGGGGAAACTCACCAAAAAACACAACAAATTAACTATTTTTCAGCCATTCACACAAAACGAAAGCCATAATTGAAACAATATCACCAACAATCACACACATGTCGAACCACACAAAAGTCAAGAAATCTTGATTTTTAGATTCACAAAAACACAACCTGTATTAATTTTTGTGCACCTTTTGCAAAGGTGGGTATAGGTTATTTTATCTTTTGCGCAAGGGAGGATGGTTGGGAATTCAAAAGAAATGTCTCACCTATGATAGTATTTTTCCTTTTTTAATGCAGGCAATTTTGCGAGAAGATGTCTATTTGAAACAAGCAAGAAGAGTTGCATGTGGAAGAAACCCTCAGTGATATTGTTTAGTTTGTGGTTGGTGATTATATTGCTTTATTTTCCATAAGGTACTCTTCATTGTTCCAAATACCTTGTTTGATTTATGGTTTGTGTTTTGTGTGAGTGCTTTTGCATGGATTCCATACTATGATTTTTTTTTGTGGGTCTGTGTTTATGGTTTCTGTTAAAAGCACACCACATAAATATCACAAACCACACCTTTTGGAACCATTGATACATGGAAAAAAACACAAGATAACCTTCAACAACCTTCACAAAAATTGCATAGTATTCAATGCA